>JARHVA010003235.1:1202500-1342500 GCA_037957365.1 Torreya grandis
TAGGTGTAGTATGTTGAATATATTGAAAATAAACTATTTAATCAAAACACAAGAGAAGAGTACTTACTATATGTGCAAAGGATGAAAATAAAATGTGGTACATCTATTAGGGACATAACTTAGTGCTTGGATAAGAGGTGTCAACTAAAAAAGACAAAATAAGATTTATATGTAAAAGTAAACTAATTTTAACAAAATTTATGGGATAAAATGACTAGGTTACTTATCATTGACGTGGGAGAATGGTAATATTTGAGTTTCCCCTTATTATTCTATACCTATAAAAATCACAAACACATCAAACTACACAAAAAATAAAATTAATAAACAAACTATGTTGAAAAAAATTTCAAAATGAAATAATAAAATAAAAAGTTAGTATAAATAAATTTCTATTTCTAAATTTATAAATCATTTTTTTTGATATGCCTAAAGGCATTACATAGAATCAATGATTTACATATAATGTCATCATCTCTACCCATATTTCAAAAATAAACATGTAGTAGATTTAAAATGCTGACTAAACATACATCTAAATCAGTGAGCTCCTTTGGCTAAGTAACCATGAGTAAGAGACATCTATGTCATCAAAATCACCCAAGGCACGATCCTAGACTTAATGTCTTGACTCTCTATTTCAGGTATCTAGATAAATTTGTACCTTTGTGGACGGATATAAGCAACCACCATCCTCTCTAGTCAGATTACAACCCTTTGCCAAATTTAAGCTCTAGCTCAAATTTGATAAAATGTCAAGTAGAGACATATGATAAAAAGAGTATAGAGAGAGGATGGTAGGGGAACTAGTGACATAAGGAGAGGCCTAGGCACATGTAATTTTTTCTCCTAAGCCATATTTTTGTTATATTTTATTGAAAAATCCTTTAGGACAACTTAAATTTGATGAATTTCTAATAAAAGTGTTTATACTATTTATATGATTAGCATAATGTCAAAAATTATAGTTTTTAAATTGACTTTTTAATATTTTTTATTTTTTGGGGGTGCGATAAATGAAATCATTAGTTTTAGGGGAAACTAACAGTCTGCAAAGACTGGCTGTAATCCATATAAAAATGGGGATTTTAAAACTATTATGGTGATTGAAAAACCACCTATCTATATAGAGTAATAGTTATGTAATTATTACATCAATTTCAAAACCATGATTCTACATAGATCAGTGGTTACATAACCGTTATGACAGTTTAGTAACTGCTTCTTATTTATAGCAGTAATTTTACCGTAACATGTGTTAAGATTGTTTTAAGAGGCTTGGATTAATTGGTTCTTGTTTTTAAGGTTTAAAACTATTATTGTTCTAAGAGGCTTAGATTAATTAGTTCTTGTTTTTAAGGTTTAAAAATATTAATTGATTCTTGTTTTTAAGGTTTAAAAATATTATGCAAGATGGTTTCCTTTAGTGATGGGATTATTTGCCACAAAAGATATTGACTAGCTAGATAGGGTTGCAATATAAAGGATTACATAGTTAGGGTTTATATCCTTAGCTAGTAAATTATTATGTGCCTTTTTTACCTATTTGGATGTAGATCAAAACACCTTCCTATTTACATAGGTGCTAGGTAAGTTGACTATCACCCTAGAGGATGTGTACAGGTCTATGGGGATACTTGTGATAGGGTAGACATTGAACTTGAAGGATGACACATATAGTGAAAATGCTAAGAGATGGGGAACATTATTTGAGGATGGGATGTACCCAATGTGGCCACTAAGTAGGGGGTCCATTTGGTTATAGTGTAGAGGGATGAGATCCAAAAAATCAACAAGGTAATATTTAGAATGTTAACCTCATGTTTGATTAATGATAAGGGTACACATGCTTCTTTACTATTGGCATCTTGAGGTCAAGAAAATTAAGGAGCATAAGAGATGATACAACTAGGATTATAATGTTATGAAAAGGACATACAAAGATATGTACATGATATCTTGATTGTATCAATCTATCTGAGCCACTCGATACTTGTGATGTGATGGGTATATCATTAGATCACCCCTATCATAAGGGAGTTGGTATAGCTACTATAGGGGCCATTTGATAAATTATATGGTTTGGCATGGCTTTATTCAAATATTCTCCTATATTTATGGAAATAATTAATATAAGATACATGATTTCCCAAACTTCTATTGGAGTATTATAAGGCAATGAGGGGACCACATTAATGTCCTGTAAGACAACCAAGTAAGTCATAGATAAGAGAGAAAGATAGAGGCACATCATGTGGATAGAGTTATTCAATAGTTTGGCCTCTAATAATAGGAAAATATCCCCATTCCATACATGGTTTATAGGGGGAAGAGAGATAAATAATTCTTAGTGGAGTCGATTATCATGGCAAATACTAACCCCAAGGACACCAATGTAGGGAAGTTTAGGAGCCAAGAGAGGAGGAGGAGGGGGATATGCCCTTATAGAATGAAAAAAGGTTGGATATTCTCGAAGATCAAGGGGAAATATTTCACAATAATAGGCAAAAATAGGGGGAGGATTAATATATGCTTTTGGAGTAAGAAGATATGCTACACAAAAGCAAGTAGTAGTGTGGGATTAGGCACTTAGGTTGAGACTCAACCAAAAGTAGGAGGTTATGAGGATGAGGTTGAGATGAGATTAGACAATGAGTTTAAATTAAATTTTTAGGAGGGGGATCTAGGGAAGTTTAATGAAAAATTTCCTTTTTCTACTTTGTAACTTTGTTATTTTCTATTTTCTAAACTATATATCTAACCTATGCATGTGCATGCACATGTGTGTAGTGATTTGAATATTATGTGACCAAATGGAGGAGGATGATACAAGAAATATTTATCAACCTATTCCATGTGACCATTAATATGAGTAAGGACACTCTTATTGCTAATGTTGATCCCTACCAATGTAGGATGACATTATAATGTTTTTTCCCTTGTGTACCATGGGGTTCAGGAGTTGGCATGATGGAGAGAGAGGATTATTAAACAAGAGGCCTAGGTTAAAACCATAAGACACTTAAGTTTTGTGAGAGTAAGATGTATCTCCTCTGGTAAACAAATTGATAGAGGAGAGGGATCCCAAACTAGCACCAATGGTAGGCAACATTGGAGTCAGAGTAGGAGCCCACAACATTCTGTATCAAGTAGATCCCACAGAGGATAATTAGGATTTAGTCAAATAAGATCTACTTATGTGTTATTAATACTATTATTTTAATGTTTTGATATTTTTTATCACACTTTCCCTCTTAGTGTGATGTCCATGTACTAAAAACTTGATGTATATTAAATAATTTTTCACCCACACACCCACACATAATTTTATTTATTTATTGAGATTTTTTACCACACTTTCCCTCTTGATGTGATGGATATGTAGTGAAACTTGATGTATATTGACAATTTTTTCATCCATTTTGTTTCAGTATTTTCTAACATTTGTAAGAAAATATTTTTTACCTTTTAATTTATGCATTATAGATGGCTATAAATGTTTGAGATGACATGGATTTGATGTGATCGATTATATGGAAATGTTTATATAATAATGTCTAATAGAATTTATGAATATGTAATATTGTGATAGTTTACAAAACATGAATGTGCTAAAAAATAACTTTTTAGGAAATAATTAATGTATTTTGTTCACATGTAAAGTAACATTCGATTTGAATAGGGAATGAAAGGAAGAATAAGTTGTATGGAATGATGAAGAGGAAGGCCAACTTATAAAAACATCAAAATGGGTAGAATTATAAATCTTAATTTATACATATTTTAGGTTAATTCAACTTATTTCTCAGGATTTCATCATTTTGAAACATGCAGCTTAAAAAATCAAAAGATTTTTAGGCTTCATCTAGACTTAGAAGGAAAGATAGCCAACCATGAAAGAATTGGTAAATGGAAGTGTTATATTTTTAGCATGAGATTTTAGTCAATATCTTTGGGATTTGTAACTTTAACACTTATACATTGATTTGATTTACTTTTATTGTTAATGTGATCCACTTTATTTAACCCCATGCAGCTATGATGAAGTGAGGGATCATCACTGAAGGCTAAATATAGGAGAGTAAGGAAATTTTCATCCAATACTAATCCCATAAAACTAGGAAGATATGAGGGCTCAACAAAAAATATTATTAAAGGGTGATTGATTTAGGATTTTTATTTTTCTCATATTTTAGCCTAATTTGGCTTGGATTTCACATTTTGTCATTTTTTATTTTTTTGTAGGAAGGTACTTACTCATAGGCCTTAGTCCCATAAAACCAATAAGATGTGAGGGATCATCACCAAAAACCAATATAGGTGAGTAAGGTGACCTAGGTAAATATTTATATAACTTAAATTAAAGATAACTAGAGGGGAAATATAACATGAGGAAACTTATACACTAGATTATAGACTAGAGTATCTAAGATTCAGAAAATTTGTGGGAAATAAACTATATAATACTTGTAAGTACCAAGACCAATCTTTTACTCAATGTTGATTTTGAAATAATATTTACAAATGGGTAAAGGGTAATGATGAAAATGTGATTTTATTTATTGTATTGAGGTTTTTTTTAAGTGAACTTATAGCTAGATAGTTACCCAATTAAAATAACTAAAATGCATAAACAATACAAATGATAATACAAGGTTATTGATGTAATGAGAGAAATGTGGAACATATGGAGTTATACATAATAATGTTTTAGGTGAAAAGAGTTTACAAACTCATCAAACTCCATATCTTATATTATGCATAAATGAAAATCCCCATTTTGTAAAATAATTGTTAGTAGATACATACCTAATCAATTAGGTATAGTTTTTTAGACGTTCACCCTTATTTTCTTAATTATACTATCAAATATTATCACTAGGTTTAAAACCTAAATGGGGCATTCGTGAATATTATTATTGTATTACATCTCATATGAGATACATAATGACAATTTCTATAATCTTATTTTTCTTGGAGACCTTAAATCAAAATTTAGAGGCTTGGAAGTTCTAATTATATGGGCAAGACAATTTTTTCACCATTATTAAAATGAAATTTCTCTCCATAATAATGGAGCATCCATTAATTTTTAAAAGGGAAAGGATCATGATGATCTTTGGGAATTATTTCTCCATTATTAGATATTTATACCATACAAATGTTAGGGATTTTTAATACTAAATTAGAAGTCTCCAAACCTACATGTTTGTGGCATCACAAGTCTTAACCCCATATAGGTCAAAATGTGGCATGATAGGTTTTTATATATCTAAGATATTGATGATTTTAATGATTTATATTGTGTATATGGCTACCACTATTGTGTGATTCCCCCACTTTTTGTTACATTTTATGTGGCTTCAATGACTTTCTAATTGAGCTTCTCCCTTGATGGGGGTTTAAGCTTTTATAAATTTTATTTTAGAACTCATTTGTAAATTGTCAAGGGATATTTTTATTTTTAAGGAGGATGGGGTTTACTTTTTTTTATTTTTTAATAAAGTTATAGTTGATGTGGAGCACTAGATTTTTCTTAAGATTAGCTTAATGTACATCAAATGTCTTAATATCACCTTGAGTGATGAAAATATTTCCAAGATGCATAAATATTACTTATTAAAAATAAATTTGAAGGGATGTCCTTCATTTTATGAATCCATGGCCTTCCCAAGATCATTTTTTATTTTTTTTCCTTACCTATAACATAGAATTTGGTGAGCATTGATTTAGTTACTAAGGAAACAAGTAAAACTAGATTTATGATAGAATAAGATTTGAGGTTGTCATAACCTTGAAGGATGTTTCTAGATAATAAATAATTTATTTATGAATAACCCATCTATTGGATAAAATATAATGGAGCTATATTAATAGTAAATTCACCATCAACCATGGCTCTTTTAACATAATATTTATAACTCTAAACTTCTAAATATAAAGTGAGATCTCATCTCTTGACCATCTCAATGTTAGAAGGTAATTGTATATGATTAAATAAATACATTGTGTCCATTAGATTTCATCCATGGGGTATATATAGAGATTTTTATGGTTAATTTGAGCTTCGGTAGGTTGAAAAAACTAGAAAGATGACCAAGACTCAGGGCATCAAAAATTTCCAAGCGATGGGCATGATAATTAATTAGCAAGTACATGAATGAAATGTTGAAAAACATCTTCATGAGGTCTAATTTTTTTAAAGTTACATCAAGTTTAGATGTTACTTGAACATCAAATTATAGATCATTATTCAAAGGGAGAGCTATGGTTGATACTCCTTGGTGTGAGTAATAATGTTTTCTTCTTCATCAATTTATAGATCTACAACACCTATGAGTCTAGGCTTCCCTTGGGGACTGAGGAAAAGGGTGACATTAATATTTGTCAAATTAAAGCTATGAATTCTATATCATGAGCTAAAACTAGCATGGGCTAGCTTGAAGGATAACCCTATGGTGTGCTATTGTTTAGTTGAGGTGGTTAATTTTTTGATATATATGTAGATTATCATTATTTGGTGCTACATGACCTATTTTGGAAGGATGGGGGTTCCAATTAGGACTCCCCAATAATATATTGATGAATAAATGTCATGATACTTATGGAGTGTTTTAATAAACTTCATGTATTCCCTAATAATATAAGTATTATGGCCAATGACTATATGAAACAAGAACTAGACATTGGGATCATAATCCACTGGTATTTAGTTTTGGTTCTATTGATTAAAACCTTGTTTATAATTATGATATTTCTTTTTATTTTGATAAGGTTTATTTTGATTAATGTATTGGTTAATATATTGCATGTTTGAGTTCTAGTTTTAATTTTGATATTGATTTTCACATGGTGGTTGCTGATTTAAATATATAGCATGGACAACAGGCATTGGATTATGTTTTTTTTGGTTCATTTTACCTTTTTTATTATTGTTAAAATTTTGGTTTTGGTTTCTATTAATAATATTGTTATTATTAACTTAGTATGTAACACCATCAATCATAACATTATAGTTAAGTATTAACACTTTGGGCCCTTGATTGTTTTGGTTTCTTTGATTATTAATATGATAACCTCTATTTTTTTGGCTAAGACTAGAAATATTCACATTAGGCCCATTAGTTCTACTAGCACTTTCTATGTCTACTTGGTCTATCCTCAAATCACTTTTCAATACTTATTTTTTAGATTAATAAATAATTTTTATATGTCTTCTGTAGTTTCATGATTAAGAAAATGAAAGAATAGATTACATAATTATCTTTGATCCATATTAGGAGCACTTGAAGAAGATTAGATTAATTGACACCACATTTTGATGAAGTGGATAGTATAATCATTATGATCTTTTTTGATGTGAAAAAATTCTCATATACTTGTGCAAAGTAATTTTTTCATGTCAAAGCCTTTGAAAAATATAATAATGGGCTATTTAAATGAATAAATAGAAGTTCTAGGGAGACAATAGTACTAATCTAAGGTTATTCATTCAACATTTTAAAGAATTTTTTTATTACTATTACATCCCAAGGGAAGTGGTGTAAGCCTTAATGTGTGGATGGGCATCTCCCTTCCCCTTGCATTTATGAATTTCAAACATTGAGTGAGGTAAGAGAACTAATAAAATGAAATTTTTGATGGTATCCTTAATATATTAAGCATAAATTCCTACCATGTTAAAATCCATTGAAGAACTATCTAAATAATTTGGAGGGAGAGTTGGATAAACTATTGGAGGAAATACGCAAGGGGAAAATGTTTTCACTTGAGTTTATGGAGGATAGTAAGCTGAAAAATTAATATATAGCCATGTATATTTGGAATACATATTAAAATATGGTGATAAAAATTTAAAAGGGGATGCACTAGTTAGAATCTAACTAGGAAAGCATATGAGGAAAAACTATAGATGACACATGGTTTTATGGGACATAAGAGGGTGGTGTATCAACATGCATATAATTATGTGAAATTAAAGAAGGTGGTGTGATACTAGCCATATTGTTAAGAGTGATGTAAGAAAGAGGGGCACCAATAGGAGTATAATTAGGGGGAGTGTAAAGTGAAGGCATGTTGATGGCCATCTTTATGAGGTATTGTAAGAGAGAAAACCTCCCAAATTTTGATAATATGGAGAATTGATTACATGGGGATTTCCTTGATTTGGAGACAATAGATAATGGGATAATAGAGTTTGAATATAAGGAGAATGGTTTTGATTATTAAAATTTGACACAATTCCTTTGATCTAAGAGAACTACTTGAGAATAATTTTAATTTTTTTTTGTATCTCAAATGAATCCCATCGAGGTAGACATAAGATAGTTTGGATTAGCACTAGAAATTAGTTTAGACACTTCCCTTGGAGGAGGTTTAGAAGGAAGAGGGTGATAACGTAAAATTAATTGATTTGTATTTGGATTTTCAAGAGGATTTAGTTTAGGGTTTTTGGTAGGAATTGGATTAGAAATAATTGATATAGGAGGAAGGGAAGGCAATTAAATTATAATTAGTCTCTCTTCTATGGTTTGAATCCTTTCATTATACTGATCTAATATTGTAATTATTAAATAATTAGGACTTTTTAAGATAATATGAGGTTTGGTTAAAAAATGTGGATATACACCACCCTCACCAATCAAAGTGATATCATTTAACCCATAATAATTGATGTAAGCTTATGAGGAGTCTCATAACTATTATAAAACCACTTAGATTTAGTGTGTGGCATGTAAAAGAGTTATAGCCAACATCACCAGATTAATGAATGCACATGATGGAACAATCTCATGAGTCAAAAAAGTGTATATCATAATAAAGTTACTAGTGAATGAAATCAAACATAGAGGAATATTGTAAAAGGAATAAGAGAAAATAAAATAATTTATATCATGCTGAATGAAGAATACAAAAGGAGAGAGGTGTATATATAGGTTAGAGAGGGAAATATATCACACATTTTAGTGAACGTGGGACTAATCTTCCCAAGTAACCCAAATGACCTCTAGAGCCCTAAGCAAGCTAATACAACTATGTGGGTAAAACATATTGGGAAAAATGACTACACCAATACCCCCACATAAGTGCATCTTAGGTAGGTGATGATACAAAAAATGGGTCCCAATAACAAGGCCTAATGAGGTACCCATGTATAAAGTAATCTCTCATAAAGTAGAGAAAAAGAGAAAACCCATAGGAAAAAATCCCCCAAAAAAGAGAGACATATAAGAAGAAAAGACTAAAATATCCCCCAAATGATGATGCTAAACTAATCACTGCTCCAAGTATAACTTTCAAGATGAAGGTCAATGACAAGATCCTTTACCGAAAGATTGTAGAAGATCCATCCACATTGAATAATGTTTCTTCCCTTTGGAAAAGGAAGTACTCAATATGTGTACTAAAAATTTGCCCATTCCACAATGGAAGATGAAGGTAGTATTATGAAGATCTCTTAATGTGGTCTAAATTTTATCTATGACATAGGTCTAGCAAGAATGTGTGTAGAATCTGAAAGTAATACCAATGAAGTAAACCAGTCAAAATAATGACATGGAAACTTCATTAAAATAATGTCCATGTGAAGAGTGGAGCATGAATCACCAACTAAAGAAAGAAAATCCATAAGAAGAGATGAGTCATCAATTCTCACAATAGGTGTACTCATACTATAAATAATGGATTCCTCTAAAGTGTAAGGCTGTGAAGGCTTTAAAAGAGCAATAATCAACATAAGAACAAAAGTTGAATTTGTAATAGGACAATTAAGGTCTAGAAAAATTTTGTCTTGTAGTGCGGGCTCAACATAAATAAGAAAAATATCCACTATGTATGTATCATCACAAGAAACAAAATTAGGGGGTGAGATACAACTGTCTCTGAAGAGATGATAGGTAGTGGAGGAGGTGTGATGTATGTCTCAGATGGATCTCTAAAAAGAGACTGTAGGATGCTCCAAATAGTGCATGGACACTCTTTATGTTCCACATGGAAATTACTATCCATGGAAACATGAAGTAATAGAGTGGAAAAAACCTTGTCACAAGTATTAGCCCACTTATTTAACCAAATAAGATTAGTGGGTATAGGAATATATGCATATAGAAATGGAATATGATTGTTATGAGTGAATAATTATTCTATATAAGAATGCCATGAAGCATAATTATCCTTCCCAAGAAGTATCAATGGAGATGAAATAACTCTCTTCATTTAGAGTAATAGTGCATGCTCTAGATATGGACTTCAGACTACGTTATGAATGAGTATAGTCAAATGAGATAAATTAGTGCATAAGTGATAATGCACACTCAAATTGATGTCAAGCTCTACTAAAATACATCTATAAATAAAAGATAAATCTATGCAAATGGTCATAGGTAATAGTTAATAAAAATTGAATGTGGCAAGTGAGAATGTAGGTCCCACAACAACTTCCTTGAGATAATTAGTAGGTAGCCCCCACCCCCCCAGTTTTTAGAACTTTATAAAGTAATGTATTTTACAAGGAAAATTATCTCAATTTAAGGGAATCAAAAAATAAAAACTTTTACAAAATATGGTACTCAATTTTGAGTTACCATTTATAAGATATTAACAAAACAATTTCTCATAAATAGGCCTATTGACTAAAAACTTGCACTTCAAACTAAAAAATATATCATTGGATAAGGTAAATTATACCTTAAAACCACACATTGGAATCATCAATAAATGAGGAATTCAATGGTTTTGTTTGTGAGGGGGAATTGGCCTCCTGCCAACTCAGGCCTCACCCTTCGTCTTTGAGGAACAAAAATACAAGGTAAATTACCAATGCAAATAACTCTATGCTTAACAATATATTATTTTTAAATTAAAAATAATAAAAAATTATCATGGATCACTATGTGAATACACATCACCTCCATCTAAAGAAAGGGGCCTTTCATAAATAAATCCACTCACCATACAAATAACCCCACCCATGTGCAAAACAACAAAGCAATTGTCCCCCACCTGTAATTATGTCTCCCACTTTAGCTTTAAATAAAGCAATAATTTTTTTAAAAATATTTCCAACTTTTAAAAGCTTTTAACACTTTACAATAAAAATCATTTCAATGTAAAATGGTTTTACATAACAAACTAGCATACAGGGCATGAGAGGCTTCATGGGACGGTGAATAGGTGGACGACAAGCAGTTGGAAGAGCCATATGTGGAATGATAGGAAGAATCACTAATGGTAGAGGGTGATAAACATGAAAACTAGATCTTACCAACTATTTGAATGTAATATAATATGTAGATGGTGGTGCAGGGCATGTACGAGCAGGGATCTCAACCGAACCTCATGTTAAGGCTTTGAGATTATGATAAAGCAAGGAGAATGGTGAGGTCAATAGAGAGTGAGATTATAATGGATAGTATTCCACTCTACATGGTAAGGATACACTAATTTATGAGAGGGAATTGACCAATAGTTGTAGGACAATAAAGAGTGGTTTCTTGATAGGAATTTGCTTCTAGCTACATTCTTGGGCCAAAGACTCACGGTATCATCTTAGATCAAGTTTCCCTCCTTAAGGTAAGGATTGACACTTTTCACTCACTATAAATAATAGGTGTCTAAATGCCTTAGATTTATAATGCCTCTCTTACAATTCTCCATCTCTCCTTTGATCTTTACTAGACAACAAAGATCATACACAAAGAATATATAATGCCAAAGGAATATAGATCTAGAATTTCAATGTAGTATGAGAGAAGCTTAATGCCAAAGTATAGATATTCAAATGCCACTTCTCTCAACTCCATCTATAGATCAAAAAATAGCCACTTTCATGGCTGAAAAGTCTAAATATTTAGATTATATTAGAACTGGTCCTTATAAATAAGAAAACATTGAGTGTCAATATTCATTGAGTGTCAGCAATGGAGTATTTCAAAAAAAAAATAGATCTACAAATAATTCATTATATGCCAATACAAAGGCATGAAAATATATGCAAATTCCATTGAAAATTGTTAATAAAATAATTTATCTGATTATTGAAAGAGAAGATCTGATTCATGAAAAAATAAGGTTTATAATCTTTGAACATAAGAATTATTATCAAGCATTATCATAGCTAATTGAAATCCTTCAACTCACAAATCCACATGCCATGGGGCTGTCAGAAGAATATACACTACAAAATGTCTACTTAAGATTTCATAATAAATAATAGTAAATAACCAAACAACTAGACAATCATGAACATAGATTGGTGCTCTGATACCATAAAAGAGTTATATCCAGGATCACTAGATCAATGAATGCACATGATGGAGTGATCTCATGAGTCAAGCAGGTGCATATCATAATAAATTTGATAGTGAATGCAATAAAGCATGGAGGAATATTTTAAAAGGAATAAGAGAAAATAAAATACTCTATATTATGTTGAATGAAGAATACAAAGGGAGAGAGGTGTATATATAGGTTAGAGAGGGAAAGATATCACACATTGTAGTGAATGTGGGACTATCTTCCCAAGTAACCCAAATGACCTTTAGATCCCTAAGATAGCTAATACAACCATGGAGGTAAAACCTAGTGGGAAAAAGGTCTACACCAATAACATGAAGACAAAAGAGATGTATAAATAATATGGATTGTCAATCCTTTGATTATTTTGATTGTCAAAATTATCCCAACTAGACAATGAAGGTTTGTCTTGGATTTAAACTTTATTTTTGAAGGTGTCTAGGGCTAGGGGCCTATTAAAATCATCACTAGACATATTCAGGGGGTGTATGGACACCTAAAAAGTAAATGGAAGAAGATAAAAATGAAAAAAATAAGAGAAAAGTAAATATGAGAATAAAAAAGGACAACCATTTCATGTCAGGTTCACCATATTTATATATATAGAAAATGACATGCTAATCTTACACACTCACCTTCCTAAGGTCAGGCTAAGGAATCCAAAGGAAATTTGGGTTAATGTAAATAATGATTTAGCTAAATGGGTCAAGTAGGATGAATATGTAAAGATCATATAGCTAGATAAGCTTGTTTGATAGGTTGGGATACCCTTTTAGGATTATGAACTGTAGGTGCTAGAGGGGGCACTCTTCTATATAAATATTATTTTACACCTTATAATGTATGTTTAATGCATATAATTATCTAGTGATAAGGAATATACAATGGATAGAATCTAGGAGGAAAAAATAACATAAATATTGGTCAATGCTTCTTTTTTTTTTGAATGAAAAAAAATTAAGTTAAATGACCCTAGGTATTTCCTTGATTCGATTGGGTTGGTCTAGTCTAAAAAATGTCATTTACAAAGGAGAATAAATGAGATGAGGCTATAATTAAGGATGAAAATTTAAATCAAATATAGTGATCAGATAATTCATGAGCCACTAAATATATTTTCATGTCTGTTAGACTTCTAATATATTTTATTCATTGTTATCAATCACTGACAAGATGTATGCAAAACAAAATTATGATGGGTTATACCTTTCAAGATTTTTTTAAACCCATTATTAGTTCCTAAGTGTAGGAGTAGCATGCTCCTCCTCTTCTTGTGACTTTTTTGACACATCCTCCATTTCACCATAATTATTTATAAACTCTTTAGCATATACATCAATTTGTACCTTTTTGGTTTCCTCTGGATCTTCATGCACAAGAACCTTGCTCACTTCCCTAGAGACTAAATTCTAGTTATAGACTACCTTCTTTATCTTAGGATTCCATAACTTATACCATTTTATGACACCCACATACCCAATAAAGATACACTTTATAGACTTAATATTAATATGTAACCTCTTTTCATTTGGGTTACAAATGTATGTATTGCAACAAAAATTACATAGATGTTTCAAGAATGGATTCTTACTGGTCCATGTTTCTTGTAGAGTCTTGTCAACTAACACTGGTGTTGGGGATTAGTTGACTAAATAAAAAGTAATAGCCACTAATTCATCCCAAATTTTTAAATCCAAATTCACACCATTGATATTGCTTTGGGCTCTTTCCATAATTATTTTATTCATTCACTTTATGAGTCTATTTTGCTACGGTGTGTATGGATTTGTATTTTTTATTTGAATACCACTTTGCATAAAAATTAATTGAACTCATTTGAGCATTACTCATCTCATTTTTAGTGTGTAACACCTAATCCTCTTATTTTTTGGTTCTCCACAAGGGTTTTAACTTGAATTTATTGATAACTTTATATTTATTCACAATGAAGTATATCTAGGTCTTACAAGTATAGTCATCTATGAAAGTCAAATAATAGTAAGAATTATTTAGTGATTGAAACTAAATAATTACAAAATCATTGTTGACCACACAATTCCCAAAAAAATAATGCACATAAACATGTATTAGATGAAAACACAATAGTACCAATATCCAAGGAGTGGCACATATAATCCAAACCAATAAACTATGCACATGCCCAAAATGGATTACCAATGCCAACATACACTAAATGATAAAAGATTAGGATCTAGTAATACAACCACATGGACCAAGAATCGTAATGAATATTGAATGGGAAAAATGGTAGAAGTAAAGTATGAAAATAGATCTTGAGAGAAAGTTATGAAGAAACAATGGAAGGTGGTAGTAGATGGCATTGAGAAACATAAAACATTAATGGCTAGGTGGGTATAATGATGCAATAACTGAAAGGTAACTCTGGTTGGTGGTGAAAATGGATCTAATAATCCTATAAAAGGTAGAGGTCAATAAGAAGAATAAGGTGATTTATTTGGTTGGGTGGTCAATTGGCAAGTTGGCTAGATGGAGGATACATTAACACTAATTCTCAATAAGATATTAGTTTAGAGACCTTGAGACCATTCAAATAGACTACCAAATTGTACAAAGATAGATTAAATAATGTGGTGTTAGCTCAAGTTATAGATAGGACTAAATTTAAGAGAAATAACATTATTAAAATATAAATGTCTTGTAAATAATGAATAATTATGTAATGTTTAGAATCTGTTCAATAAATATAATTGATTGACTGTATGATGATTGTCTAAATTATTGTTGGCATTGTTGATTTATTAGGTTTAGATAAATATTTTTTCATGTTTTTTTTTATCATAGCTAGGATTGCTAGTGAAGAAACACATCTAAGCTATTGTTAAGTATGACATAAGTGAAGCATGCATGTGTCAAATCATCTTCAAACCATGCTATAACTAACTCACTATTTTATTCAACTAACCTTGACCTAGCCCAATTTTCCTCTCTATGCCTTGGGTGAGTGCACAAGGTCACCTTATATGATATGTTAACATGGGAGTCACTTCATCAAATGTTGAAATGCATGTTGGAGGATTAGTACATTGGTTACCTCTTTACATTAGCATATCATTTTAGTTTTTTAACCAAAATAACCACATTTTGTTGCTTTAATAATGAGTATAGTTAACTGAAGGAGCATAGATATGGTTGGATAATTCCTCATGTGTATGGGGTATGCAAAGAGTTGGGTGTGAAGTGGATTAAACTTTGGAAGGGAAAAAGGATAATTTTAGCATGGAAGGACCAAGTGAGCATGAGATCAAAATTAGTAAATATGGGGAGAATTGATAACACATAATGGCTGAGATAGATCCTAGGAAGAGGATCTTGAATTAGGAGATACAATGAGCACCTATAAAGAATAGGAATGGCATGAGGGGGACTATCATGTATATATATTTCACTCTATTGATGAGGATACAAGTGATAATGAGCAAGATAAATACTTAGAAGAAGATGCTAAAGGATCCCAAGAAGGGGATCATTATGAGAAAACTACTGAGGGAGTTCTTAGATCCCCTTAACCTAATGCACATATTAATGTGCCTCATTATAAATTTAAAGAAGAGTACCAACACATCATATATGTAAATAATGTAATATAATTCATCGTGCAAGTAGGAAAAGGGAGTCTACTAGATTAATTTTTCTTGTATCTACCACTTGACCTAGTGGATACATAATTAGTGTATCAAGTGGATATCATGAATTATGGTATTCCACCCTTATTAGGGGATATGGTCCCCCAAATAAGAGGTTTGATGAAGAGTAGAGTGATAGGATCTAGATGATTATTAAAAACCCAACAAGTGATCCAAATATCTAGAGGATCCTTTGTGAAAATAATTGAAAAAATTGATGGGGCCATATTACTAGTTGGAGGAAGTCAAATTTTAGGCATGCCTTCAAGTGGTGCATTGGCACTCCTGTCAAGAATCTAGAGCAACAAACAGCTCTAATTCCACTGTCAGGATTAGGAGCACAATTGATTACCTTGTATAAGCAACTAAACACGGAATTTAACTAGAAGTAAAATGTAACTAGAAATCAGAAACAACACAGAATATGAGAGACAATACCCAATTGTATTAATACTCTTCCAGAAGGAAATACAACAAAGAAGATGCCACAATCTTCTTTACACTCCTCTAGGGCTCCCACACCTCTAAGGTGTACAAATAGTAAATTTCTTCAAGGGTTCTCTCTCTCAACTACAGTCACAACAAACAACTCAAACATAGAGTTGTTGTTCACCTCTAACCAGTTAGTAACAATACTACCAGTACACTGAGTATACACACATACTCAACCGAGTACACAACACACTCTAAGTAGATCTCCCATGAACTTGCAACAACCTGAAAATCAAACTGATCTTACTTACACATGTAGATCTCACCTGATCTTGCTATACCGCAGATCAACCTAGCCTTGCACACCTACCGATTGAGATCTTACACACATGAAGAACCCTTTTAATTCTCCAAACCAGCACCCCTATGGATCTTATACCAGATATTTCTCTCCTGCAGATCTACCTGATCATACACACTTGGCACTATGGCACTATGAGGAGATAACCTTGCTCTCTTCCCTCTAAAGGAGCTAACCTTGCTCTCTCTATCTAGCATGCTTTACAATACAACCCATGAGTCTATTAAATAGATCCCATACAAACAATAATTAGACTTTCCAATTACAATAATTAGAAACCACAGCTCAAGACTAAAATTAGTCCTTAACATGCAAATAATCAGTTTGTTAATAAACTGTTCATGAAACTGATAGTTTTAAAACTGCATAGGCAATCGACGTCAGTCCTTGTCTATCTAGGGATGACCGATGTTGGTTGATCCCTGACCAATTTTGACAGCTTCCTGTCTCCACCTGATCAACATCGGTTGGCCTGACTAATGTCAGTGACTGTGACACTCAGTAACCTCCATATTTGCATCTGGGTGAAGCTTTTAACTCCACAACCTAACAATATCCCACTTGGAGATAAATAGCTGCACCTGCACCTGTACCTATACATCATCTAATTTGTTTCCTAGCTTGTATCCCTCTTCAAGCGCAATCTTGAAGACCAACCACCACACATCCTGTGGTGCTCCACCTATCATCCAAGTAACATGCCGTATCCGCATCTACAAACCCATGTAGAAAATAACTTGACCCTACATAGCATGAATCCCTACTACTAGTCCCTCTCAGATGCCTTAGAACCCACTGAACTGTTCTCCAGTGCTTCTTTCCTGAATTGGCTATAAACTTGCTGACAACACCCACTACTAGGGCAAAAACAAGTCTAGTACACATGTACTTAACCTCATCATGTGAATTGGGACCCTGTTTTGTGAACTGTCCATCCATAGGTGTGAAAATTGGTTTTTCATCCCACATAATGAACCTCACCACTACCTTATCCACATAATCATCCAGAGACAAAAGCAACCTGTGACCTTCCATGTCTCTAGAAAAACTCATGCCAAAAAAATTTGCTGCTCCCAAATTCTTCATGACATACCACTAAACTAACTTTACCTTTAGATCAACAAAACCCTACATGTGTGACCCTACAACAAGCATACACACTACATACAATAACAAGATAATGTTGCAATCATCATCCAACCTGGTAAAGAAAACATAATGGTTACAATGACACTGACTAAAGCCATGCTTTGTCATACACCTGTCAAACCTGTACCACTGTCTTGTAGCTTCCTCAAGACCATATACCCTAGCCTTCCATCTCACGTGTCCATTCCCTCTCTTCTTTAACCAAAGAATACATTCATCTCTCAGTGCTTTTATCTCGACTGACAACTCTACCAAATCTCCTATTTGGTTCTCTTTCGAATAATTCATACCATGCTCCCACTGTTTCCTAGATCCTACCTGCTCTGCAATGAGCAAAAAGTATAAAGAAGGGGAATAATGAATTTGAGGTTTACTTACACTTTCAGTCCTCCACATGGGCATTTGAGACTCCTTGACAGCTTGCTATCCACCCAAAATCCATTCCAGTAACTGATGTCGATCACCACCCAGTCTGCATCTGACTAACGTCAGTTCCATGTGACTGAGCTGACTATCGATGATGGTTCCTTGACTGATCTTGGTGTCCACCTGGTCACTGACACTGGTTCTCTGATTGATGTCAGTCACCACCTGCCCAACACCACCAACTTCTTCAGTCTACACATGACCGACATCGGTGGCTTCCTGTTCGACATTGATTACCCTTGACCGATGTCGGTACCTGTGTTTACCTATGAGTGATGACTTTTTACCCGTGAGCTCACTTTGAATCAAAACCCTGTCCAAACTATCCTACTTAGAGTTATTCAGTCCCTTCTGCTAATCTCTATCTATCATCTCCTCCATGAACACTAAGGCTTTCCAGTTTTTAAGTCTATCAAACACATCTAACTTCCTCTTAAGAACATGCATCTCCTTCTTACTCATGTGACCAAGCCTAAAAAGCCATGTCTTCACAATAGAAGAAGAATCAATAATACAAGTAAGTAGATAAAGAGTACCTACTTTCTTACCACAAGCTAATTCAAGTGCATCCGCTGTGAGAGTTACTGTGCATTTCTCATCACCCAACTTTCCTAAAGAAATTAGCCTCATCTTCATAACTGGGACCTGCATGACATCCTTCAACACCTATGTGTTGGCCGTCTGCAATTTTAGCCACCCTTCCCCTTTGCCAATACTTTGACAAGGTTCACCAACCCCTAAATAAATCTTTCCAAAGTCTCCATGGACCTTAACATGGAAAAATACTCTATTTGGGGCTGCATAGAAAGAGGCAACATAATCTATAAACCAAGATTCTACTTTATCCAAAGAACATATAAGAACAACCAGTGCAATAATACCTACAACACATGCTCCTTCATGCTGATCTTCTACCAACTAGCAATCTTTCTTTACCTGCTCTTTCTTTCCATAACACCATAATTGATCATTCTTTCTTTTGAGTTCCTCCATTCTTAGCTTACTTTTTTCTGCCATTGCTATACTCCCACTCAATTAGAAACCCCTGAGAGTGACCTGTAATCAAACACAAACTTGCTCCCTACAACCTGGCTCTGATACCACTTTGTCAGGAATCTAGAACAACAAACAACTCTGATTCCACTATCAGGATTAGGAGCACAATTGATTACCTTGTATAGGCAACTAAACACATAATTTAACCAGAAGTAAAATGTAACTAGAAATCAAAAATAGCACAGAATATGAGAGACAATACCCAATTGTATTAATACTCTTCCAGAAAGAAATACAACAAAGAAGATGCCACAATCTTCTTTACACTCCTCTAGGGCTCCCACACCTCTATGGTGTACAAACAATAAATCTCTTCAAGAGTTTTCTCTCTCAACTACGGTCACAACAAACAACTCAAACACATAGTTGTTGTTCACCTCCAACCAATCAGTAACAATACTACCAGTACACCGAGTATACACACATACTCAACTGAGTACACAATGCACTCCAAGTAGATCTCCCATGAACTTGCAACAACCTACAAATCAAACTGATCTTACTTACACATTTAGATCTCACCTGATCTTGCTATACCACAGATCAACCTGGCCTTGCACACCTGCCAACCAAGATCTTACACACATGAAGAACCCTTCTGATTCTCCAAACTAGCACCCATGTGGATGTTATACCAAATATTGCTCTCCCGCAGATCTACCTGATCATACACACTTGGCACTATGACACTATGAGGAGCTAACCTTGCTCTCTTCCCTTTGAAGGAGCTAACCTTGCTCTCTCTATCTAGCACACTTTACAATACAGCCCATGAGTCTATTAAATAGATCCCATACAAACAATAATTAGACTTTCCAATTACAATAATTAGAAACCACAGCTCAAGACTAAAATTAGTCCTTAACATGCAAACAACTAGTTTGTTAACAAACTATTCATGAAATTGACAGTTTCAGAACCACACAGGCGACCGACATTAGTCCCTATCTGTCTAGGGATGACCGATGTTGGTTGATCCCTGAGCGATGTTGGTAGCTTCTTGTCTCCACCTGACCGACGCCGATGACTGTGACACTCAGCAACCTCCATGTTTACATCTGGGTGAAGCTTTTAGCTCCACAACCTAAAAACTCCAAGTCTTATAGGCACTAGTTATGCATGTGACTACCCTTCATATTTATTATGGGATGACCTTGAGCTTACTTTCATACTTTGGGTTTTAAAACACTACAAAACATTTTTAGAAGTGTTAAGTTATTTTGCACGTGAAGGGGATCACTTTGCCTAAATGGAAGGAAACTCAATTTTTCACCACTCTACTAGACCATGCACATACTTGGTTTACAAATATAGATCCTATTTAGACCATTATGGACTATAATTTCTTGAAGGATGTGTTCTTAAAATAATTTAGCATCCCATAATTTTAACAACAGAGCATCACCATGCTCAAAGAGATCAAACAATAACTGAGAGAGAGAGAGAGAGTTAAAACATATGATTGAAGGTTTAAAACCTTCGTATCTAAAATTTCGTATGAAACATGTTCAATGGTTTGTTGGGTGATTAATTACCCTAATTTGACACACCGTCTTTATATGAACATTCATCAAACCTAGGGAGGCAATAGAGGCTACACTAAGAGATGAGGCTATTAAAATAGTAGACACATGATTCAAACAAGAAATAAAGGCACATGTCACAATAATGGAATCATTTATACAACATATTATATCCAACTAGGCACATAACATATGCCCTAGTTTATGGTGTGTTGACTACAAGGTAGAAGGGCACAACCAAAATAATTTCCCTAGGCATAGTGTGTAACCTTGAAAACCTCCTGCAAGATCTAATATGAGGGTCATGACATCCATTACTACCCTATTATATAACATGTGAATAATACTAAGGTGTCAATTTATTTCACTATCTATGACTCAACCACCCACAATATTAATAATTATTAGGTGATAGATGAAGTCCATGAGGCATGAGAGTGAAGTGCAAAACAAGTTACTACAAGAACCTCAAGGTAAGAGATAGAGAACCTCATATTGGATACTATGGGTTACAACATGGGAACAAAGGCCATGTTAGAGGATGTAAGAGAGGTAGGTTTACACAATTCTCTTATTACAAGTGTGTTTCATTAGACCACTTTCAACACGATTGTCCCTAGTATCACACTTATGCATATTTTTATGGTGCACACAAGGTTTAGGACCACCCAAAACTCTATGAAAAGATCATGCAAAAGGGTAAACCTAAGAAAGTTTTTGGTATGATCCAATGTGCACATAGGTTTAGGATTAGAGGAAAAATAAGAATGTTGGAGCCAAGGTCCAAGCACTAATGATTAATGGCACAATTTTAAAAAAATAAATGGCTCCTAAGAAAGATACCAGGTTGAGATGTGAGATGGAGGGACAAGGATCCAAATTAATACACCTGACACCTACCCTTGAGACCTCCCAAGATGGGTCACAATATATAGAGGTGTTGAGGAGATCAATATATGTAATTCAAAGCCTATAAGAAGGAATTTAACTCACCTAAGAGTTAGGGGTAGAAGCTCAAAGAAAACTCTAGGCTCATGAGGAGAAAGTTTGTGATATTTCTACCTGAGAGATATTCTACAGTGTAAAGAGATAATTCCCATGCTAAATAATCTCTTGGAATAATATGATAATGCAAAACCAATGGACGTCTTGATCCCCAACCTAGTACAAGGGTACATAATAGAGATCACATTCAACAAAAGCTATGATTAAGATTTGATTATGGGTGTTAAGATCAATGGATGGTTAGTCTATAATATTGTGATGGACACTGAAACAAAATTGAATGTACTTATAGGATATGCATGTCAGAAGATGAGAAGTTCTATGTTATAGCCTTAATCTCAAGTCTTGTTCATGACCAAAAAGACTAGAGTGTAACCCATTGGGGTCTTAAAAAATGTTGACATTGATATCATGGATGTTAAATTTAGTGTTGAATTTGAGGTGTTAGATTTTGTTTAAGAAGAAAACTACCCTATATTACTAGGAAGGCCATGATATTATGCTAATAATGTTGATCTATGATTTAAATAATGTTATATGAGCTTTAATATTAGGATTTAATGGGTGGTGATTCCATTAATTGCATACCAATTTGATGCATATTTTGAGCATGTGAAGGCCATATATGAGCTCAACACCAATTGCAACATCACAACACATAACAAGGAGAGTGCAGGGCTAAGTGGAGAAGATACCATGAGATACGAGGACATGAAATCTAGCTCAGAGACCATGAGTATTTTTGGTAAATAATGGGTGAAGGAGACATATGTGGCTATTGGGAGAAGATTTTTGATGATACACATGAACCCATTAGTTGAACCTGAGTATGAGATGATGCACACCAAGAATACATCATCCTAAAAAATGGATAGAAAAAGATGTGGAATGATATAGTCATACCTCCAATCCTAGAACATGAATAAGGATCAACACGACAATTTTAATCCTTATACTAAGAAATAAATTTGAGGTTGCATGCCACACTAATAATAGGGTCTAGGAAAGTCTTTATGCCACTGGTGTAGGTTATGCATGCTAGCCATATAACTCTAAAGAACATGAAGGTAAGATAACCTTGAATTAAAACTAAGGTTTGGGTACCATGTGTATATATCACCTATGAAATAAGGAAGGTTCCATATATTTGTAATAAAATCTCTCCTCTAAAAGCCAATGAAGCAACTACCATATGCCCCAGGATCAAGATGAATAACTAGTGTAAATGACTAATGGGATATAGATCACATGTTAGCAGTGATGAGATACCACAAGGGCATTTCATAGGTTATCAAATTCAAATGGACATGTAATTAAGAATTTTATGCCAAGTTGTAATAATTATTTTTAAGACATTTTATTTTATTACTTTTATTTGATAGGTTACTATAGATCCTATGCACGGTAGATGCATGTAGATGGTAATAAGATGCACTTACCTCTTGATATCCAGTCAGGTGAGTTGAGTAGGGGATTTCATTTTAAAGTCACAACTACTAGATGTATAAATATATTTGGTGAGGTTTTGAGTACTTTAAAATGTAAAAAGGTGCTTTTCCCCTCCCAAAAATATGCAAGTATGTGTAGAGGGCACTCAGATAAGAAAACATCATTGTGATAGAAGACTAGGCATAAGTTTTAGTGTGGGGTAGGGGTAGTGCCTATAAGAATGAAAGGATTAAGTGACCAAGGAATGGATAAGGAAAAGTGGTGCCTAGAGGATGAGAAAAAAAAAATCATGTAGAAAAATGTGTGAGGGATAGCACACCAAAGGAATTGGCATGTAAAACAAGCGAATGGAAAAACATGAAGTGATAGGTGTTGATCTTGAGGATTGAAAATGATAAGTGTTTAGTTGTCAAACTAGATGAAATGATAAATGACAATTATTAGACCAAGGAAATGAAAGGATAATATATCTAAAGGTCTAATCCAAATTAACTTATGTTAGAGTTGAGTGGCTTAAGGAGTGACTTATCCAAGAAAGGACAAGCATATAAGGGATTGAAGCATGGTTAAATAATAATTTTAAAACCCAAGGCATGACTTAGCCAAGATAACCTAAGCATTAATGATAGGAATAGTTGGCAAACCTAGTGGACAAATAAATATCAAACTATAGACCAAACCAAATGGTGACCTACTTTATACAGTTTTAAATATGTGCATTTAGATTACAATAGAAACTACCCAGGGAATGACTAAGGAAAATTAGTGCTTGGAGTATGAGGCAATAGAAACATGCATAGGAAAATGTTCAAGGGATAAAATGTGGAAGGATTTGTCATGTATAACAAGTCAAGGAAGCAACACTAAGTGATAGGTGCTGAGCCCAAGGATAGAAAATGAAAAATGATCAGCTATCTATCTAGATGAAATGAAAAAAATGGTGATTGGACCAAGGACATGAAAGGATGAAAAATTTAAACATTTAATCCTAATTAATTATTGTCAGAGTTGAGTAGCTTAAGGAGTGACTCAACCAGGGAAGGATAAGAATGGAAGAGCTTTAGGCATGATTAATTCATGATAATTATCATAATTTTAAAACCTAAATCACAACTTAGCTAGGATACCCTAAGTAAAAATGATGAATATGTGGTAAACGTAGTGGATAGACAACTATCAACCTATAGACTAAACTAGCTGGTGACTACTCTTACTATACAACAATTTATCCCAGAGTAGAAAATACCAAATGAAGTTATGATGAATAAGGTCCAGGGTGAAAATAAGGTATGCTATTAAAGATTTATACTAGAGAGATAACATGATAAGCTGAGAGTCTTAGAGGGTGGAGGAGGAAAAATGCCTAAGGGCTGAGCTTAATGGATTTTAAGAGATCTAAATACTAAGAACATGAAGGCCTAGGGCTAGGGATAAATCTAAAAAATAATTATTATGGATTAAAGGATGTGAAACTTAGAGGCCCCACACTTTTTTCATTGTTTTATCTAGGAATATTTATGCAAATAAGACTATGAAATTTTGACTCCCCATCAATTTTAGAGATCACAAGAAGATCAAAGAACTGTAAGCATCAAGGATGAGGAAAAGAGGACTGCCAACTAAGTGGATCAATCATGTAGGATATGACTCAGGGAGAATTCAATTCCCTCCATAAATCATGGATGGTTAGAGGGAGGGAAGCATAGGAGTAGACACAAGGATCTCAATGAATCCTCATGCATGAAAAAGGCAAAGAGAAGAAGTGGATGAATAATGGAGAACATAATTATTCACTAATTAAAGTTGGTAATGTAATAAGATAAGAGTAAGTATGGTGTATTTTTTTGTTTGGGGGATGGAAAGCATTCAATGAGAAGACCATATGGAAAGGTAAATAGAGGAGATAATAGGTATTTCCATTACTATCATTGGTAGTGTTTTTCTAGAATCACCTGAGAGTGAAAAAAATCCACTAATCTATAAGGTGAGAGGTAGAGGTTGAAGATACTAGAAGGAGTGATCAACTATTATCCTTGATTTTATTCCCCTATGCTTTAAGGATAAGCCAAGTGTAATATAAATGAAAGTGGCTCACCAATAATGGTAATCAACTAGATGAAGTCCAAACATCTAGACTCAAGGAATATGGCCCTTAGAGGTATGAATAAGTTGCTTGGATATAGAGGATATTATACGAGATGTCATGCAAGATGAGAATTAGCAGAGAAGGGAATAAAAGTTCCAAAATAACTACATAAGAGGCACATGATGAGATGGTAGGGAGGGACATCAAGTGAATGTTACTTGCAGATAGTATGTATACTCCCTAAAATAAAGAGGCTAGTGTCATCTTAGAAGAGACTCAGTAAGAAAGTAAAGAGGGAACATGTACTTCATAATGTAAAATACAACATAAAACTCAACCCAAGTCATTACACATAAGGTTGTGAGTTTGAGTAGCCATATTTAGGGGTAGGAAAGTCAAAGAGGGTACACAAGTTTTTTTACTTTATTCCAAGGATAATGAAAATCATCTCATGAGGGGTTGCACAAAATCAGGCTTGCAAAAAAGTGTGAATCAAGATGAAGAATGATTTATGGTGAAATTTCATAGGTGAAAATATTACAAGAGGCAATAATACAAAAAATGGATTGGTTGTCTATGGATGGATAATTGGTTTAGTGTGGGATGATGTTGGTCCATAAAAATGGCTAATTAACAGAATATTAATGTGTGCAAGCACATATTAGGTGAAAACCCAATAGTGCCAATAGTTAAGGAGTGACACATGCAATCTAAACCAATAACCTATGTATGTGCCCAAAATAAATTGCCAACACAATAGATGAAAACTATTAGAAATTACTCCAATTTATGCTAAATGAAAAAATAACATGATCTAGACATGCAACCATGTGGACCTAGGAACTAAAATAGAGATCATGGGGAAAGATGATAGAAGTAAAGCCTAAAAATAGATCCTAAAAAACATTTATGAAGTGAATATGGAAGGCAATGTAGATGGGATTTAGAAACATTGTATTAACTTCTAGGTGTGTAGACCAACACAATATCTACAAGCTAGCTTTAGTTGGTGGTAGAAAGGGCTCTAAAGAGACTAGAAAATGTAGAGGTCAAGAATATGAATAGTTTGGTTGGTTGGTTAGTTAATAAGCTGGTTAGATTAAAGATATAACAACACTAATGCTAAACAAGCTACTAGTTTAAATACCTCAAAACCCTCAAGATAGATTGCCAAATTATTTAAATATAGATTGAATATTGTGGCATTAGTTTAGGTTAGAGATACAAATAAATATGAGAGAAATAAAATTGGAAACATGAAAGTGTCTTGTAAAGCATGAACAATTATGTAATATTCAAAATTTATTTAATAAATTTGTATGATTGAATATATGATGATTGTATAAGTTCATGCTGGTGTTGTTGTTTAATTATGTTTAGATATGTAATATTTTCATGTTTTGATGATCATCGTTAGGATTTATAGTGAATAAACACAACTAATTTATTTTTATGTATGACATAAGGGAAAAAGGCATGTGCCAAAGCATGTTTAGACCATGTCCAACCAACTCACTATTACATAAAACTAACATCAACCTTACCTAGCTTACCTCTCTCTGAGCCTCAAGTGGGCATGCAAGGTCCTCTTATATGATATGCCAATGTGGAATTCACTTCATAAAATGTTTAAGAGCACTTAGGAGGACTAATGCAATGGTTTTTTCTAGACTGAAGTGTAACACACATAATTGTAGATCACTTCTAAAATTTCACTTTGCCATGCACTAATTTTGGGAGACTTAAGCTAAATATGCTTACCATAAGAACAATGACTGTAAAATAGAATTCCAAGCAATAATTATGCACCCCTTCCACCATGAATTTTGTTAGCAACTTGTGTAGACCCTTATCTTTGATATGACCTAGTATTTGATGAAAGAGCAATGTCTCCTATACCATTTGGTCTCCAAAACAAGATAACTATTACATGTATTACTAACCATATTAGTATCCATCCATAATAGATTACCAATGCACATGCCCCTTTTCAACACCATGGCTCTATGAACTATCTCATACCCATCTCTTCTAAATGACACATGGACACTAACATCACTCAATTTTCTTAGAAAAATAAAAAAATTATAGTAAGGCCAATGTTAGGACCATGCACACAGGTAAATAGAAGATTAAATTTCAGAATTTGATGATGTTTAACACAATGGTAAAATATTGATTATTATTGATTAATTATTTACAAAGGATTGATAAATATTAATAATCTTTCATGAGGTGGTTACTTGGGACCCCAATGGGTTCAACAAACCAACTAACCATACTAACATTTATTTACTAACATTAATAATAGTAATAACACTATTACTAATACACAAACATAAATTAAAGCTAATAATATTTTAGATCAACCAACCGAATAAATCCCACCTTGATCCAAAGGGGTATAAAAAATGATCCAGAGCTATGAAAATGAAGTCATAAAAAGTATCTATTGCACATGAAACTGACACACTATACATCATGGTAATGATCAGCCAATGTTACTTTCAAGGATCCTACTACACCATAAGTTATGGCATGAATGATGAAAATGATCAAGGTCTAATCAACCCCTCTAACCATTATATACCATACTACATTAAAACATGTTCATGGCCTATTCAACCACATCAATACACATAAGGTCTGACCTAGAAACCCATCCAAGTGATTATTCAATACTATGTATGACACATCTCCCTAACATCCAATGATGTTAACTAAACTTTTCTCAACATTATGGTGATAAAATTTCCCTTGCTAACTTGTACAATCATCAATAACTGATTGAAGTCCATATAATATCTTCCCCCTATCAAATGAGAGCTAATAATTCCTTATAGAAAAAAACCATATCCAAACTACTATTTTTGCTCCTCATCAGGGATATCAATGAAGTGAAGATAAACCAAAACTAAATTGAAAACAACAAAAAATTGATATATCACATTACTGCTATAAAAAATTATATTCAAGCATTCAACCCAAGCTTAGAGAAAATAACTAACTTGAGAAGGGGAATTATCCTCCAGCCTCTAATGGATCCTCGAACCTCCATTTTGATGATTATACTTTGTCAACAAGAAGGATCCTAATGGAACCATAATAGATGTCATGGGTGTCATCGAAATCTCTAGTGATAATTTTGATATCACAAATGTGAGATGATATGACAAACTTTTTTAGTGGTAAGGTGCCAATTTTTAATGAAAATTCACCCATATAGATGAAAAGCCTTATTTTGATTTCATTATTTAATAATTTTTTTTAAAAACACAAGTTTGGAGACTTAAAATCACATAAAAAAGCATTGTAATGTGTCAGGAACATTCTAAAACCTAGGGAATGACTGGTGACATGACTACCTTTAGGTAAAAATTCAACTAGATGTAAAAGTCATAAAAAGTCACAAAAGTTGAAAATACACTCTTATGTCTCCATTTTATATTTAAAAATATAATATTATCTTTAAAAAAAAGTATATCTGACTTAAAAGTAAATTTGACAAAAATAACTTTGACCAAAAGCACGCTTTTGAAGGAATTGAACCTTGGAACTCCAACTTGCCAAAGAACACACAAAATACCTTTCACCAATTACTCTACCAACATTTACAAGATGTGAAGAGAGGATATTCTATTTGAACAATTATATTTCTATGTTTAAAATTTAAAAAACTTACTGGCATAGTATATATGAATTCACTTATTCACCCATAAATTGGTCTATGGTAAAAGCTTCTTAAAATAAAATACATGTGTGGACCCCATTTAACATTAGATAAATGAAAATTCAAAGCAAATATAATTATTACATTGCTGCATCATGCCCATTCTAATACATGACCATTTTATTGATTGGTTTGCCAATAAAGGTGTGGTCTACATGGGGATAAGAAGGTGGTTTCATAAAGAAGGGATACCTGATGTTGTTTGCCAAAGAATCAACTTATAAGCTATTAATCATGAATAAAAGTGTTTTTTTTAAGGGTATTACTTTTTTTTTGTCATATTATATTAATGGTGGCATGTGGGAATGATGCATAAATATCCCTTTGATGGCTCTCCAAGTTAGATCATGATGTAATTATAAGCAACAAGTTCATCATTTTGAAGATAAATCATTATTTATTTACATGTAGCATTATTACAAGTCATGTGGGGATTCAAGTGTTTTCTAGTGGTAATAATGCATTCTTTCTAAGAGATGCTATCACCTTTTCCATTCTTACTTTTTGATTCAAGTTGTTTGATATGGGAGGGGATATTTTGAGGGTTAAACCCATTTTAGTGGACCATGTTAAGGAAAAAAAGGAAGTTCGGTAGATTCTATAGACAAGAGGTTTGACTGACTTCATGCAAAGGGTTGAGGGCCATGACAAGTTTATTTTTGATTCTTATGTGAAGAATTGGAGTAACATGATGTTAGTTTTTAATGGATTAACTATGGAGGTTACCGAGGAACATATAACTCAAGAAATGAGGCTTAGTATTGAGGTTACAAAAGTTTATAGGTTAGGAATATCCCTCAAATAATAAAGGGACAAGTTTCTCTTAGATGGGGAAGCTCTAGTTCCCTTGCATAATGGATTTTCTAGGGAGGAACTCTCTCCCCCATTCAATGAGGTCATGAATCAAGTTATGCTCTATATAACTTTGGAAGGTAGGAAAAACATTATTCACTACTCTTATTTCATTTTCCTTAACTCATTTTTCCACCAAATCCCTCTAATCCTTCCCTTTTATATCTTACATTCCCTTGAAATATCTATTTTGAAGGAAAAAAAGGGAAAGAATAAGCACCCTCTACACCAAGCTATAATAATCATGATCTATAAATATTTTAAGGGAATGAATAAGGGACCTAGGAGCTTTCCATTTCCACTTGTCCAAGACTTCTATTTGGGTGGTATAAAACATAGATTAAGAATCATATTGAAGATAAAGAGGTAGAGTCTAGATGGTGGTAGTTTGTTGGCCAATGGAAGCCTCTCTATGGATTTATAACTAGATACTCAACATGGTGGGGAAGAAATGGTAGTTGAAGGAATCCATTTTTTAAATATAGTTGTTTCTTTCATAGATGAGGTTGATAAAGAGTAGATAAGGTGGAAAACCAAGGAAAGGAAAAAGCTGATGATGTAGATGCTCAACTTGTGGTAAATTTTCTTGATATCAAAAGTCATCTAAATGAAAAATTCAATCAAGTAGCTAAAGTAATGCAGGCTGAAATTAAAATGACTAAGATTTAGTGAGAACTCAAGCTCCAAAAATATATAATGAGATGGTTTATTAGGGATAATTATTCTCTGAAGGATAACATTAGAAACTTATCTCAAGAAAATAAGGAATTAAAAGACAACATCAAATTTATTGCAAAAGTGAGAAAAACTTCAATGAGAGATAACATTGCAACATTAGTGTCCCTTGGGACTCTTTCAGGAGAATTGAACCAAAGTGGAGAGACTAATAAGAAAATCAAGTGTAGAAAATGTGACAAGGTAATTGAACAACCACCCTAGATACACCAGAGATTAGATTTGGAGTTGAATATTATGCTCAACAAGTGGGATGAAATATTGGGTAGCCAGAAATTCTAATTGATTTTGTGTTGTTTTTATGCTGTATTATAGTTGTTTTGAGGTTATTTTGTAATGATTTATCTCTATTGTATATTTTAATGATTACTTGAATTTGAGGACTTTATCTGTAATTTCTTGTATAGGGTTAGGTCCCTAGTTCAAAAAACCCTTTTTTAACCATAATGAAAAAAATACCAACCATACCTAGAAAGCCATACAACTATCACATAAGAGAGTTGGAGGTTGTACATGGCTACATAATCAAGGGTTTGGATAGATTAAGCTTTAAAAAAACAAATAAAAGATCACATATCATAAAACTCTCAATTAGAAAGACATTATTGTATCCTTGGATCATACAATAACATAGATAGGTCATACAAGTGCAATTATTTATTCAATATGGGTTTAAAATCTATACAAAAGAGTAAAATAGGGATTTAAACTAAATTTCAAAGCATACTATTACATCAAAATGCCATTTGACTCTATCTAAGTTTTGGAAGGTTGTGCAAGGAAAAAACTAGGGTTTTAATCAAACATAGCCATATAAAAGGGGTGTTTGATGTGCATAACATAAAATTTAAACTTGAAAGTTTATTTTAGGGACTATTAAACCATAAAACAACATACACATACAAGTTTTCCTATTTTAGGGATTTTGAAGTCTTACAATAATTAGAGGTTGACAAAACAAAACTAGATTTTGAACTTTTGGGCATAATTAATGAGGTATAATAAAAAATATATAAAAGTAATATTTTACAATATAATGTCTACAAATGGTTTCTCTCTCTTCTACATGGGACTTCACATGAACTTTCAAATCCTTTTTCACATGGCTCTGATACCAATGTTAAGACCACACACACATGTAAATATAAAATTACACTATAATTTTTCAATGTTTCACACAAATGTAAAATATGGATTATTATTGATTAATTAATTACAAAGGAGTGAAAGATTTTAATATGATTTCAAGAGGTGGTTATTCAGGAACCCAATAGGTTCAACCACCCAAATAACCAAACTAACATTTATTTACTAAAATTAATAATAGTAATAACACTATTAGTAATAAACAAACATAAATTAAAGCTAATAGGATTTGGATCAACTGAACCAATAAACAATAATGTGATTTAAAATTGGGAGAGTATTGATCCTCCCATTTATGAATCTAAAATTCACTCTTCCTTTTCACATAGTTTAGTAACTTGAGTTGTGTCCTAGAGAAACATCCCCACCATCATACTGATTGTATTCATAGAACTACTCCTTCATATGTTTTATTTAAAAGGATATAATAAATTCAATCAACCATTTATCACTGTATGTGTTCGAGCTTGAGGATTATAGATACACATCTTCATCTTCATCACTAGAAATTTGTTATGATTGTGAAAAATATGGTGTTTTGGCCTTATCTACCTTATTTGTTTTATAGTCCTTATTTAATTATCATGTATTATCATAATTCCAACACTTATTATTAGACTTATCTAAAGTATTCAATTTTTCCTTTAACTTTGAGCACTTTCTTCCATTCTTTCACTTTCCTCACTCCTACAAGATACCTTACACCATTAGTATGTTTTTAGTCTAAAAACTATCCACATAATTACACCACATCACCTCTGATAATAGAGATACAATTACATCCTCTAATTTGAGCCATGATTTAGTGCTAGTAATATCCATCACCAAATTGTCTAACAGGTTTCATAGAGAGAAAAAAGCTTGATACACCTATATTATTCATCCATCTTGATGTCAACAGATGTCAACATTCTAAGTATAGTGTTAAAGGAATTTATGTGCTCTGCAACTGAGTCACCCTCATTCATTTGTAATGAAGATATCTTATTTTTTAATAAAATATTCTTCACCAATGAATTTAATTATTAAAAACTTCTAAGCATAGAAGCTTCAAGTATTTTCGTCTTATACATTTAGTATAACTAAATTGGATAGACACAATATGATAGAGATTCATGCTTTCCTATCAACCTTTTCTCACTCTTCCTCTTTCATACCAATGGATAAATCTTTGAAATGGAAAGATATTCAGCTCTATCAATCAAGATATACCCCATATTAAGTTTCCTTAAATTAAATTTATAACCATTAAAATTATCAATTTATATCTTGTTTTTTCCAATCATTTTGGTCATATAAGATTCTCCACATAACTCCCACTTCAATAAAACTAAGTGTCACACACTACACCAATTTCTACAAAGCTTATAACCAAACTATGATACCAAATTCCATGATAAATTTGTATAATTTTAGGGGATGTATATTAAAAATTATTAATCTTAACACCATAAAGATAATATGACAAACACACAGATATATTTATCATAGGAAAACTTTTTCAAGAAAAAAATCCAACACATAAACCTACTTGTTTATTCACACAAACTTATCCATCTTACAATGAAAATAAAATTTACATGGTTATTCAACCTTCATATGGCATATTATTTTTTAGTACACCTGCACACATTTAACCGTGTATCTTATTTCATGTAACAACCTTTGTTACACATATATATTGAAACTTCTCAATCTTCTATATTATATAATAAGTCTTCATGAAAAGACTCATGCTTATAAATAAAAAATTAATTTTCTTGTATCTCCTTACATGTAAGGGAATCTTGAATGCAACCACCATTTTAATATGTGATGAACATGTAACTATCCTCAACAAGTCCACACCAAAGTGCCATCAAGTACCTATTAATACCGTTTTGGTCTCACAACTTTAGTTAGACAAGTGTAGGCTCACCTTCAAATAACCTTTCATAACTCAACATTTAGCACAAATCCTCTTGACACCTTATTGTGACTCTACCACTATGAGACACCAATTCACATATTTAAAACCTTATGCAACCATCAAAGATAATCTCCACACAACACTATGCAACCATACTAGCTTTCATAATTTGCCTGCATAACACCCTACACAACCATAGCTTGCATAATGTGTAGATTCATGTAAAGTTGAAATATTTATTACAAGGAAATTTATAGTGGATTAATGTTAAAATATCAATGTCACTTCCCTATGGTTAATCAAATACTTAAGATATGCCATAAAATATCTAAAGAAAACAAAGGCTTAACTTCTATGGATTTGATAAGAACAACCAAAATTCTCTTGGATACATTTGAATTCCTCTTACTATAGGATATAAAACCATATGCACCAATATCATGATTCCTAATAATTTATTTTATTAAAATATAATCTTAGGTCATCCTTAGACCCATTGCATGAGATTAATTTCCTTTCTTGATAGACAATGCCTAAAATTCATCCATATAAATTGTATAGAAATACATAGTAGATATTAACCCATGGTATCTCAAACTACCAAAACATAATAATTAATACCAAATTCATAAAAATAAATTTTTTTATAGTGCTCCAAGAATATCGAAGACAAATAACTAGTTATTTTCTAAGAATAAACATAAACCCTAATTTTCAGTTTATCTTTTTTGACTTAGATGATGATTAATGTATCTTGATCCCTTCCTTTATTTTATGAAGATAATGGCACTTTAACTCCTTGAAATTCCAATGAAGCTTCATATTATTAATAATCATTTGAATCCAACAAAAATGTGATTTTTAATATCTTTGAAGAATAATTATTACTCTTTCCTAGATATTTTAGTCCAAACTGGTGTGTCTGCTAAGGCTGATTCTAATGAAAATGTATAAGATCTTAATCATGCACACACAATTTCACTATCTTATGATGAAGAATAAATAATTTCCTAAGCTCAAGTGAGACACTTTTATGTCATTCATTATCAAAAGACCCTCACTAAAATTCACACCTTTAACTATGATGTCAATTAAGTGCACTTTAAAATTATGAAAATTATTGCTATTTGATTTGAGTTATGACAAATAAAGTAATGACATAGAAGGATTTTTACCTCCATTTAATCCACCCTAAAATATTCCAAGTGGGTTCATCTATATATATATATTAATTTTTATCAATACCTTAACAATGATCATTTAAAAAATAAATTATATAAATAAATATCATTAATGACATCATCAACCTGGAAAATGATATTAAATTTGCCCAAATAGATATGAGGTCATGGACTAGGAAAATTATGTTTAGGTTCAATTACCTAGTTCTAATGTCATTGGATAGGTCGATGATGTTTAGATTGATATTGACTCAAAAAAATTAAAATTCATTAGTCTTATCAATAATGTTAAAAAATAATAAAAAAATATTAATTCTATCAAGCCATCTGATGATGTAAAGCAAAAAAAAAAACACCTACTGCAAATACATAAATTACCTTAGAAAGGTTACTTCCATGAGAAAGATTCACACATAATATGACAACAATGATAATAAGTACATCAATATTAAGGTTGATATCAAATATCATGGTCATTTACCCACCCTAACAAATGATGAATCCATATTATAGATATTTCATGCAAGGGAACCCAAAATCCCTCACCAACATCACAAACTTAGACATTTTTAAAACACTCCTTATTTGCACAATTTTATCTCTATTTTCAAACCAAATAGTGATCATCTTTCTAACTTTCCTCATGCATCACATCATTTATAAGATGGAAATGTAATGTTATTTTAAGGGACTAAAGAGGTTAACTTAGGAACATTTGACGATCCTCACCCTTTCCCCATTTCTTATCTACCCCATCCAGAAGATAATATAAACTTAATGATGTCCTTGAAAAATATAAGAAAGCATCCACTTGGTCACCTAAGGACATTTCCAAAATTTACCCTAACATCATTGTTCATAATATCATCACTTATCCTCATGTGAATCTTATAAATCAAGTACAATGAAACTTCCCCAAAGAGGTATCCAAACTTTGTCCCAAATAAATGATCAAGATTCTTGGTGCCACCTTTTTCAATCCAATAGCTTAATTTAAAAGGGGTCTATAACATTTCCCTTGTATGAAATAAGTGCCCATTATTGTTTGCATCTGTATATAGTTTTGTAATATTAATCGCGCATGTCCTAAGGAAATTTACCCACCCTAAATCAATGCCATTTTTGATTCTACAACTGGTTATGATATGGTTTCTCTCATGGACATTTTTCATGATATAATCAGATTCACATGAATTCCAAAGATCAATATAAAATTACTTTTACTACCAAATGGGGAACACATTTATTTATCAAGATTCCCTTCAGCCTTAACAACATTAGATCAACCTATTAATGTGTTGACTCATATTTTTCATGACCTCATTCATAATATTTTTGAGACATAGATAGATGAAAGACTAGTAAATTCTAAGTATCAGGAAGATCACCCTTTTGACATCGAAATAATATTTGAACACTTGATTAAGTACAACATGAAACTCAACCCAAAAAGGCATGTTATCAATGTTAAATCTAAAAATATTGTAGGTTATTTGACTCTAAATGAGGGATTTATGTAAACACTTATAATATCAAAGTAATCATTGAAATGCCTAGACCAGTAACTATCCATTAAATCCATAGTTTTATTAGGAAGATTTGGGAAATTTTAAGATTATTCCCCTAATGGGCCTATCAAACTCATTAAATCAGTTACCTCAAAAATATATTTATGTTTCTATCAAAACATTTTAGCATCAAATGCTTTATCAGATCACTTACATCATCATCCATTTGAACCTTATTCACCATATTTTCTCAATGCATTTTTTTGATTGAAAATCTCACTTTCATTAATATAACAAGATATAATACATCACTAATCATACAAAAAATATGGGTGAAAAATTCACACCTCGAAATAACCAAACCAAGCTAAAGAAGCTTTAGAAAGAGCATAGTCCATAAAAGGTCACCATACAACCAAATAAACCATAGTTAAACTAAATCAAGTGCAAAACAATCAAAAAAAGAGAAAGATAAAACCAAAAACAATAAAGATTATATTAATTAATAATAATTAACATGGCATTAGGTATAGGTAGAGGAGGTAGATGATCCTAAGGGTTCCCCCCCACCCCCTAAGCTAGAGGGTCTTCATCAATTGAGATGAGGTCCTGACCATCAATCTATTAGATAATTTCAGTATCATTTTTTTGTTTGGAATATTTTCTTTAAGGATAAATGGCCAATTCCATCTATGGGAAATTATCCTATAGAGGGGGCCTCAAACACCCTACTACCACTGCATCTATTTCCCCTGTTAGATATTTGGGGAAGAGTTGTCCAAAGAGAATGAGGATACACACTCCTATAGCATTGAGACTATAGACTATGTGATAAGTGATGTCACTCTCCATTCCCATGCCCTTGAGGGGGGAATGGTGGGGAAGTGGATCAGGAGGTTCATGGATAACCACACAAGGAGAATTATCTTGATGATCCATGAGGAGATGTATATGGTAGAGCTAAAATTGAAACCTATTTGTTTGACTCTAAATATAGAGGGTAACATTACCATTCACATCGAATTTGTTAGTTATAGAAATATTTTTTCCATAACTTTAATATTAAAACATGCTTTATTTCTAGATTTCCAAATCTGAAAAAGAATATCAATACAAAATAACTTCTCAAATCTATTATACCTTATAGGAAATAGGGAGGATTCCCCCAAAAGAGCCATCTTCAAAGGGAACATTTCAAGATTGAAGGGTTTGAAAAGGGTATAAATCCATCTCTAGGTAGATTGGGCATGAGGGCAAAACCAAAAGAGATAATTAATGTATTATGCATGGTGACAAACTAGGCAAGTGGGATTCAAAACCCCATGTGTTTGAACCAGTCCCCCATAGGTATACCTTGGAAAATAGTACACCAAAGGAAATGGGATTTTTTAGGCTAAATACAAGCTACCCAAACATTATAAAACCTATGAGCCCAAACATGATGGAGAGATTTAAGGGACCATGAATGATTGAGGGATTTAATATCAATATGTTGAGGGGAAAAAATATTATAACCTAACCTAGGGTATAATGAAAAAATGGTGTAGATCTTGTCCAATACTAATCCTTCCACCATGGCATAAGAGAGGAAACTCTAATTATATGTAAGTAATCTTTAGGTATGGAACTCTACAATTCAGAAATGGATTTTGTATCTTCCTTATTTAGACTAAACTTAGAATTAATAATATTCCAAGGAAGCCAATCTTGAGTGACCTTAAAAAAGAGGTCCCTAATCACGTGAATACATTTTTAAAATAGTCTTAAGCTTTTGACCCAAGGGACCATGGCAAAAGGGACATTATGGAAATTCAACATGGGAGACCACCATAGGGATTGAAAATTAAGAGAAAGACCATTTATAAAACCTTCCCCCATCCAAATGATGTGAGTTTTGAGTTTTTAATATGAATTTATAATGCTTTTAATAACAAAAGTGTCCACTATCTTAATTGGCATAGGAGTAATGAGAGTGATGTGTAAACCAATCCCTTGCCAAGCCTTTCTACCAAGCGAGAAACGTTAAGTGATGAAATGTATCAATAAGAATTTCTAAGCCTCATCCTCTTATAATATTATTATGATATATTTAACACCAAGATAAATCCCTTGAATTTTAATATGAATGAGCCCAAGCCCACTATGTTATTTAGGGAGACAATAAATAGCCCAAGAGACTTGGTGAAAACTATGGTGCCCTTCAAAATTGACCCAGAGAAAGTCTCTTCAGAGATTTTATAACTTCATATAAGAGGAATTTGAAGGATCCCAATAAAATGAGTAGTAAACATGAGTATTAGTGAGTACCTTAGAATAAATCTATAACTTCCCAACCAGAGTCAATGGTTTGGTTATCCAAAAGGAGATTTTTTTCTCAACCCTTTAAGCCACATGGGACTACATCTCTATAGGTGAGACTATAAAAGTAAATGGAATGCCTAAGAATTTAAACTAAACCTAAGGAATGATCCATTACCACTTGTATCCCTCCAACTAAGGAGGTTTGGGTGAAAGATACAGGTGATATCATTGAGTCTTCTACCATTGAATGAAAGACCTAGAGGCAAGGTAAAAATGTCAAAACATTGCATAACATACATAAAAGAGTCCTCATTCTATTAAAGAGTGAGGAAGGAGTCATTAAGAAAGTACCCATTAATCAACTGGCATTCTGAATGAGGGAGAGAAATACCTTCACCACACCATTGGAAATATGGCTATCCAAAAGATAATTAAAGCCCTCAACAACTATAACATAAAGGGAAGGCATAAGGGGCACCCCTATTTGATATATTTGTGAATCTCAAAGTGTTTGGATTGATATCCATTAATATTAATAAAATCATTGACATCTTAAAATAACATATTAAAAATTTGAACAAACCTAGGACCAAACCCAAGAGCCTGAAGCATAGTTATGATAAAATGTCATTTAATTTGATCATAAGATTTCTCAAAATCAATATTACTAAATAAATACTTTGGTTGGATATCCTAAACCATTGCATACATTCCTATACAATAGTAACATTATCCAAAATGTATCTATGTTGAATAAATCTTGTTTGTTCACTTTTCACAATTAAGGGAAGTAAATGCTTGGTTCTGAGGGATAAAGCTTTAGCTAAGATTTTATAAGATATATTTAAGTAAGGTGATGGGATCTAGTTGGTAATTACCTCAAGATCACCAACCTTAAGAATTAATTTGATGTTACCTTTATTAATGAGATGACCCAAAGAGTTGAACAAAATAGCTCTAGAGTAGAATTTATGAAGATCATGTCCAACTGTATCCTAGAAGCTTTGATAGAATCCATAAGGAAAACCATTAACTCCTAGGGCCTTGTTAGAGTCCATCTATATGATGGCTTACTTAAGGTCATTAAGGTTGAGGGGCCTATTGTATGAAAGTTTTTGTGATTATAATAGATTATAAGGGACCACTTCAAGGCATTGAGATTGATCATCTTCATGATCATGGGAGGAGGGATTCATAATAAACACTCCATGATAGTGATGCACAAAAGCTTGTAAGATGTCAGGTAATTTGGTAAATCTATTTTAATCATAAATAATGGATTTAATTTTATCTAGAACTTGTCTTGAATGGAGGAAAGATAAACATTCTTTGGTCACTTTGTCTTCAAATTTCAACTAATGCATCCATACTCTAAGTTGTGTTCTTATAGCCTTATAAACCTTGAATGATTGGAGCGTATATCTCCAGATGACAACTTGAGTCTACAAATGAGGTCTTAAAGGCACATATTCCAATTACTATGAAACCCTAAGGTATTCATGGTTTCTATCAATATGAATGCACCACCTAAAGAGAGCCACTTTTTCCCATAAATCTAGAGAAAAGAGGTGGTGCAAGCTATTACATCCATCCACCAATCAATCCGACCAGTGTCCCCTATGGGTCTAGGATCTTGGTTATAAATTATAATGATATGCTCAATAGTTAGATTATGTTTTAAATGGGAAATATTGAGGTAAACCTAAGAATTGTGGGATTTAACTTGGGGGGTAGTCCACTCAAAGTTGAAGCAAGTAGGGTGTTGGTCAGATACGAAAGTGTTTGGGATCACAGAAATAGGTCGATCATGATCAGGTGTGAAAAATAAAATGCATTATTTTTCTATCAAGGCATAATAAATATGATTAATAACTTGATATTCTCCTTGAAAAAAATTTGACCATGTGAACCAAGGAGAATTTTATTCTCTCATCTTGTAATGGTTGGGATAAAAAACCCCAAGTTTATTTTGCATGTAAAATCATGCCTCCCATTATCCTTCACACCATATCATGGGGATATGTATTTAATTGTTTTGAAAAAACTAAATCATGTTGAATTCCTCATAGAGAATCTAATGCATATCTATAAGATATTCTACCGACCATCTCTAGATCAAGGTACATTCTACATGATGTAATTACCAAAGTCAAAAAAGAGTCCATACCACCTGATGGGTGGGGTCATAACCTAAATAATTAATATTTTGAGATATTTTAGGCACTAAAATGGTGACCACCCCCTATGGATAGGCTTTTTATAGGTGGCCTAACAAAGGGCCCTAAGCCAGATAGTGTGAGCAATAGAATGAAGTAGGAAATTAGAAATTTTGACTTCTTACATGCAAAAAAATTTCATTTTGGAAAAATGATCAAAACTATTCCATACCATATACTTACTTATTAGATCAGTGAACCCTCTAACATTATAATAATAAACTATCATTGAGAATCATTAATTTTCATATCATTTCTTTTTGTAAGACCTAAAAGGGCTACAAAATGATTTAAAGTTGAGCTAGGAATGGCATAGTCTCAAGGTGGAAAGGTTTCCTTTTTTTTGGCACATAATACTCATTTTAAGAGGGAGAGGGAATACATTAGTGCCTCATAATATCTTTAAAATTAAGGCTCATAAGACCAAGCTTTGAATCTAAATCATTCACCCCTAAAGGGGGTATGAGGATGGAGCTATAGGAGTGAGAGATGGAGAAGAAATAAAATAGGTGACCATTTGAAGAGAATGAGATATAGGAGGTGGGGTTTTAACTTACATGGGTATAGGGAATTTACCACCATATACTAAGGAACTTGGCCCCCTATAATCTAATACATAACTGGTTAGGGTTTAGCATTTTGATGAACCATATTATTCTTCCTATTAGATAATGATGTCCACCCAATAGACTTCTCGGGTTTTGAATTAGACCCATTTTTGTCTTGAGGATTGGATACCATTAGAGGTAATTATCTAATTATATGGTCAAATCCTAGCACTAAAAATAAGTTTTTGGGAGGTTGATATAAATCACACATTGTGTGAACTAATTATTACCTAATTGAATGTCAATGGAATCTTTGAGGTCTTTGGTGAGGTTTATTTCCACACAGGCCCTTCTCTAGGGACATGCTACATAGAACTTCTATTGTTCATGGCAAATAAATCAACCCAAATCTTGATAATTTGGTCAACAAAATTCCATATAGGAAGAGGTAAGCCTATAAATTCTACCCACACTAGGATTTTAAGTTTAGCTTGTTCTGAGACTTGAAATTTTTAGGTCTAATGGGATAAAAAACCAAAGTTTTACATATAAATAAAGGACCATGATTAAAAATAGATTTTCAATGTTCAGGGTTTATGAAACAAAATATGAATAAACCCTTAGTGAGGTTTTAAACTTGTTCTAGTTTCACCCCATGACCTTGTCAATTATTGTGAACCCATCACTTCAACATGATCTCCAAAGGAAATTGATCCATTAAAAAAACAACCAAGGTAAAATTTTCAAAATGATTACAAGATTTATCAAAATCTGGTAAATCAATAAACACATCTGGTAGAGGAGTATCAGGGTCTAAGTCAATACCTCAAGGTACACCTTTAGGATAAATTTTTGAGATTATTTTAGTATCATTAATTTTTAAGATCACATTAGAAATCCATACATAAAATGATGTAGAAATGGTGGCAATAACAATTTAATAAATGGAAAGTAGCACCGCCCAAAGGGAGGAAGGCCAGCTTGACTCAATACAATAAATGCGCTATCAAAAGATAATAATCCCACCTAGATCAAATGACAACTTAGTGGTGTGAATAATGGGGAAACCCTAAAATCCCCCAAACATCTAGTGATATGTACAACTCTCTCCCTCCATTTTATATTTATAAACTTCTCAAAAACTTTCATTCTCTATTTCTAAATAAAAACTTATAATTTCACACCAAAATTCTCAAGAGAAATTTTAGGCCAGTACCACCTAATTCATAATTCAAAGGCATTTTTTCCTAGTGATATAATTAGAAAATGCATGAATCTCTTGATGGAATTTTACCTTAACATAGTTTCTCAAAAATCAATCAAGGGGCAAGTGATTTTTTATCAACTTATCACCACACCTATTCCCACCAAAAGTCATATTCAATCAAGGTTTCAATCAATCCATAAATATCAAATATTATTTCATAATTCATTAGATAATATTGAGGATTAAATATTTGAAGAACATGAAATTCAATTATTTGAACCTAAGACCATGAAGCAAACCAAAAAATAAGAACAAGATGAGTCATAATCAAATTGTAGGAAGAGTTTTGGAGACTAAACTTTGATGGAACTAATTTTCTACAAAGATTTTAGGCTAGATGCATCCTATTTGATCCTTTTGGAAAGATCATCCATTTATCCTTTAGAATCAATGTCAATGTTGACAAAAATAAGGATGAATACAAAGATTTAATTATTGGTATGCATATTAGCATTGATCTAGACATTCATTATTTACATGATTTAGTTAATTCTAAACTTTTCTATTGACAAGTTGAATCGATCATATCATTGAAAAATTGAAAACCTTAATCATATCATGAGTTTGTTGGAAATATTTCTAAATATTTTAAATCTTTCACTATCGAAGAAATCCCATGAGAACATAATTATATCATTTATTCGATCACCTCTTTAGCCTCCCTCTTTTACATGCATACATCCTTACATGATAACCAATTTATTATCTAAAAATAAGAATTCTCATGCATAGCAGTGCCTAAGGATGATTTCTTTATTTTCCATGTCTATCTTGTTAGCTCTTGACAAAGCCCTTGTTAAAAGGATATTATTCAATTACGTGAATATGAAAAATATCCTTTTTAGGTTGAATTTCATGAAAATGTTAGTATTCAAAATAAAGCTTTAAAATATGTCATTAAACATATCATGTTATACTATAGTAACTTCAAAGGCACCATGCTATGTTGTGTCACTAAATATGAGGTGCCTCCTCTTCTTGAGAAAGCACATGGGGGAATTTATGAAGGTCATTAAGGTAGGAAATCTAAAATCCACAAATGAATACACATGGGTTATTATTGGCCAAAACTTGAAATAAAAAACATCACTTTTGCTAAGAATTTTAATCATTTCTAGTTACATGATGATCTTATCCATCCTTTTGATCATGCTGATAAGCCTTTGGTGTCTCTTATGATAAAAAAAAGGTTTTAAATTTTTTAGTAAAACCATTTTTGCTGAATCTTATTTATTATTATATTACACCCCTTTGAAATATTCTTCTCTTTTAGAAGGTAGTGAAAATCCTTTTGAATTAGTAATGGTTCTTAGTTCAATTGAGAATATTGCTTCTTTACCTAAAAGTGTTGCTTATGTGGATGGGTTTCTTAATGGGTCTTCCAATTTAGATGGATTTTAATGATGTATAAGGGTCAAAAATTTAAAAAAATACTTGAAAAAATATAATGCTTGTGCATATGATTCTGAGATCTCATCAGAAGTAGGGATGGTTTGAATTTTTTGGATTATTACTACAATATTTGGTTATGGTTCCTTAGTTATAAAGTTTGTTTGGATATTTTATATGTAACTATTGATTATTCTTAGCATGACTATTTTTAGATGCTACAAAAAATTTAATTTTAGTTGAAAAATATAATTTGTTTACAGTGTTTTAGTATGCTTGTGTAGAAGTTTTGGTTTATTTGTCTTATTAAAATATTATATGAATATTTATCTCTTTTGGTGTCTCATGGATTTAGCTATATAAATATTATTTTTTTATTCATGAGATTTAGGGAGTGCTTTACTTAGATTAAGTTTTGCGGAACTATTAATTTTTGGCTTTGAAATCATGTAAAATGACTTTGAAAGTGTGTATGTGATGGCTTAATTTATCAAAAATTTTAGAAGCTTTTGTTTTCAAGTATCACTAGTTGAGAATATTGTTACTTATGTTATGAAAATATTTTAAGATCAATAAATGGGCGAGGGATTCTCCAACCCTCATTTTTACCTATATATAATATAATATATAAAATTTATATATTTATAAAATAATATACTATATATTAATTAAAAAAGATAACATATGATATAATATATATATTATAAATAATGTATAACATAAATATAATAAAATTATTTTTAATTATATATATACACATACACATACATACACACACACACACATACACACACACGCACATGTGCACACATACACACACACACACACACACACAAATGCACATGCACATGCGCGCACACACACACACACGTAACTTTTTCTTAGTCTATTATTTCAAAGATTGTGTTACTTCATTTTTTTAAAAATGGGGATGGATCTATAACATTTCAACTTAATTGGTAGTGTAAAATCGAGGCATACTCAATGAAAAAATGACACTATGAAAAAATGTTTATTGGCATCAATTTCATGTTGACTTTGCATCACTCGATTTGATGCAATATATTTTAAATGTTTTGGGTAAAACACACCCTAAAAACACTGATTTTTGACATGACTCTGACCAAAATGGTGGAATTAATTTTACTTGGTGTATTAGTACATTTATTCACTTAAAACAAATGTCATTCATCCATTATAGAAAAATATTATATTAATAAATGAAGTGTATTTTACATATTATCTAAATTCAATTATAATATTCATAGACTTTAAAATTAAAAATTAAATGATAATTAAATGTATTTGAAAAAACATTTAAATTAATTAATTTATATAATTAAGAGTTGACCATCAAAATCATATACTATAGAAAACTAAATACACTGTGTACAAAATACATCATCACTCAATGTTAGGTAATTTTTTTTCTGAAAAAGTATAGATTTCTCCCTTTGAATGAATAATAAAAAATACGTTATTCACTAACACTTATATTGACAATTTATTCTACCATGGAATACTGAGAAAAAACTATAGGCATTTTCCCTCTTTTTTAATTGACACACTCCTATTGACAATTATGAAATGTTAAATTCCTACACCCATGTGTACTATTAAAGAAACCAACAATATTTTTAAATCCATAAGAAAGACCATTAATGTAAATATGATTTTTCACCTTATGCATTTCATATGGGACAATATGAATTCAATATTCCTTAGTCTTTGTATTAGAATACATATAGTACATTGACATACTAAACTTGAACCTAACCAAGGAATTCCAATGTTTGAAAGTGTACATTAGGCTATAAAACAAAAATATTAGGATGTCAAATTTAAGTGGAGTTATAGACTCTACATTAAAGGTAGATAAATTGAAGAGTCCAAAACTTGCATTTTAAATAGTTGATGGGTGTATCATATAAAATAACCCCTAAAATATAAATACATAATAAGGGGTTGGTAGTGGCTTTTCGACTGACCACACCCCATAATCTCTCTAATTATGTAATTTAGAGTTGTACATATTCAATAACCAATTATGAATTTCTATGGCATCTTTAGAATCTTCATCATGACTTCTAATATTAACCTTCCCATTATTTTGAATTAAGTTATTTAAAATTTATGACATCGTACTTAGTCCAATATAAATACTTTGGACATCTTGTTCAATGCATTTTCTAATGTCACCATTTTTAAGCATACTATTTTATATTCCATTTTATCAGATAATGTTAGTGAGGAATAAGAAAATGATTTTTATAAAATTGACATATCTAAAATATAAAAAATTATAAATTAATATGAGAATGAACTTACACACACACACACACATACATATATCTTATATTTTTTGTTTTTTATTTATTTATTAAAAATAATAAGAAAAAAAATAGTGTTTATTAAAAATTAAATAATTAAGTTAAAATTTTAAGATAAAATTAAAATATTTAAAAATGTCAAAATTACTAATGAATATTGATAAAAAATAGTATAAAAATATAAGATTAACTAACTAATTTATAATTTAAAAATATTTAACTACTAAAAAACAAAAAAATAAATAAACTTACCATTTCCTTTATTGAAAATTACACCTCACTCTTTCTTCCTTCTTTCTCACTTCTTTTTATTCTCTTAATAATTTTATAAATAACTTGATATAGTGGAAAAAACTTTCTAATTAAGAGTTATATAGTAGTAAATTTAGGTCACATATAAAAAATTAGTGATTCAAGCCTGATGATATTTGTGTTAAGATTTAACATCAAATTAACATTAGATTTATGTTAACATTTGGTTGTATTGAAAACAACAAATAAATACTAGGGATGTAACTCCAACTCAATTGGCAGTGCTAAGTACACCATATGTAATAGTGCAAGCACAACAAAATAACATTAGAATAATTGAGAATATCAGTCACATTACACAAGTATATGATGAAAGTGTTACATCATCCAATTATATGGAATGAATGGAAATTGAATAAGCTCTCATGATGAAAAGAGTGTTTCTAAAACTAGAAAATGAGGATGATAAATTGGTGCAAAGAAATAATATTTTATGAAGCATAGATAAATCTAGAGGTAAGTGTTGTAAGGTTGTTGTTGATATTAGTAGTAAAGATAATTTGGTGTCTAATGAGATAGTATATAAGATTGGATTGAAAATGGTAAGACACCCAAATCCGTGTAAGGTTCCTTGCTTATAAAAATGACATTACATTTTAGCAAATAAATAGTGTATGGCTAATTTTAAAATTAGATAATATTTAAGCATGAATTTTTGTGTGATATTATGTAGGTGGATGTATTTCGTGTATTAACAGAATGACCTTGGAAATTTTATAGGAAGGATATACATGATGGTAGATAAAATACCTACACACTTGTAAAAGATGATGAGAAGTATACATTGAGCCAATTGAGGGATAAAGATGAGGGGGTAGACAACCACCCTAAAGTGTTGATTATTTTTGGAAAGAAAATTTTAAGAGGCAAACAAAGACAATGCATATCTTAATTTCATTCACAAAACCATTTAGGTTGGAAAAAAAAAGGTGATTTAAATTTCACATTAAGTGAAGGAATTATTAGAGGAACATGTTGATATTATTCCCAAGGATTTTCTAGATGGATTTCCACCTATGAGGATCATTACCATCACGCGGATTTGGTTTCTAACTATAGTTTACCAAACAAGGGAACACATAGATTGACACCTATGAAGAAAGAGGAAGTGAAGAGATAAATTCAAGAGCTATTAGATAAGGGTTTAATAAGAGAAATATTGATCATACATGTAGTTACAACAATGTTATCACCTAGGAAATATGGGGAATGGTATATGTGCATAGATTTTAGATCCATCAATAAGAATACAAATAAGTAAAAGTTTATATTTAATTAAGTGAATGACATGATGTATGTTTTGAGTGGAGAAAGGTACTTAAAAATAATTTATTTGGAGAGAAGGTATCAACAAATCAAAATTTAGAAAGGTGATGAGTGGTATACTACTTAAAAAAAAAGGATGGTTTTTATCAATGACTAGTTGTGACATTTGGGTTGACAAATTCACCAAGCACATTTGTGAGACTCATGAATGAATTATTGAATTCATATATTGGCAATATTTTATTGTGTTTTTAGATGACATCTCAATTTTTAAAAAGATAAAAGAAGATAATTTACTATTTTTGAGACTAGTATTTAAAAATTTGGAAGAAAATAAGTTATTAATAAAATCATGGTGTAGTTTTATGTAGGAATATTTAGTCTATTTGGGTTTGTGGTCTCACATGACGGATTGAAAATGGATCCAGAACTAGTAAAATCAACTATTTAGTGGAAATCTCAAAATAAAATGTTTGAACTAAATTTTTTTATGGGTTAAACAGTTTCCATTACAAGTTCATTAGAAACTTTAGCAAAATATGTGAACCAATCACACAAAAAATGAGAGGTGATAGAGGATATTTCAAATGGATAGTTGTAGTAAGGAATATTTTTTTATGTTTTGAAATAGGTCATGTAAAAATTAGTGTTAGAATTCCCATATTTCAATAGGGTAGTCCAAGTTGATTTTGATGTTAGTGGGATAATGTTAGGTGTAGTTTTGAGTCAAGAAGGAATCCCCATTGCTTAATTTAATGAGAATTATAATGATTCTAAGTTATTTCATTTAATTTATAATCAATATTTTTATGCCATAGTGTAATCTATAAAGAAATTTAGATTTTAATTGCTTATATGAAAGAGTTTATTTTGTTTATAGATCATTAAGCATTATAGTTAATAAAAATCTAATGTAATTTGAATTAAAATTATGATAAGTCAGTTTATTTTCTTAGAATTTATTTAATATTTAAGGAATAAACACATGAAATAAAAATGTGAAAATATTAAGAGAAAAAAATCTCAATGGGTGACTTGGAGTTTGTTCATTTGAGGAAAGAATGGTTTACAAAATGAAAAAATAATAATATCAAGTGGAAGTTGATCAAGCCACATAAAATTATGAGCATATTTATAGTGAATACCTATGAGATAAAGCTACCAGATGAGATTGATATCTCACCTAAACTAAATATAATAGATTTTATCCTTACCATGAAGGAAAAGTGAGTGATGAGGATGTGAATTCAGGTTATTCAATTATGGATTAGAGACAATAATTTCTTGATAAGACAAGGGAAATATAAAGATGGTGATTGATTCTAGAATAATTAAGAGAATAAGGGATAACATGTATAAATATTACTCTATCAAGTGTAAGGATATAGTAGTTGAAGATGCAACTCAGATGATTTAATATAAGATTACTAGGTATAAAACACCATTAGAGGAACAAAATAAAGTTTATGAATGAGAGCTCACAAAGTGTTTTATTTAACTACAATATATGATGTATGTGCATCCATGTGAATTAAAAATATTGAATCAACCAAAAACATATGTCATGGTGTTTTTTCATGTTTTTTGACTTGTTGGGATATTGACATTAGTTCATGTGTTCAAGATGATTAGACATACATGAAAAACATCTACACATATCTAAAACTTCATAAAAACCAAGTGCATAAGGTTTTAATCATCATCAAGGGATAAAATTGACCCCTTATATACAAATGACAAACAATTTAGTTAACACAAGTAATGGATACAAATCCACTATTATATATTATCTAGTAGTTACCAGAATGTTGGCCTACATTAACTGGTGGTTATGAAATCATTGGCCTATAATAACTAGTAGTTTTCATAGTAACATACAAAATTATTTAATGAAACATAATGATACATTATTAGTTATAAATTTTCAACATGTTTATAACTTTGAAGAACACTATAGGAATTAGGGATAGTTAAAAAAAGGATATGAATCCATTAGTGGAGAGCAGTATTAGTTGGGGGACGTAAGAGAGAGATAAAGAGGGATAGAGGAAGGGAGAAAGGGAGAGAGAGGGAGAGGGAGGGAGGGAGGGAGGGAGGGAGGGAGGATGAAAGAGAGGGGGAGTGAGAGGGAGATATAGGGAGATGAATGGAGAGAGAGGGAGGGAAAGAGGAAGGAAGAGAGGGAGAGAAGGGGAAGAGGGAGAGAGAATGAGGGAGGGAGGGAAGGATAAATAGGGAGAGAGAGGTAAGGATGGAGGGAGGGAGGAAAATAAAGAGAGTGGGGGAGGGTGACATTAGGGAGGAAGAAGATAAGGAGGGAATGATAGAAGGAGGGAAAGAGGTAGGGAGGGAGGGAGACATGGAAGAAGGGAGGGAAGGATTTATTACTTCTTATACCCTTTAGATTTGTATGGGTGGATATATGGATTATAATTGAGCATTTGTGAAATGTATGTTAGGACTTGTTCCAAAGTCTTAACTTAGCTTATGTTTTTTGTTAGATTAAATTAAATAAATGTAAATGGGGCATGCTCTTTTTTTATAAAGACACACCCATAAATAAATTAACTTAGCTTTATTTAGGTTAGTTTTATATATTTATATTAAATAATTAGAACTACCTTTTGGGTGGAATTCCCATGGGAGTTGGTTATTAGGCTAGTTGGTTTTACTGGTATGTGGTGAAAACCTATAAATATATGTTTTTTGTTGAGGTGTGGAGCTAAAAGCTACACCAAATGAGCAAATGCAAGGTTGTTATATTTACACAGTCACCGACGTCGGTCAAGGATCGACCAGACGTTGTCGACGTCAGTTATGGATCGGCCAATGTTGGTCATATGCAGGCAGACAGGGACCGACATCGGTCACCTATGCATTCCAAAAGTCTATTTTTGAGGCAGAACAGATTGTTTGCATGATAAGTTTAACTATTAGTGTTGAGTCTGCGTTTCTATTTTTGGCAGGACTGATTTGAGACTTTGATTAAGAGGTGTATCTAACGGTGGAGAATGCATAACTCATGATCCCTAATTCTATATAATAGGGATAGATCTTCATAGCTTGTGTGTATGAGAAAAAGGGTGAATCAATTCAAGTAGCTGAATTGTGTTTGTAATTGTGAGAGATAACTCTTGAGGGAAAGAGATTTGTACATCTGAGAGGTGTGGAAGAAAGTGTGATTTCTTCAATTGTATTTCCTTCTGGAAGAGTTTAATACAAGTTTTCATTATTTATTGTATCTCTTATTCTTTGTTGATTCTGATTTCTAGTTACTTATTATTCTGGTTTAATTCTATGTTTAGTTGCTTGCACAAAAGTAAACAATTGTATCTGTAAGATCCTAACAAGTGGTATCAAAGCTTGGGTTCACTAACAGGTTGTATCAAATTAGGTTAGTGTGTGTTGATTACAGGTCACTCATAGGGGTTTTTGATTGAGTGGGAGTAAAGCAATGGCAAAAAAAGTAAGCTAAGAATGGAGAAGTTTAACGGCAAGAATTATCAATTATAGAGGATGCAGATAGAAGATTATCTGTATCAGAAAGATTTTTACTTACCATTGGGTGGGTTTTCAAGCAAGCCCACAAATATGCAAGATGAAGAATGGAATGTTCTTGATAGAAAGGCTCTGGGATCCATAAGGTTGAGCCTAACATCTTCTGTGATTTCCAACTTGTCACAGGCAAAGACAATGGTAGAGTTAATGGATACTTTGGCAAATTTATATGAAAAGCCCTCAGCTTCAAATAAGGTATATCTTATGAAGCAATTATTTAATTTGCAAATGCAGGAAGGTGGATCTATATCTAGTCATCTTAATGATTTCCATGCAATAGTAAATCAGTTAAATTCAGTCAAAATAGTTTTTGATGATGAAATTAAGGCTCTCTTAATATTATGCTCTTTACCTAAAAGTTGGCATAGCTTGTTAATGGTAGTTAGTAATACTGCATCTGCTACAAATATCTTGAAAGTAGATGATGTTGTTAGTGTAATCTTGAATGAATAAACTCGCAGGAAAAGCATAGGGGAAACATCAGGTAATGCTTTAAGTATTTAAAGTAGGGGAAGGCAAAAAGAGAAGCGCAAATAAGGAAGATCAAGGTCTAAGTCAAAGATGAGAGGTAGATCCAAATCTAGAAATGGAAGAAAAATAACCTGTTGGAATTGTGGAAAGATAAGGCATGCAAAGAAAGATTGCTAGTTGCCGATTAAAGAAGAAAAATAGCATGAAGGTAATGAAGAAGCAAAAGTTGCAGGTATTGTTGCACAAGATGCTTTTACACTTTCTTTGGATAATAAAATAGAATCTTGGGTTGTAGATTCTGGTGCCTCTTTCCATGCAACCCCAAATAGAGAATTTTTCAATGATTATGTCCAGGGAGATTTTGGAATAGTTTATTTAGGGGATGATGAGCCTTGTAAAATTGTTGGCAAAGGAAAAGTGCAGCTGAAATTGCAGAATGGCAACACATGGGTGTTGAAACATGTCATGCATGTACCCATCCTGAAGAGGAATCTAATTTCTACAAGAAAGTTGGGGGATGAGGGTTACACAGTAACTCTCACAGTTGAATCTTGGAAGGTTTCCAAGGGTGCACTTGTATTAGCTAGAGGTAAGAGAGTAGGTACTCTCTATTTATGTAATTGTATTACTGATCATTCTCCTTCTGTATTATCTACTTCAGATGTAGATGCAAAGTTATGACACTGTAGGCTTGGCCACATGAGTGAGAAGGGAATGAGTGTTCTTAAGTCAAAAGGTAAGCTTTCAGATTTGAAAAGCATAGATCTAGATTTCTGTGAGCATTGTATTTTTGGGAAACAGAAGAGAGTGAGATTTCTCAAAACTGGGTCAACAAAGAAGAAGCACAAGTTGGAGCTTGTTCACACAGACGTGTGGGGACCAGCTCAGGTAGCTTCTATTAGAGGATCACAATATTATATTTCTTTCATTGGTGATGCTACAAGAAAGGTATGGGATTATTGCATAAAGAAGAAATATGATGTTTTTGATACATTTAAGAAATGGAAAGCTTTGGCTGAGAATGAAACAGGTTTGAGATTGAAGTGCCTTAGATCTGATAATGGTGGTGAGTACTACAGTAATAAATTCAAAAGTTACTATTCTATGAGTGGAATATGTAGGGAAAGGATGGTTATAAGGACACCTCAGCAAAATGGAGTTGCTGAAAGGATGAATATAATAATATTGGAGCGTGCATGGAGTATGAGGTTGCATGCTAGTTTGCCCTTATAGTTTTAGGCAGAAGCTGTAGATACTATGGTTTACCTGATTAACAGAGGACCCTCTACTGCTCTAGATGGTGGAATTCTAGAAGAGGCTTAGACAGGTAAACAAGTATATCTTTCATTTCTCAGAGTTTTTGGTTTTGAAGCTTTTGTGCATGTTGATAAAGAAAATAGAAAGAAGTTGGATGCTAAATCTATGAGGTGCACTTTTATTGGTTATGGTTCTAGAGATTTCAGATTCTAGTTGTGGAATCTATGAACTAACAAAATAATTAGAAGCTGTGATGTTGTTTCCAATGAGAAGGTGATGTATAGTGATCAGCTCAAGAAGTTGAATAATACTGAGCAGAGCAATGCTGATTTAGATGAGGTGATGATCCAAAATGAGCTCGTGAGAAAGAATAATCACTTACAAGAAAACACAGACACCAACGTCAATCAGGCAGGAACCGACATTGGTCATACTAGAATCGACATCGGTCAAACAGTAACCGATGTTGATCACACAGGAACTGACATCGATTAGATGGAACTGATGTCGGTCAGGTACAGACTTGGAGATGACCAAGATCTATCACTGATAGAGAATTTGGGTAGACAACAAGCAATGAATGAGTCTCATACGCCCATGAGGAGGTCAGAAAGGGTAAGTAAACCTCCAATTCAATATTTTCCTTCTTTATTCTACTTGTTGCTCACTGATAGTGGAGAACCAAAGATTTTTGATGAGGCAATGCAGGTAGAATCCAAGAAATAGTGGGAGCTTGGCATGAAAGAGGAAATTGATTCCTTGAAAGAGAACCAAATGTAGGATTTGGTTGAGTTGCTAGCTAGAAAGAAAGCACTGAAAAACAAATGGGTTTACAAGTTAAAAGAAGGTGAGAATGGACAAATGAGACATAAGGCCAGGTTGGTAGTAAAGGGATTTGCACATAAACTAGGTATTGATTTTGGTGAATTTTTTTCTCCTGTAGTAAAAATGACTTCTATTTGGACTGTATTGTCTTTAGTTGCTATTGAGGATTTGCATCTTGAGCAGCTTAATGTTAAGACAATGTTTCTTCATGGAGATTTGGATGAAGAAATATATATGGATTAGCCAGAAGGTTTTGAGGTCAAAGGTAAGGAGAAACTTGTGTGCAGGTTGAAGAAAAGCTTATATGGTCTTAAGCAAGCTCCTAAACAATGGTATTTGAGGTTTGACAGGTTTATGACTGAGCATGGTTTCAGTAGATGTTAATCTGACCATTGTGTTTATTTTAAGAGATTGGATAATGGTAGATATATTATCCTGTTGCTGTATGTAGATGATATGCTTGTTGCAGGTTCACACATGCAAGATATTAATGAGCTTAAGGTAAAATTAGCTCACACATTTGCCATGAAGGATTTGGGAGCAGCAAAGAAAATCCTTGGCATGAGTATCAAGAGAGACAGGAAAAATCATAGTTTGATTTTGTCTCAAGAGGATTACATGAACAAGGTGTTGAAAATGTTTAATATGCAGGATGCAAAACTGGTAAGCACACCTATGGCTGGACACTTCAAGTTGAGCAAAGAACAGTGTCCTAATTCACATGATGAGGTAGAGTACATGAGTAGAGTTCCATATGCTTCAGTAGTTGGGAGCTTAATGTATGTAATGGTATGTACTAGACTTGATATTGCCCAAGCAGTGGGAGTTGTCAGCAAGTTCATGGCCAATCCAGGAAAAGAACACTGGAAAGTAGTTCAGTGGATTCTCAGATATTTGAGAGGGACTAGTAGTAGGCATTTATGCTATGGAGGGTCAAACACTTCTCCACATGGATATGTAGATTCAGATATGGCAGGAGAAGCACCATAGGTTATGTGTTCACTGTTGGTGGAACGACAGTTAGTTAGATTTCAAAGTTGTAGAAGGTTGTTGCCTTGTCTACTACAGAGGCAGAATACATTATAGTCACAGAGGCTAGCAAGGAGATGATATGGATGACACGGTTCATGGAAGAGTTGGGAAAGGAGCAAGAGAGTTGTAGATTATACAGTGATAGTCAAAGTGTAATTCATTTGGCAAAGAATTCAGCCTTTCATTCAAGAACCAAACATATACAATTTAAGTACCACTTCATTAGACAGGTATTGGAGGATGGTGAGTTGAAGCTAGAAAAGATACATACAGCTAAGAACCCTACTGATATGTTGACAAAGCTGGTAACAAAGGAGAAGTTGAATCTTCATTCAAATTTTGTTGGTCTTCAAGATTGAGCTTGAAGATTGAGAAACAAGCTAGAGGATGTTGTTGTACAGGTACAGGTGCAGCTGTTTATCTCCAAGTGGGAGATTGTTGAGGTGTAGAGCTAAAAGCTACACCAAATGAGCAAATGCAAGGTTGTTGTATTTACATAGTCACCGACGTCGGTCAAGGATCGACCAGAGGCTATCGACGTCGGTTATGGATCGGTCAACATCGGTCATATGCAGGCAGATAGGGACCAACGTCAGTCACTTGTGCATTCCAAAAGTCTATTTTTGAGGCAAAATAGATTGTTTACATGATAAGTTTAACTGTTAGTGTTGAGTCCGCGTTTCTATTTTTGGCAGGACTGATTTGAGCCTTTGATTAAGAGGTGTATCTAATGGTGGATAATGCATAGCTCATGATCCCTACTTCTATATAATAGGGATAGATCTTCATAGCTTGTGTGTATGAGAAAAAGGGTGAATCAATTCAAGTAGTTGAATTGTGTTTGTAATTGTGAGAGAGAACTCTTGAGGGAAAGAGATCTGTACATCTGAGAGGTGTGGAAGAAAGTGTGATTTTTTCAATTGGATTTCCTTCTGGAAGAGTTTAATACAAGTTTTCATTGTTTCTTGTATCTCTTATTCTTTGTTGATTTTGATTTCTAGTTACTTATTATTCTGGTTTAATTTCATGTTTAGTTGCTTGCACAAAAGTAATCAATTGTATCTGTAAGATCTAACATTTTTAAATGTAAAAGGGTTAACAAAATATTGGCACCCTTTATATGTACTTGATTTTTTGAGATTAATAAAATGCTTATGGACCCACACTCAGTGGGTACAAGATTCAACCTAATTGGTTTATGTGATATCAGTGGTATCAGAGTGTGGTTTTCAAGGTCTTGATGTATTTAGGTGAAAGCAAGGCGAAATATTTATACATGGGGATACAAAGAAGCCTCATGTGAAGTCAATTTTGGAAAATAAAAATTTTCTCAGATTATAACGTATGCCTTATAAATGACTTTAGTATAAGGTTATAAAGTTGATATTTTGAAAAATGATCAAATATTAAATTTTTCAAATACTTTATATTGGATTATGAGTAAAATTACATGGTAAAGCCTATGTTGTATGGATTTGTACCTGATAATTTCTTCTTACATAATTCAAAGCTTAGACACTTCATTTTTTAGCAGTGTAGAATGATTTTAAAGGTTGCAGTTTAATTGTTTGAGTTTTTAAAACCCCTTTATAATGCCCAAAAGCCATTTATATGGCCTTTTACATATATAAAAACTTGCCTGATAAAATAGTATGGCCTCCAATTTAAAAACTCTCAATCTACTCAATTTTCTATTGTTTTAACCTACTAAAATGTCAAATATGATATTCAAAACCCCATCGAAAATGTTTTTCTTAATTTTTCAAGCCATATTTTCACTTGTATGGCTTGCTCCACACCTAGCTCTTCAAAAATCAGATTTACTTCCTCAAAATTATTTGACAATCTCAAACTGAGCCAAATATTAACTTGTATGGCTTGGTATGGTTTTGTACGGCATGGGAGAGTGAAAACCTAGTTTCAAATTTTTTTGCAGGAAACCATGGTGTTGGAAGCTCCAGCATGGCATTGGAAAGTTTCATGCAAATAAAAATCTCATTTTGAAAGGTTTTCTATTAAATTTTTTCAAACAAGGGTTTTATGGGTCCCAATCCAAGCTAAGCAAAGAGTTTGAATTTCTTACTTGGTAATTTTCCTAGATGCATGAATTTACCACACCCAAGTATTTTTTTCTTAATTTCACATAGTATATATAAGTTTATGTTATTATAACTTGTGAATGCTCTTAGAGCAATTGGAAGGGCTTATTTTGTGTAAAGCTTTGTAATAATGAGGTGAAGGGTTCAAAACTCCTTTTTGGAAGAATATTATTTTTGGTATATGCACTTTAAAAGGGAATATTATTTTTTAAAAATCTTTTTTATATGCTTTACAAGTTGTTAAAAAAGCATATATTTTGTAAAAGCTTGAAATACTAGTTCAAAAAATGCAATAGAAATTTGTTTATTTTGCTTTTGGTGAAATAAGGGTGTTTTTTTGTGAAATAAGGGTGTATTTTGGCAAAAAAAGGGTGTAATCATTTGATTTTTTGGTGAGATTAAGTGCAAATCCCATCAAAAATCTTTTTGTTCTTTTCTCTACATGGAGGTTAATTGAAAAACTATGTAGAATCATTGTCTTGTGAAAAGTGATATCAATGCATGTGTTACTTATTTCATTTGTTAAATTTATTTTGCATTTTGTTGAACTTAATTTTATTTATCATACTTTCTTCATTTAAAGATGCCAAAGATTCAAAATTTGATTTTAGATGGTGATAGATTAATAATTTCTAATTATTCATATTGGAAATGTTTGATGGAAGCTTCATTAAATTTTAATGAGCTATGGGATGTTGTAAAGAATGAAAATCCTACATTGCCTATAGAACAATCCAAACATTATGTTTTTAATAAACATGATTTTAAGGCCCTATATTTAATCAAATTTTGTTTTACTCAAGATACTTACATACATATTGAAAATTCTCCTCATAGTTACACTGCATGAAAAACCTTATCTAATTTGTACGATAAAAAACCTAAGAATACGAATATAGACATCCACATGCAATTATTTACTTTGTAGTTAGAGGAAGATGGGGGATATGGGAGAATACATGTCTAAGTTGAAGAATATTTATACTAAGTACACTAAGGCTAGGTTTGGAAAATTAGATGATGATCTCATAGTTACTGCTGCATTGAAAGGACTACCTAGGTCTTATAGGAACTTTGTAAAAATGTTGCATGTCTCTAACAAAATCATAGACATCACTTTTGATAAATTGGCTGAGTTCCTTAGTCAACATGACCTATCTCTACATAATAAATCAAAAAAATTGAGGATGCCCACATTTCAAAGTCTAAGTCTAGTTCATCTTCTTTTGGTCAATAAAATAATAGAAGGAATAATTATAGAGGGGATCAAGGTTATAAAGGAGGAAGATATCAAAACTGAGATAGAGGTTATTCAAATTAACAAAAATATATCCATTCTCATTCAAATGAGATTAATGATGGAGGACATGATCATAACTCTTATATAGGTAGAGGTCAAGGTAGATCAGACATTCAGTGTCATAGATGTGGGAAATTTGGTCACATTGCATCTCAATGTAGGATTCTTTTTGACAAAATTTAGAGGCCATAAAAAGTGACTAAGTCTAACATTGCTCAATATGATGACCATGATTATGATGAGTCTATCAATGTTGCTCCTGAATCTACATTCCTTGCTTTAGAGCACATTGATTATATGGAATATGATGCTAGATATGAGATCACAAATGTATGACACATGATATTTAGGTGAAACTTCTTTTAGACTTTCATAAAATATTCTCTCTCTGGTACCCTTGGAAAATAAGTCTTTGCATACTCGACAAGGTCTTGGGTCAATTTGGATTCTCCTTCCTAATGGATCAATTAAATACTTGGAGAATGTTTGGTATGTTCCCACATTTTAGAAACATCTTCTTTCCTTGGTAACCATTTGAAATCAAGGTTATCAAATTGTGCCTAAAAATGGGATCGTTTATATAAATTTAATTAAGTATGGATATAAAATCATGTATACAGGATATGAGGAAAAAAATTGGGTTAGATTGCATTGTAAAGTGCTTCATCCCATAGTGGAACTTGTGGCAGTTGTTGAAATAGGTATAGGTACTATGTCTACATAGTGGTTGTGGCATCTCCACTATGGACATTTGAATGTTCACTCTTTAGTGGAATTGTAGAGATATGGTTTGGTGAGTGGGTTTCCCACTTTTTAAAAATATATTATTCTTTGTGAATCATGTGTTCTGGGCAAATAGAATCAAGAAAAATCTCCTAGGAATTCTTCATGAAGAGCTAACAGATGTCTACAGTTAATTCATAGTGATGTATGTGACATGAAGAAGTCATCCATTAGAGGGTGTATATATTTTGTGTTGTTTATTGATGATTTTTCTAGGATGACTTGGGTGTTTTTCATGAAAAATAAATCAAAAGTTTTCACTAAGTTTTTTGATTGGTTACACTTAGTTCAAAAACAAAACAGGTTCACACTCAGCCATAGTTTGTTCAGACAATGGTTGTGGGTATACTTTAAATGAGTTTTTAGATTATTTTTGGTAACATGGCATTCATTGACAATACAATAATGATTACACTCCACAACAAAATGGAGTATCTAAATGAATGAATAGAACTTTAGAGGGCACAACACAAGATATGTTGTACTATAAATAACTCGATGATAAGTTTTGCACTGAAGCCATTGGTACTACAGTGTATTTGAGAAATAGGTCCCATACAACTATGATTTTGGGGCAAACTCCATATGAGTCTTGGTATGGGTTTAAACCAAAAGTTAAACAATTTAAATTTTTTGGATGCCTTTTTTTTGCTTTAGTTCCCACTAAACATAGAACTAAGTTGGAACCATAAAGTCAAAAATGCATCTTTCTTAGATAATCAAAAAATAAAAAGGGGTATCATTTGCTTGCATAGGATACAGGTAAATTCATAGTGAGTTGGGATGTAGTATTTGATGAATTTGGTACTATGAACACTGCAAATATTGATTCTCAAATTGACAAGTTAGAGAGGAAAATTACAAAAATAAGGGATTAAATAATGAGGGAAATTCTTTGAGATTGTGGTATGAGAATAATATCCCTTTTATTTCCTCTCCTTAATCTACTATTTCATAGGTTGATGACTTATAAAATGTTGAAAATTCTCTAAGTCTTCCTTTGAATGGTGTACATGATGAGAATTCTGGTGTTCCTGATTTGAATAAGTATCCAAAATGGGCTCAAAGTACCTTTTCTAACTTGAAAGAAAATGAAGTTGGTTTAACAAGTCCTAGGAGTTCTCATAAATAGGTAAACTATGAAATGGTTGTTACTAATTCTTTCACTAAGCCATCTATTTTTGAGAAGGCCTCTATTAAACATGTTTGGCAACATGCAATGCAAAGTGAGTATGATGTAATACTTAATAATAATACTCGGGTTTTGGTTGATCCTCACCCACATGTTCAATCAATAGGATGAAAATGGGTTTATAGGACTAAGTATAAATCATATGGATCCATTTATAAACATAAGGTAAGACTTGTTGCGAAAGGATATGTACAACAATAAGGTATTGACTATGAGGAAACATTTACACCAATTGCCAAATGACACACTATTCATTTGGTACTTGCCTTAGCATCATAGAATGGTTGGAAAGTACATCAAATGGATGTTAAAAGTGCTTTTTTTAATGGTGATTTATAGGAAGAAGTATAGATGAAACAACCTCAAGGTTTTGATAAAATGGGTGTAGAACACAAAGTGTGTAAATTGATAAAAGCTTTGTATGGGCTCAAATAGGCACCTAGGTCTTGGTATGAGAAAATGGATTCATACTCAAAGATAATTGGATTTCAATGTAGTGAATCTGATGATACTCTCTATTTTTTATGTGCAAGGTAAGAAACTAGTGATTCTTATTCTCTATGTTGATGACTTGCTTATCACAGGCAATGATGAAAACCATAACAAGTCTACGATGAAGGAATTAAAAGATGCATTTGAGATGATCGATATTAGAATTTTTCACTACTATCTTAGCATATAAGTAACTTAGAAAAAACATAGTATTTTCATCTCACAAACTACATATATTTATGAGTTATTAAATATTATTGGCATGAATGATTACAAACCGACCCTCACTCCCATGAAAAGTATCTTGAAATTGTCTAAGGATGATGGCAGTGCCTTTTTTTATGGCACTAAATACAGATAGTTAGTGGGAGGTTTGATATATTTGATGATTACTAGGATTGATATATCATTTTAAGTTAGAATTTTGTCTAGGTTTATGCACAAGCCTAGATAAATTCATTGGCATGTAGCAAAAAGAGTACTTTGTTACCTTTAAGGAATGAAAACATATGGCCTTGAGTATGACTATAACAAGAACTTCAAACTTGTTGGGTATTGTGATGCAGATTTTGGTGGCTGTGTGGACGACAAAGTATCCATAATAGAATACACTATGCATATGGGTTTAGCTACCATTTCTTGGTGTTGTAAGAAGTAGGACACAGTGGCAAATTCATCAATAGAATTAGAGTACATTGTAGCATGGGATGATTTTAGATAAATTGTTGACCTACAATGTATTCTTGAAGATCTTTAGGTTTCTTAGATTGCTCCTACATAGTTATACATTGATAATCAAAGTATAATCAAGATGTCTAAGAATCTAGTATTTCATGCCAAAACAAAACATATGGATGTCAAATATCATTATCTATGAATGTCGATAGTAAAGAAAGCACTTGATCCAATATATTTCCCAACTACTGATCAGATAAATGATATTTTCATAAAACCCATTGATAGAATTATATTTGAAAAAATTAAAACAATGCTCGGCATGTGTCCAAAGAACTAACTTTGGATCATGGGGGATTTGTTAGGAATTATTCCAAAGTCTTAACTTAGCTTAGGTTTTTTTTAGATTAAATTAAATGGGGCATGCTTATTTTTATAAAGGCACCCCCATAAATAAATTAACTTATTTTTATTGAGGTTAGTTTTATATACTTGTGTTAAATAATTAGAACTACATTTCAGGTGGAATTCTCATGGGAGTTGGTTAGTAGGTTAGTTGGTTTTACCAGTATGTGGTAAAAATCTATAAATATATATGTTTTTCAATGTAAAAGGGTTAACAACATATTGACACCCTTTCTATGTACTTATTTTTTTGAGATTAATAAAATGCTTGTGGACCCATACTTAGTGGGCACAAGATTCAACCTATTTGGTTTATGTGATATAAATTTAGATATGATATAATGGTGGGGAAGTGCATCCTTCAACTAATGAATCGATTGAGTTAGTCCCCTATATATAGATAAGGGTCCTCACTATCCCTATATATATATATATATATATATATATATAATATATATATATATATATATATTGTGTGTGTGTGTGTGTGTGTGTGTGTGTGTGTGTGTGTGCATTGTGTGTGTGTGTGTGTGTGTGTGTGTGTGTGTGTGTGTGTGTGTGTGTGTGTGTGTGTGTGTGTGTGTGTGTGTGTGTGTGTGTGTGTGTGTGTGTGTGTGTGTGCGTGCATGCGTGTGATTTTCAATAGTATAACATATTTCCATATCCAACCCAACTGAGGATATTCAACCACCATATATAGAGAGAGAGGGGAGGGCCTAATCAGATTAATCCATATCAACAAGACTTTTTTGACTTCCCATCTAGAGGGCCAAGCCCAATTGATTATTTATAAATTCATGAACATTATAAATTAAAGTATTTTTACCCATACTTAAACGCGTTTGCATCTAAAACCTTTACCTAAAAGTATATAACCATATGAAAAAGTTCATATAAATAATAGTAAGTGTTGAATATCACTTTGGCCTTTATAATTTAAAGAAAGATATGAGGAAATATACTTTGAAGTTCATTATTTGGTAGCTGATGAGTTATTTTGGTAGCCATAGTCTTGAGTTGAAGCATATACTCACTAATACTCTCATTTAATCCTTGTTTAATTTGAGATAATTGTGTAAATGTAACCTTTATACTAATATTTATTAATAAATTAGCTTACAAGTCATGTAATATTGATTTAAAATAATGTATGAATAAGTCTATATCTAATCAATTGCATACTTATTCTACCTCTTAGGAAATAAATTAGTCAATAATTTATTGTCACAAGCAAAAGCTAAACAAGTGGCATAAAACCCTAATGTGATGAGAATGGTCTCCTTTCCATCGAACAATTCAAACATTGGATATGAAAATCCTATTGTAATTGGGTATGCAAGTAATTCATAAGGCAATGGGTTTATAAGAATATGATTAAAATTAACCCTAATTTTTGGCTTTTGAGACCATTGACAAAAAAACATCTTATTTTTCAAGCCATGTAATGTATGCATCATAGTATTCCTTTCTAGATTTGCAATAAAATTATAAGTAAAATAGGTTTTAATATAATAATTTTATAACATAGAGGGATTTAAAACATATAAATCAATTTGAGAAGCATTATTAAAAAGAGATGGTTGATCAATAGGAATTTGAGAAGCAAGTTGAGACATTGTAAAGGATTTTAGAGGTAATTGAAACATGTTGAGAATTTTGAAGTATTTTAGAGGAAATGATAAGAAATGAGAACATGTGAAGAGGTGATATAATTTTGAGAGGAAGTAGAAACTTTCTAAGTAATAGGAGAAACATCAAAATCAATAAAAACTTGAGAATGAGTTAGTTCAAAATAAATTTTAGTAATGACTACACAAAAAAGCATAGATTGCAATCCATTAGATGAAACACATAATTGATACACACTATAAGCACTCATATACCCATTATATACCTTTTATTATTATTATTTAATCCTAACCCTATCTTTGACCCCTTAATATAAGGTTGGATTGCAACTTATTTCCATATACTCATCAATCTAAGTATATTATTAGGGTTTTCCATGATATATTTCCTAAAATTTTCAAGAGTTTCAAATTTATCTTGTTCATATAAGCATGTTTTTTAATCATGATATACTTCACATGCATTTTAAAATTTATAACTATTCATAAAATTTTCATTCAAATACATGTCATTATCATTTGTAATATATATATTTTTTGGGAACAATACTAACTAAATCTTTAGACTCTATTTTTTCAAGAATTATATATAATTTACCAAATTAATTTCAATAAAATCCAATAGGATCATAATTAATCCTATCAGTCTTCCTAATTGATTTATTAGATCTACTAATTTTTTGTGGCATGAAAAAATATCAAAAATTGAACACGCACACATCACACAAGTAGTCTAAGGTTTGAAATATATTTAAGATAAAATTAATCAAGGGTTTGGAATAAAATTTAAAGGAGATAGGGCTAATATATATGAAATACTACAATGGAAAAGTCCCTATAAAAATTAGATAAATTTAGATTTACCATAATTTACAATATCAAACCATATAGCTAGTGTAATAAAGCACAAGTTCACCAAGTGTAACATGAATAATTAGATTTCAATTAAATAAACATAAAAATACCCATACACATTTTATTAGGCATAAAATAAAGGTAAAAAGGTAAATTAAACATTTTTTTTCAAAACTAGAGAAATAAATAAAAATTTAAGGCTTAGAAATGTATTTTAAATATTATGAGATCAAGTGACATTCATAAAAACATGACAGTGGGAAAAATTTCTCATTAGTAACTAGAAGTTGACCCATAAAACTTGTGATGATCAAAGAATAATGTAAAAACCATTAAGTTATACTTTGTACAAGTCTAAACCATCAATTTTAATTCCTATAAAAGTTCAAGCAGGTATACTTTATTTCTAAAATTGTGTTCAACTACTATGGGACTAAAAAAACCTTGTTTAGTTTTTTTCATCTTAGCTTAGATCACTAGGGAAATATAACTATTCTTCTTACCCTAATTAGGAAGATAAATCTAAAAACTATAAAGAGAAAAACATATTTTTGGGTCCTACATTATCCCAATGAATAGCTGAGCTATCTTGATATTTTCTAAGCCCCTCAAGGGTGTAAAATATTTAAAACAACACTCTAATAATTTTAGTAACTCATCAACCACAAAAACCAATGCAGTGCAACATGTTGCTAATATGAACTTCAATGCTACAATAAATTATCTAAATATTTCAAATAATTGATAGATGATTTTTAAATACCTAAATTCACAAGGGTTCTTGTGTCTTTATAGATAACTTGAATTCATTTAAGACCCTATTAGAACAAAAGTAAACATTAAATTGTTGAAAAAGAAAAATAAATGGATAAGGGTCACATGGGATGAAGGTAAAAGTGACCCAAAGGCTCATTATAAGGACCATAAAATTACACTCTAGACATGTTTGGAGTTTAAATACATGGTATGTACATCAATATTAGAATGTGATCAAACATGGAGGGAAGTTAATTGATAGTTGGAGGGTGCTGAGGAAAGATGCAAGGACCACTAAATTTTAGTAAATTCTAGAACTAAAAAATACATAAAACATCATATAAATATGCAATTTAACACTAATAAATGCTTAGGCGTAAGTTTTAGGTGTTTATAATATTAAAAAACCACTATTTTACTTGTAAGATTGAGAAATGTGTTTGAAAAACTATTTAGATATATGAAATGTTATGTAGGAAACTAACCTAATCATACCTTGTAAGGTTGAAATTTTAAGAGTAATTTAAGATAGTTTTTTATTTGTCAAGGTTGATAATATAATACTGGAAATTTTACAAAGGTGCAATGTAAATGCATGTAGATTTAAAGACATGTCTTATAAATTGTTTAAAAAAGAAAGGATGTAAAACACAAACAACAAATTCTAAGAATATATTTGACGTAGAATATTTTAGATGCCTTGGTATTACACATTTTAGACACCTATATATGATCATGAATAATTGATCATGTTACTTTTGGCCCTTTTTCACTTTAATTGAGTTGGGCACTTAATCTGGACCTATTTTCCACCTCACCCTATCCTAAGTACCTATGAGGGCTTATTTATATTTTAAATTACTATTTGTCACCTACATAAGTGTTATGATTTCTAAAAACACCCTTATGCATCTATATAAATAAACCTAAATATAAATTTTATACCTCTCCCTAAAGGGGTAGGATCAACCAACATTGGTAGTAGGATTTATCCCTATGGGTCTATCCTATCCATTATCCCTTTAATGACATATTTTTAAATTTAAACCCTCCCTTATCATTGTCTTATGTATTTTTAGGAATCCTAGCATGTGGTTTCCCCTTTTGGATTTCTATAAAGGCACACTCAAGTCACTTATCCTACCACTTAGAAATTTAAATCTAGAGGCATACTTACATTGTTGCACATTGAGCCAAAGTTCCCTATTATTCCCAATTATAATTCTGATCACTACAAGTAGTCCTCAGCTAAATAAAAATCCTAATTTATCTAGTCCAAAACAAAGCATGATCAAGTATTCAAACCATCCCTAGATGCATTCATATAGTCAAATGATAAAAATTACACAAACAAATTTAATTTGGAGAAATATATGGCACCAATTTACCTCCATGGAGTACTAGATAAATAGTAAATGTTTGGTCATCATGGGGGTGATTGGGGTCAGATCAACTCAATTGCACTCCACCTTTTTATATTTTCAAGTTTTCAATCATTACTAGCCATATTATGGTTCCAACATTAAATAAACCATTTACACATTTTTGACACAATTTTGAAGGTCAAATATGATCATACATAAATAAATTAAGCTATTTTAAGTGATCATGCCTTGATTTTATATTTTTTTAGTAAAAGACAAGATCAACTAGATGTGGCAACTGTGGGACTTGATCCTGACCTTAATATGCCAAGTTTTTCCTTTTATAATTTCAATTTGTGTTTTTGGGCACTTGAATATTTTTTTTTGTTTTCCCATTTCTACATTATGTCAGTCAACAAAGTCAAATATGGGGCATAAACAACTAAGTTTTTCTTTTTAATCCATAATTATCTTTCTTTCAATCATTTATACTTTGTCAAATTTAGTATTTTACCTTCACTTGTTGAAATATCATTTATAACATTATGATGTACTTTATTTAGTTTATATTGATTATGGTTAATTCAATTTTTAATATAAATTTAGAAAAAAATGTATTGGTGAACATAGTTATTAATTGAATATTGTCAAACCCTAAGTTTTCCTTAGGGTTTTAACCTTTTAAGGTTTAAATTTTTTTTGTCATAGGGTTTAGATAAATTTCTAAATATTCGACACAAAAATTTATTTCAAATACAAATATAAATTTGACACTAAAATAACTTTATTTTGACATTAGATTTAATTATTATCACTAAAAGAAATTTATTTTGACTTTGGATTTGGTATTTGACATTGAAAACATCTTTTTTTACCTTTGATTTCATAAGAATTTCCTAATGTCCATACACAAAAAAATTCCTTATTTTTAGGATCTTAATATTTACCCTTGGAATTAATTAAGTTATAATTAACTCTAAAGTATTTTAAACTTGAAATATGATCTAATAAAGCATCCTTATATAAACACATAATGATATAATTTTTTTATTGAAGTTGTAAATTACTAAATATAGAAACTAGGTTGAAGGTTAGAGAGACGTCCTTTCCAATTAATTTATTCTTTCTATATTATATTTTTGTTAATTTTAACTTTGTAAAATTATTTAAATATTCTTGTACAAGTGCATAATATTAGGACAAGGTCATAGTGTGTTGTTATCCTCTATTATGACTCTGTTTGTGTTGATTGTGCACTGAATCTAAAAGTTTGAGGCTAATCACCTATTTTTGTAGATCAAATATTTATATATGATATTTATATATGATATTTAGAGACAAAAACCTAGCTTGTGTTAGGAATAAATAATATCAAATGTAAAGCGAAAAAAGTGGGGAAATGGGATATGGCCAAACTATCTATAGAAAACCCATTATTGACTACGTGTTACCTGCATAATATGTATGGACCTTAGGTTAATATATTTCTCCCTATATGAAAGATCATATAAATGTAATAAATGAAAATAATAAATTGGATTATAATGTTTGACAAATAATGGCCTTTTTATCAAAAAACTAATAAACTATTACCAATGAGTGTATTACTATAATGAAATTATAGTAGTGTCATTTATTGAATATATAAGTTATTTTTAAATTGCCTTTACTAAAAAATGTTAGAGAGTAACAAGGAGGGGGAGGGTGAGGGAGGGGTTGAGGTGAGGCATTTGATGTGCTATTATAGGAAGGCCTTTTTATTATTCTTATAAATAACCTTATGGATCATGAGAGAGAGAATCATTAGGAAGTGTGTCATTTTAAATATATATCCATTGGAGTGCATGGGATAAGTCCACACTAGTGGATAGGTGCACAATGTGCCCCTATCTACTTAAAGTTTGCTTATCTAGATTGGATAAAGGCTTTTAAAATAGAACTAGGGTTGAAGTGTCTAGTGATTAGGGATGTTTAGGAACATATTAAGAAAGTCCATAATATGTTCATATAAATTTAAACACTTGGAAGGATATCATATAGATAAATGGTTATCAGAATGAAGAGCTGGCCAAACAAGGTAAAAAGGTTAAGGCATTGCATTATTAAGCATTTATTTATTTAATTTTAATTTCTAAATCCCCATATTCTAGTGATACATAAATTAATAGGATAAAAGAAATGTGATACCTGAGTGTGTAAATATACTTTATCTTTATCTTGGAGATGTGCATGGCCCCTTTTTAAGGTATGTGGAGAAGTGCATAAATGAAAGTGATCAAGTATAAATTTTAAGACTTTGTGTAGATGTTTGAGTTGAAAATATTCATGATCCAAACCTTATAGATTACTATGAAAATTGGTGAAGAAATGGAACCAACAAAGTGGTTCACTAAAAATACAACTAGGTATAGAGCATTACTAAGCTCAAAAAATAATTCACTTGAAAATTTGAGGGAGAAGAAGATGTGAACAAGTATACGGCTCATTAAAAGTGAAATTAGTGTAGAGCATCACTAAGCTCAAGTTTTGGTTCACTTGAAAAAGGCTAATCACACTAATGTAGATGGATCTAGATTCAAATTATAAAATTTGTAAAGTTGCTTGATATTTATCATTTTGATAAAGAGAAAAATTATTTTGAAAAGTATTAGCTTGGCCATGAATTTATATGATGCCCATTTTATTATGTATAGTGCCAAATGTGATCTTTTGAAAACTTATTTTAATCCTTGTACCAACTTCACACAAGTGTGTTTGTGCTCAAGTAACTGCAATGATAGAGAACATAGACCAACTAAATACCCCCATTAACTAATAATTTATGGTTTTTACATATTTTAAGTTGCCAAAATAGAAAATGTATTATTTTGAAAAGGTCCATTGTTATCCCCCCCACTTTTGAGATGATGGAGATTGCATGTAAAATCACTTATCTCAAAATAAAAAGTAAGATCATTTGTGAAAGATAGATAAAATTTGAAAATCATTTTTCATAGATTGAATTTTATATTGAAATCATATATATGTATCATTGAAGAACTTGAAAATTTTGTATACTATATTACATCACATAAGGTTTTTATTGATGTGTAGTATTGAAAATGAAACATGATAAGGAATTTTCAAGTGTTTTGAATATGTGATTGTAAAATATGTTTTAACAAGTTTGAAGTAATGGAAACTTGTAGATAAAATTATGCATTATGTATGTCATGGAATAATGTGTGTGTGTGTGTGTGTGTGTGTGTGTGTGTGTGTGTGTGTGTGTGTGTGTGTGGATAAATAGTAGTGCATGCTAGGAATAATGGCACCATAATAGCCTAATAAAAAGAATGTAATAAAAGTAACACAATTGTCATGCAAAAGGGGCCTATAAGGCCACATACAAGGGACATGTAAGATGTTGCAAGTAGTGTAAAATTAAATAGAAATGTATACATTTAGACAAAATGTTGAATACAAGGGACATGGACATGTCACATAGTGAATATAAGGCCATGGAGGTCACACACATAAGGAATGGTTGTACCATATAATTTAGGTGTATGTTAAGCATACAAAATGTAAAGGACCACATACAATGATTAAAAAACTTTGAAAAAGCATGTTATAAATTAAAATAAATATGTTACAACATCATACATTCAATGAACCAAGAATAAATAATGCATATGTATCCATGATTATATTTAATAAGTATCATGTTTATCAAGACATATGTGAAAAGAGTGAAACATTAAAGCACTTATATATCTATTTATAACTCAACATGGAAAATAAAATTATAAGTATATACAACCTATGAGATGTTCATGTATAAAAATATGATTCCCTCAAGGAGTCTAGGCTATTGGGTGAGTGTCTTGACCAATGTAAATCCATGTTAACATGTTCTTTAGATGTGAAATAATTATAATATCTAAGTCTAGATGTTGTAATGTATGAAAAGCTAAGATATAGGTCCCTATAATTGGGTTACAATTTGGAACAGAGAGCTAAGATACAAAGGGACAGGTTCATGATAGGGGATAGGCACATAGTGCACCATTATCTACCTAATATAATGTTTCCTTGATTGACCATATTAAAATTTTCCTATTGGAGTAGTTTTTGATATATATGAAGATTGATTTGCACTATATATTTTATCATGTTACACTCTCATAATACCTTGTGAGATGTATAATGCCTTGAATATATGTTATGTATTGAAATGGAAAGCTATATTACATAAGCAAAAACATATTTAACAATAGACATAGATGCCTATAGGTCCCAATTTTTTATTTTCTTTGGGTATTTTTATCATATATTAATGTTTTTGTATATTTCATATTCAAAAATAAAGAAACATACATGAAAGATAAAACTATGAAAATAAATATACTTCATGGTTTGAAAAAGTATTTGGGACCCAATGTGATTGGTAGGGTAATATATACAATGAAATGTGTGGGTATTGTAGCTTGAATGAGATTATGTGTATCATATCCAAGATATTTTAAAAGATAAATAATACATATGTTTTCTTCTTTTAAGAGAGTAACTAAAACATTAGTACATTCTTTTCTATCTATGAATGGATTTACCAAGAGAGGCTCGAAATAAGAAGAGACCTATTTTGGGTTTTGTTTTGTAAGAAGATTATTTAATGCTTACTTTTGTTGCATCTATTATTTAAAATATTTAATCATGGTAAGATTAAAAGTACCTAAATCAATAGAATGTGAAGTATCTTGTGATATAGTATTAAAATTAGGTAGCACAAATGGTTGATCAATAATATTTACTTTACCATTATCCTATAAAGGATAATTAACATGTATTCACCTACCCAAATAAATGTAAATAATTAATGAGAGAGATTATCATCTTCATAAATGATATTGAAGTATAATTTTCAAATTTTTCATATGTTAATTCTTGTATATCATCATCACTATTGTAATAATATTCTATTTTGAAATAAGAGTCCTCTGTATATACCAAGAGTGGTAATGTAGTAATGGCCTCTATAGAATTTTTAAGAGGTGATTATTTCTTGTTTTCATTTTCAATAGGTTCTTCAAATTATGTAAAGGTGTGCTCTTAGAGAGGCTCCTTAATATGTTGAGGATTTGGAGAATGTTGTTTAATATCAACCTATTTAATAGACTCAACCACCTCACAAGTATGCATTTGTGACATATGAATTAGGTATTTAGGTGCACTGAAGGAGAATTTATTTGATTATGTGACTTGACAATATCAAAAATTTGTATCATTAGCTAGAAGTGTATACTCATGTGAATCACACAAAAAATTGATGCATATATGAACTATGGTATATCCCATATAACATGAATCCAAGGTCATCCCAATAATAAATTATATTTTAATGGAATAGAAAATACCTGAAAGATAATAGAAACCATTTTAGGACCCACTAGTATATCCAATCTAATGATTCCCAATACTGGTGTTGGAGTATCATCAATGTTATGAATAGGCCATTCAAAATTTCATGGATTACTTTTAGTATAATGCAATTTATTATATGAAGTCATATTTATAAATATTTATTCCATATACATTTTCAAATAAAACTCTCTGAATAAAATTCATATAAATTTAAGTTTGGATGAATAACAAAATATTTTAATCAATAATGTATTATGGAGGTAAGTCTTCTTTATAAAAATAAATAGTAATATTAATATCATTGAAGGTTCTCATAATAGAAGCAAATGAATCTAGTTGTGTTTCTAAAGGAATAATAGTATATTTCAACATAGCATAGATAATATCCTTATAAGAAGGTGACCTTTGTAATAACTATAAAATGGAGACATTTGTTGGTGTATTACACAATTAATCAATGAGAACATACCCTTTGGGTTGGGAAACTAGTATTTAAGTTTGGATAACATGTGGATGAATATTAAAAATAGGTGGTTAGGGTTAAGGAACTTAAGGAGGTCACCCACATATACTTTGGAAAACATGTACTTAAGAATTTGAAATAAGCTATGGACAGATAAGAAAAGGAGAAGAAAATATAATAGGGATAGGTTGAGGATGAGTAGAAGGAGGTATAAATGATTGGGCATAATTTATATATATGGTTTCTAGTGGTGATAGGAAATAATTTTGATTGGATAGCACAATAAGTGGGGGAAGAAAAGGGAATGATCTCATTAGATGAAATAATATGTCTATGTCCATGAGAAATGGATTCCTCTGTATAACCAAGACCTCTAAATCCAATATTATCTGAGATTTTCTACCCCAAAATAGAAGTTTATTCTTATTCCCAAGTTATAGAATAAGGAAAAAAGACTATAGGAGCAAGGGAAAAAGATAAATTGAAACCCATAATGATACATAATTGAAACAAACAAATCTATGATCTAAGAAGGTAGTGAAATAAAAAATCAAGGATGAAAAGGGTGATATTGAAGGGTTTTGAATAATTTTTAGGCTCTCAAATATACTTTCTCATCTATTATAAAGTGTCGGCCCAATATTTTAGATCACTAATTATGGAGGTAGAACCATGCCCATAGCCCACTAAACCTAGTTTAGAGGGTAATATAAGAGTAACATCCATGAGATAATCACTTTTTGGTTTACTAAAAAATCAAATACATGGTTTATCATCCTTGTTGGTGTAAACAAAGGGATGCTAAAATATGTGGTTAGATATATACAATGGATATGAATATTGGAGCATGTTCCTCATGTCATGATGTCTGTAAATAATAGAATAGGATTGTAAATAGGACATTGTATAGCCTATAATGATAGTAACTAGGAGATTATAGGCTGATATAATACAATATATAAAATAAGAAAAAGTAAGTGAAAAATTAAAAGAAAAATTTATTTGTATATTGGAGATAAAAAATTCAACTTGAAGTCGAAAGAATGAGCCTCTATGTTGGTATTTATCTGAGGTGACCAGACAAAAAAAATTAGTGTCAGATTACTCCAAGGTAGAAAAAATTGAATATTATGTTATGGATAATATCCAAGGTTTAGTACTATATTATTTTAGTGTCATGAATTTATAGAATTAAGCTAAAACCCTAGGACAAAAATCAACAAGAAGTGCAAGCAATGTTTTATTCTAAAAGTGGGTTCACCAAAATGTTTACCTTTAGAATTAATTAAGTGTGTTATAATAAAATATAAAGTATTTTAAACCTGAAATATGATCTAAGAGAGATAAATAAAGTAACATACAATAAACACACAATGACATAAAAATTTTACAGAAGTTGTAAATTACTAAATATAGAAACTAGGGTTAGGGTTAGAGAGATGTCCTTGAAAATTGATTTATTATTTATGTATCATGATTTTGATGATTATGATTATGTAAAATAATTGATAGAGACTTGAAAACACAATTTTAATTAAAAATTTACTTCACAATATGTTATGAGAAGTGTGCATTATCCAGATAAGGTTAGAGAGAATTGCTATCCTCTATCATGACTTTGTTTATGTTGACTGTGCATTGAATCTAAATTTTTTAGGTTATTCACCTCTGTATATTTATCAATTATTCTTATATTATATTTTATTTGATTCATTTATAACCTATAAAAGATAAAACCCTATATTTCATAAGGAGAAAACAATTTCAAATGCAAAGGGGAAAAAAATGGGGAAGTGGGATATGGCCACTCTATTCAGAAAACCCTTTTCTAACTAAGTACTACCTACATAGTTTGTGTGTGGACCTCAAGACAATATAGTTATCCATATGGGGAAGATCATATAAGTGAAATGAATGTAATTATAAAATTGGAATAAAATGCTTGACAAATAATGGCCTTCAACCTATAATAAAAAATATACTTTTGCTAATGACTATATTACTACAACAGAATTGCATTAGTTCTATTTTTTGAATAGATAAATGATTTTGAAATTGACTTTTCTAGAGAGTGTTAGAGAGTAACTAGGGGGTTTTAAGTGAGGCACTTGATGTGCTATTATAGGAATAAATTTTAATTATTTATGATAAATGAATTTAAGGATCACGTGAGAGAGTAGTTAGGAATCATTGTAATTTTGAAAAACTAGTCATTGGAGAATGGGGACAAGTCCACACTAGTGGAAAGGTGCACAATGCACCCATATTTTCCTAGCACACACTTGTCTAGGTTGGATAGAGGATTATAAAAAAGAATTGGTGGTAAGTGTCTACTAATTAGGGATGTTTAGGAATATATTAGGAAATTATATAAGATGTTCATATAAATTTTAAGACTTGGAAGGATATTATATAGATAAATGGTTATCAAAATGGTGAGTTGGCTAAGCAAGGCAAAATTTTCAAGGACTAGTATTTTCAAACATTTATAGATTTAATTTTAGTGTCTACACTTACATTATAATTTTTTGTTACTTCACTTTTCCAAAAATATATGGAAGCATTACTTGCTTTAAGTTGCTCAGAAAAAAACAAAATTACAAGCTAATATACAAACACAATTAATGCAAAGTTTTTTCAAGTCAAACATAATATATGAAAAAGATAAATTTTAATTTCAAAATGACATAGATATTGTTTAGAAGCAATATCAAGTGTTTTATTTAGATAAATTAAATAAATGGGTTTTAAGGGGTCCCATAAACCTTACATAAATGACTAGCTAGGAATAGGTACCCACTCAAAAGCCAAAAAAAACCTACAAAAGGATAACCTAGAATTAACAAGAAACCCAACCAAACAAAACAAAAAATAGAAAAAATAAGAGAACATCATCGTATCCTACCATTATTATAGATCCTCTTGGGTAGTATATTTGGATTTCCATTTTTTTTCTTCCATCCATAACTACCTTGTTAATATCTACCTTAATTTTTCATATTTGCTCTCATCCTTTTACTAGGCCCCTTCATAGTTGTGGCTTTTGATGGATTCTCAAGAGCTTCGTTAACCTCATAAATGTTATCCCACTTCATGTTATACATAGCCTCCTTATGATTCCTTTGAATTTCATCCTAAATATTATACAAAGTAAGTGTTGCCTTAATCTTATGATTGAGCATGCTCCTCAATTTCTTCTAGACCTTTCCCCTACTGGCAACTCTCACTCTAGCTGGGATCACTTCTCTAACATTTTTTATTTCCTTCCTAATGTATCTAATGCCATTTTAAAGACCCTTAAGTATCTATTCCAATTAATTCAGATTTAAAATCAAGTTCATAATGGGTGTTGCCTATCCAACTAGTATTTTAACTTGTAAAGCCTCCTTCCTACACTTCTTCACATGGGATGCTAGGGTCCTTGCCTTTCTTACAACCTCACCACTAGGAGCCTCTTCATCATTTGTAATTTGGATTGGTGACTATGGGTGATCATTTTTGATATATATAAGGGTTTATGCCTCCAAATTGGTCTATTCAAAGTCATTGTCTTCATCCAAAATGATCATTATTCTTCTGATACAAGGTGAGCTCTTCACTCTCTTGGTATGTAGGAATTGTTTGAAAATATTATGTGAGTCATTATAATACATTTAATCCTTGATGGAAACCATAAACTAAGACTTATATTTAACATAAAGGCCAACCTCCTCACCAGCCACCCTAAAATCCATCAATAGCTTGGCCTCCCTTACTAGAAGCAAGATGAACACTTGATGGATTACACCATATGTGATGTCATTTTAGTAGGCCTCCATTATGATTTTAAGTAACATCAATATTATTAACAAAATAATCAGGGTGAAATTGTTCTTAAAAAAATTGAGAAGGATAAAGTGAAGTGATTGCACTAACTTTTTCTTCCCCTCAAGCATCAAGTACTTCATGACTTGGAGACATAACTCTGCCCAAGTGAAAGGGAGCCTTTCCCTCAAGAAGTGTTTTTTAACTTCCTTTGCAAGTGTCTCATCATTGTAAAAAGTCTTTATCAAATTATCCCTATAACACTTATCCTTAAATGCCTTAATGTATTTGAGGACACATTAGTGGCCTCTATAATTCTCTCATTAAAAACATTGATAATGACCCCACTCATCCTAACTTCCCTATTTCTCTAGGATATGATAAAGTTGACTAAAATTTTGGGGTTGGGGCCCATAATTATTTCCATGCACACTATATGACCTCCCCTACATATTATTTTCCATATGGGACTAATTTTGATATATAAACATAAAATGGGTTCTATTCTATTTGACTCTCCCCCATTCTCTCATCCCTATAAGTTTTAATGGATATATCACATTGTGGTACTATTCTTCATTAAGAAAATCCAAACTTGGGATTAAAACTAACATACAAATATAAATGCATCTTAATTATAGCCTCATTTTTCCCAAATGTGATGCTCATCCTCCTAAAAAGATGAATGATATATAATCTTAGAACATTAATGATAAACTTATTTGGGTTTAAGATCTACCTCATGATAAGGGATACAATATTATCAATCAAAGATATAGTCATGTTAATATCTTCTGATTTGGTTATGGAGCCCATTTACTTCACCACCCAACTTAGTGATAAGTTGAGGTGGGATATCCTATGAGGAGAGCCATTTTTAAAAATAATTAACTATTACTCATAAGTTATCCATTATTTTTACACACCAATTACCCTCTTTGAACTCTTGATTGATATAAATTAATTGGAAATGGTTGAGGAAGGGCCTAACATCATTGATTTATTTTAATATGGTACAAGAAGGGATGGATTGACCTAAGAGTCACATAATAATTTTCAAGGAATCACCTTCAATAATCATATACTAAATCTTAAGTTTAACTACCAACCATATTCCCCATAGGGTCACTCTATCCTCAAACACATGATTAGTTTGGGTACTCACCCCCTAACAAAACATGCCACAAATATACCTTTAAATTTTATAATAACCCCTCCCCCTTGATTTTCACTAGATTCCCCTTGGTTGATTCATAAAAATTGAGTTTGAACTATCCCTCCATGGGTTTGGACCATATGACCATACTCTTATCTTTATTTATAATGAAACATGTCTGAGCCTTATGAGTATAGATGTTCCAACTAGAAAGAACAAGCTAGCTAAACTCCTCTTCTTTGACCTTAGTTTTTGAGGAAAAGGCCAACCATTTTTATTTAATGGCCCCTTAAATTATAAGGACTACAAGTTTAAGATGACTACATTTATCCTTGAAAATATGGTCATTTCTCTCTTTTTAGATACCCCAAAAAATGTGAGAAAGATTAAGCTTCCATAAAAATTAGAACTAGTTAGTTCTAAGGTGACTATAATGCAGGTCTAAGTCCTAAAATGAGTTAGGGATAACCTAAGCCATGTTGAATTTTTAAAGAAAGGAATATAATATTTTGGAGACAAAAATACAATCTAAGAAAAAGTGATTAACTAATTCCTCTTATCTTTTGCATAGGAAACATCTATTAGGAATTTGCATCCCTATCCTCATCTAGTTATTTATTATTAGAATCTTGTTTTGACTAAACAAGCAATATAAAATGTTGAATTTGGGAATCAAGCATTTATCCTAAAGTGTAATCCACTAACCACCACCCCCCTGAACCCCATGTCATGAAAATAACTAGATTTGATTGAATAATCCCCACTTTCATTTTTGTTTCAAATCAATGTGTCTTATTTTGGGTGTAGGATAATGTGTATTTCATTTATATTCTAGTTTTAAAATGTCAAATAGTAATTTGTCTTAGATTCATCTCCCCAAGTTAGCTCTTTTCAATTGAGGCCATCTTCTAAAAGGGTCCAATAGTTAGAGATATTTTCACCAAAAGTGGCTTTAAAATGGCTAGTGATGTTCCTCCAATGGTCCATAGAACTTAGGGGATAATTAAATATCCATGTATTTTCCTATAACTTAATATTTTTTCCATTACCTACTATCCATTTACAACCCTCACATATAATATCCTTGCACTTGTCAAATTGTTTCAAAAATAGGTATCCTCGAGTTGGCACTTCCTCCATAATAAAGACATCTTCATCTCTTCCAACTAGGTATTTAGACCTTATAGTATTGGTCCATATGGAATATTCATTCATAATATTCCAAACCTATTTATATATTACAAATCTTAGAAGTAATATCAAGTGTTATTCAATTCTCATTACTTCAATTTCAATCAAAAATTTTACCAGTTATAAATAGATAGAAAATTGCATGTATGACTACTTTAGTTTCTCCTCCTAATAGATCCTGAGATTATAATAGTTACCATCCCAATCCCATTATTCATTTATGAATTACATTAGATTTTTTCATCCATGTTATTAATAACTGATGAGGTAGGCCACCACATCATGGAGTTAGTCAACATGTTCCTCCTTAGCCCCTCCCTCTCTTGCAAGATAGGTAAATCATTTTGAAGGGTATGATATCATATATCAACTAAAAAGTACCCATGAAAAGATTTAAATTTTATATTTGATAAATATTTCATTAGTTTATAAGGACATTTAATATGTTACATTAAGGCCTAATACTATTCCTAGTGATACACATATTACCACTTTTGCTTCTTTCATGACCACTTTCAAGGATATTGAAAAGATTATTAATTTTGAAGATGAATAATTTCAAACACAAGATATAATCAAACAAAATATTTAAATTTTTATCCAAGCTAGAATGCAAAATAAAGGAATCAAGAGAGTATTGATTGATGTTGGGTCTAGCATGAACATTTGTAGTATTCCTTTCTTACCAAAATTGGGTGTTAGCATTGATAGTATTCAACACATAAATTAAAAAATCAAAGGATTTGATGATTCTTAGATAAAATTACTTGGAATGATTTATTTAGATGTAACATTGGGACTGAAAATAATGTCCATTGTATTCCATGTTATGTCTAATCGATTACATTATTATTTACTATTTGGGAGACCATGGATACAGATGATGGAAGTAGTCCCATATACATTACACAAGTATCTTAAATTCATGCATGAAGGATACTCATATGCATTTACTGTGGATGTTAATAATTTATGATTCTATAAAATTGAAGTGTCTCAATCATAATTGGATGATCCATCTATTACCCCTCCTCAAATTATTCCTTGGGATCAAAAATTCACATAGGAAATTGGAGATTCAAGTACTAATAACTAGAAATGGATTAATAATATCCACAAATGGATCAACAATAATTATATAAATTACAACAAGAAGATGATAAATTGAAAATAACACAAATAAAATTATAAAAATAACTTAATAAATTACAAGAAGAATAAGCAAGATTGCATTAATATCATTTAAAAATAAACAATTAAAATGTCAAAAGTTACAAATAATTATTTTTGATAAAGACAAAGTGAAAAAGGAAAAACAAAAAGAACATCAAAGAAATGATAATCAACAATAGTTTATTCATGCTCTCCCTTTATTGGTTAAATTAAATGTACAAGATGGTCATGTTTATATTTATTATGATAGTGATTATGATGACACCAACATATTTAATATGACATATGATCAAATACATTAGTTAAAAATAAATCCTTTAGAATATTATTTGTGTCATAATTTGTTTACACCTATTTACCCAAGGGTTTATCGTGATTATTAGAAGAAAATTAATATAAATCAGTTAGATTCAAAAGGAAAACAAATCAAAGGGATGTGTAAATATAATAATTTAAGATTTTTTCACAATAGTAGCTCTCATATATCACTTAGGAGTTACTTAATGAACAATGTGGAGATATTAGACATAAATGATTCATAGTTGTTACAAAGCATGCCACATAAAGATACACTCAAAATAAATTTTCAAATGCTCATGGATAATAAGCTTATCACATTACCTACTACTAGACATTGATCATCAAAAGGAATTTTACACATAAAAGGTAAATTATTTTGTGCTTATCATAGAATCATATGACATGACACAAAAAATTGTAAGACATTCAAAAAAATTAAAAAAAATTACAAGCATGTAGATGATGAGACAATATTGTCTCATTTATATCAAGAAGTAATGTCATTTTCTCATCCATAAATTGGTTTAAAAGTGGATTTAGGTATAATTCTAAGAATTTATGGATTGTTTAAAGTAAATTATAGGATAAATATATAGTATATTATTTACAAGTCATTATAATCTAATTTTTTTATGTTTTCTAATAGTTCTTGTAAAATACATGCTAAATATCATCTATGTAGAATGGAATGGATCATCAATATAGATATTGGAGTTTAGAAACCAAATTAGGGAGAAAATTTGAAATAGATTTAAAGTCCTACAATATATCTAGAGTCTTGTATAAAATTAGGTTTCGATTGTTATAGTAGATTTAAATTCCTACAACAGACTAGCCTTAGAGTCCTATAGGAGCTCAATAGTCCCATATAAAAGGTATCTCTAGATTATGACAATAGGCAACTCAGGAGAAGGTTAAATACCTATTTTTGGAATAATTTTTTAAATATCTATATATAGTGTTTTCTAAAAATATACATTTCCAAAATAACTAAGATATTTATAGTGCTCCAACACTACTTTAGATATCTTACCTACAAGTTGTTAAGACAACAAGAGGAAAAGAAAGTAATTGAATCTACCAAAGATGATACCTGATTCTCAATAAAAAAAAATATAAGATAAAAAAATCATGAATCAAACACTCTTCACTCTTTTATCCTAAAAAATTGGAGTTTTCTACTTTTTTGACAATAATTCAATCTAACCTAAATTAATAAATTAGTTATAAACATTGTACTATAAATACATATTCTTCGCTTTTGAATAGGATGAGATTTTTAGTTGATTTGTAATACTTTGTTCATCAATAAGAAGCTAGAGCATTGAGTGCAATGTTTGATTAATTTATCTTGGTCCAATTCCAAGGGAGGAGTAGGCCACTCCTTCCAAGGAAGATGACAACATTTTGTATTTATATATTATTATTAATTTTTTTTTTTTTATAATTCTATTTTCACCATTTTTTATGTGTGTTAAAGAGTTAACCTACAAGATTAATTGAATCTATAGAATAAAAACTATTTAGTTTCATTTCTATAATTTCAATTATTTCAAGTATGTTTCAATTCTAAAATTATATTAAATTATAATTTATTTTCTAGAAATATATTAGATTTTATTCAATTGTTTTTCATGAGTGTTTCTTTTTTTTATAGTTAAAAGGAACGGTTAACCATTAATATTATTTTCCCTATTGCATATAGTCATAGACATTAACCTTGGATTAAAAAATTAAATTAAATGACAAGACCAAATGGCCATCATTATTAGGAATCATCATATTAACAAATAATCAACATACTTCTATAACTATAGGCATTTATAAAGCAATGCCTACACTAATAATAGGAAAAAAACATCCTCATCAAGAAAAAATAACTATCATAGTGTATATGAAAGGAATTTATTTCAAGTATAATAAAATTGATATTAATAAAAATAAAACTATGTTTAGTGTAATAGGATTACCATAAATTGGATATATTATCAATGGCTTACATAGTTCAAATTGTGAAGAAGCTCTTGGATATATCATATACCCAATTATTTGTGGCCCAAAAAAGTTGTCAATAAAAATGTATGGGTTATGATTCATATACACCAGTTACCATTTACATTAGGACATTCATTCCTGCATAAAATGTATGATATTCTGGAAACTAACTAACAAGGCATAATATTTTCATATTAAGGAAGAAATAATAAAATACCACACAATGGTAATAATGATCATGATATTGAAGGAGAAGAAGAATATACTATGTATTTACATAATTATAATAGTTTTGATCTTTTCAAGGATGATTTAATGGATGATTATTAAATAAATAATTTAAAAACCATTTAAATAATAATAATAAAAATCTGGTTGTACATAACTTTTTGACTATTGCATCATGTTCTTCTATTGTTTGTGCATGTGAACAATTCAATAAATTATCCTAATCCCTTCGATCTTATGGATTTTTTATCCATTTGGATCTCTATTTTCACATTAAAAATCTAAATAGACCAAAATAATGTTCAATGTTTCCATTTCTACCATTTATCTCTCCATTTTCATAGTCTGCACTGATTAAATGTCATTTTCTATTGAGGATAAAATTAACCAGTAGGGACAAGAATGAGTACCACTAATGTCATCACTTGGTTAATCTTGTAATATGCCAATGTTTTCATAAAAATCATAGTTTGAGTTTTTATATCCTTAATAATTCAATTTTTTAGACATTCACTTAGTTTTAGTATGAAAATCATTGTTTTCCATGCAAAATATTTATTTTTTTGATCTATATTATTCATACATGATACATAAATTGAGAAGTGAACATTTTATGAAAAAAGGATGTAAAAGAAGTATTATGCATAATATTTTTATTCCTACATAATTTTCAAAGTTAAAATTCATATAAAATGGGGGAAGTTTGCTCATACATGGCCATACAATCAGTTTTACTATATATTTCACATTGACACATGTCATAGACTGTTCAAATAATTGTCCTTTATTATACTTGACACATTGTTTATCACTAATTTATATTGTTCTAAGTTTTAAAATTAAAAAAAAAAGTATAAAAATTCAAACATGGAAAAAATAAAAAAGCATTCAAACTATGTTAAAAATACAAAATTAGGACCTAAGCAAGATTAAATATCTACTTTACATAATTATAATATGTTATTTATCTCATGATTAGTACATATCATTATTTTTATATCACACATGTATTTAAATGGAATTTATGAGTGTTATTCAAACATTAAATTTTTTTACATGGACTAATATGTTGGACTTGCCTCTATATAGTAGCATTTCTAAATTGTATTAAGACTACACACAAGAAAAATATTGAAGATTTCATTGTAAAATTAGATAAAGTTTTCAAAAAACATAAAATATATATAATTGAAAATTGAAAAAAGCCTAAGTTAATATAAAATTTCTTGATAGTTACTCTACATCTGTCCCTAATGGGTTCAACCACCTGAATAACTTTAAAACTATTTATTAATTAACCTATTAACAACCTAAACTACCACAAGGGTGTATATGACCCAATAAACTAATAATAATAAAAATGAAGTAAATAAATTTGGATCCTAAACCCAACAAACCCTTGCTTGATCCAAAAGGGTATAGTTGATGATTTGAATCATATGACTATGAAGTCATCCAATAATATATGCCACACCTACAACTGGCCCACTATACATCATTGTACTAATCAACTCATGCCACTTCTCATAAAAGATTGTTATCCTATGAGTTGTGGCATGAATTATGAACATCATGCTAGTATACCCATCCCCTTTGACTATTCTATACCATAATTAAATAGAGCATGATAAAGGTCTAATAAATTACATTTATCCACATATGGTCTCACACATAAGAAATTGATACAACCATAAATGATTGATTATATGCCATGTAGTATCTTTCCCCACAAAAAGCAAGAGGTGAGAAGTATGTAGCAAAAAAATAATCCAAAAAACTATGTCTTCTCCTCATTAGTAATATCAATGACCTGCAGACTGAAAATGAATTACTAAAACACACACTAATGCTACCAAAAATGTTATTCAAGCATTTCATCCAAACTTTAAGTGAATAGTTAACTAGAGAAGGGGAATTATCCTCTAACCTTTGATGGGTTATCCAACCTCCATTATTATTCTTACACTCTGTCAATCAAAATGATCCTGATGGACATATAATATATGCCACATTTAACTTTGAAATCTCTAATGATAACTTTGATATCAAAAGTGTGAGATGACATATTATTATTTTCATTTTTAAAGTGTTCTTTTCCATTGAGAATACACCCATATGCATGAACACATTTATTTTAGTATATGTTTCTCAAAAATTATATCTTGAACCTCTAGTGATAAAATCCACAAAAAATTATAGACTTATGTCTCAAATTTGTGAAAAATACTACAAATTACACTATTTTCTTTTACTCCACTTTGCAAAGTACATTAAGAGAATTTTCCATTTTCAAAAAATCATCTTGATAAAAAAGTGGGTTTGAACATAAAGTAGCATTGGAGAGACTTAAACATTGTACCTTCTCACTTGCAAGTTTTAAAAAAAACGTGCATTACTAATTCCTCTACAAATGTTTGTGAGATATTTGCTAAAGATGATCTTAAAAAAAACATAATTTTATAAATTTTTAAAAATAAAAAAAACTATATTGGGCATGTAAAAAATTTCACCCAAATATTCACATGAAACTAAAAAAATAAAAGGATGAATGTACTTTGAGGGAACCACACCAATACACCAAGCTAAAAATATAAAGAATTGAGTGCACAATGATTTTATACACCGCAACACTTTACTCCCATGCCCATATGCACCATATTAGGTTGTACCAAATGTGATAGAATAATTTTGATGCTAGAAATGGACTAGGACTACCTTAAATCCTCAAAAATCCATACAAATCCATATGATAATGAATTTTTAAAGGGTTATGATTGATTTGAAGTTATAAAATTATGTATTTTATTGATTTTCAGAGTGTGGTGCCTGCAAAAATTAAAAAAATTATTTTGGGGCCATACTGCTACTTCAATAAGGGTTTTGATTTTGTGCAAGGCTATAAAAACTTCAAATAGAATCTAAAAAAAATTATTTGAGATGGTTCAACACCATACACCTACTTAATTGGCTATGGAATAGGTTCCAAACACTATACAACCATCAAATAAGGGTTTTAAAAAGTCTTTTGGGTTGTAAAAATATGATCTTGGTCATATAAATCTAAAATTATAGTTTCTTGGGTTGTACAAATTGAGTTTCTAGACCATTGAATAGTACAAATTCAGATTTTTAAACCTATTTGGATGTAAAAATGAGATTTGGGAAGGTTTTAGGTATTAATAAAAATATAAAAAATGTAAAATATTATCTTCAAATGCCTTTTTCAAATATTCATAATCTCGATCTATTCCAATCTCCTTCATACACTGTCTCTTAAAAACATGGCTCTAATACCACCGTTAGGACTACACACAAGAAAAATATTGAAGACTACATTGTAAAATTGGATAAAGTTTTCACAAAAGGTAAAATCTATTTTATTGAATATTTATAAAGGTCCAAGTTAATATAATATTTATTGGTAGTTAATCTTTGAGACTTCAATGGGTTCAATCACCCAACTAACTTACAAACTATTTATTAATTAACCTATTAACAAATTAACCTAAAGTGGTATATATGCCCTAATAAACTAACATTAATAAACATAAATTAATAACTTTGGATCATAAATTTAACACACTGGGGGTATATTATCTTAAGGTTTAAATATTTATAGGTGTTATCATTCTATGACTCCTATATGTTGAGCTTTATATTATCTTCAATTGTATTATTAACATATCTATTTATAATTGTGTACATGGATATGCTATTTACCAGGATATGGTCAAATTACATATACATGATGTAAGATACATTTATAGTTCTATTTTCCATTGATGCTATTACTTATACATAGTATATTAGATCTTACTTTTATTTTGTATGTGGCCCTTGTCCCTTGTGTGAAAATTTATTTAAATATCTCTATGAGATCTTGTTTGGTATGCATGACATTTGAACATGTCCATTGCTATTGACCCTTGGACCTATTGTTTTGTGTGATATTTGAACATGTCCCTTATTTTTAACATTATCCATGTCCATTGTAGGATCAATCTTTCAATTTGAGACATTTGAACATGTCCCTTGTAAGTGGACCTTGGCCTTATTGCTTTACATTAATATTATTGTGCTGGTGCACTTTTTGAGCTTGTTAAATTTGGTGAGTGCCATGGTCCAAATCATGTACTAACACACATATAAGATTCTCAATTTACATTCTATTTCTATGAGATCCATTGATACATTTTACATGCCTTACCACATATGTTACATACATATTCAAATGATGTAAATCTTAATATGTCAAAATATTGTCCATATATGCTACATTATTCAATAATTACATCTTACTGCACATGTTGTAGTTAAATTTTATTTTGAAACAAGTGAATTTCAAGATCAAATCCCTTAATATGGGTCATTTTAGTGGGTTTTCCATACCTGAGATAAGCATTTTCAAAATTATAACTTAGTTATGGTACATAATATAGTTTCAAAGGTTGCAAAATGGATCAAAATTTATTCATTGGTACAAATTATGGAGGCATATTCCATGTATACAAACACATTGCAAGATCAAAATAAAAATTCACATAGTTTTCAGTGCACGATACAAGTTTATGAATAAGTTTCAAACAAAATTTATAATTTTCTTCTACATATAGTTATATATTCTTCATTTATCCATGGAGGCATGATACACATTCATGAACACTATTTTATTTTTAAAATTTTAAAATACTATTTGATAAGATGCAAATATGGTAAGAGAATGGATATTCTCCATTTCTCTTTTGACCATGCATTCATGAATAGAGTCTCAATTGAATCTAAAATCCATTTGTAGTGGTTAATTCATTATAAGTGCATAATGAATAAATTAATGGTTTAATTCCCTATAGCATTATGTTTTCAAATCCATTTTGGATTTCAACCCATTTCATGTTGGGGTTACAAAGACCAACTAGGTTAAATTGAGGTTTTTGTGTCCCTCAATGGGTATTATTTATTTTCCAAGTGAAAAGCCAATTTGGGGATCGATCACCATCAAATAATCCATAGGTTTAGATAAGGAACCAATATTTTCCAAATGATTCATGGGAAACACAAATTATCCAATGTTTCAAAGAATCATCATCTCCAAGAAAAGTCACAAAAGCTAACATTGGTTTCACAAATACATGTGTATTCCTCCTTTGCTATGTTTTTTTTTTTCATTTTATAACTTCAAGTTTAGGACGTTTTGATGAAATATATCCATATATTAACTTAACAAAAATATACAAATAATTCAAAAAAAATATAGGCAGTATGAGAGCATGCCATGTCACATTAGGCAAAACATAGGAGCAAAAGATAAAGCACCACTAAAAACTAGGCAAAGCCTAGGAATAAGTCACAAAGTCATAATAAAAGATAAATTTAATAAGAAATATAAAGGATATAAGGTGGAAGATCCATATCATTAGGACCCTATCCTAAGCTTGGCAAGTCATTATCATCTAGAATAGGCTCCTAGCCAGTATCTTGAGTAGTATCCCTATCATCTTATTCTTCCTATGTATAAGTGGATGAAATGGCTAGAGAAATCTTGGGGAAATTGTACATCATGTTTGATCAACCTCAAGGTGGTACCATTCAGACATCTAGGTGCATAGGAGGAGGAGAATCCCAACCATCCTGCCTAGCTAGGGAAGGAGGTGGTGACTCCCACCCTCACTGCTACCCAGGAGGGGTCATGCACTAGTACAGGGTGCCATTGTGAGACAAGTACTAGGAATGACTATGATGATGCCCAAAATGAGGTGGTAGAGCCATTATATCTTCAGAGATCCTAAAGATGTCCCAACTCCATAGCCACTTTATTAGATTAAACTTATATCTATAAAAGAGCAATAGAGATGATAGAGGAATTGATTAAAGTAGATACATTAGAATCAATAGAAGAATTATTAAATACATAATTATTTATTCCTTTCCAAATCTAGAAGAGAATCTCCACTCTAAAACTATGCTAGACTTGTGTGTATTTAAATGGCATTACTGGTTTATCTCCAAGGAGGATGTGCTACCAAAGAAAGAATTCAGTTAAAAAGGTCTAAAGATATCATGAATCTAAGTCTAGACCATTTAAGATTTGGAATATTACTAAAAAAGATGAGGAATAATCTCAAGGTGGCCACAGAAAGGACAATTAGAAAAGGGGACTCCTATCTAGATGAGTCTTCTACTAATGGGTAAGCCTTGGTGTAGTATACACCAAGCACAATGTATAAGATTTAGATCCACACCAAGCCCCCTAAACAGTGCTAAAGTAGAACCTCTACATCGTAATAGACTAATGTAGCCCTCAACAAGAATTAATCTTATCCACCATGGGAAAATGGGGTGCGAGCCATCCATATCCAAGCCAAGGAGTGTAATTACAAAGGGGGGTCTACACATACCACTTTTAGTCCTTCCACCATGGACGAGTGGAGTGGACTAATATTTTGTGGAGCATAGAGGGTAGCATAACATTAAGTATCTCCTAGTAAGATTCTTGGTCTACATTAGTTAACCAAAATTTGGCTTTCACCTCTTCCTAGGAAAGCCAAGAGTGAGATCGCCTGAAGTAGATAACTTGGATAGTATGAATTCCCCTTCAAAAAATATTGAGAGCATTGATCCAAGGGACCTATTCCAAGGGAACTTCATTGACATTAAAAATAGGATACCACCAGATTAAGTGGGTGTTAAATGATAACCCATCATATAATCCTAAACCATTCTAGAGAAGCCATGGTTTAATATTTTACCATGTCTTTTAGATGCTTTTAGCCATAAAAGACCCTGTGATTTGGATGGGAGACTTAATGAAAATAAAATTTGGGAAGCTGAGTCTTTTCCAATATTTCTTGCCCTTAGGAAAGCCTGAGGGGATGAAATGTTTGAATAACACCTTCCAAGCTTCTTGGCCCTCAATGGCTTGCACAATCCATTTGGCACATAAGGTAGATCCTTGTTGAGCTATGTCAATGAGCCCCATTCCTCTAACATCCCATGCGAGGCAATAATATTCCCAAGCCACCTTGTGGAATAATTTATCTTGGGAGGAATTGGGCTAAAGGAAATATCTAAGAAATTTATCTAACTTATGGTAATATTTCTTACAAGGCACCCAATAAAAGAGTAGTACACATGGGTGGTTACAAGAATTTTTGAGAAAATTTGAATTTTTATGCTAATGAAAGAGATTTGGTCACCCAGTATTTTAACTTCTTAGTAGCTCTATCAATAACATATTGCCACAACAAAGGTGGAAAAACATCAAAAGCAAAGGGGATGCCAAGAAATTTGAAGATTTCATCATGTTGGATCCACTTCTAACTATATTAAGCATCCCACATCGGTGGAGGGAGGTAAGATTACCTATAGTAATGAGTTTTATACCATTAGATGTTGGAGCCAAAGGCTAAGTAGAAGGTGTCATGACACTACAAGGCATTGTTCACATTGGACTTATCCTCAATGAGAGTAAGGAAGGAGTCATCTGCAAAGTGACCATTAAGAAATTGCATATTTTATTATAGATTTGTGGCATCTAGAGGGAGATAAATTCCCTTAACAAGGCCCTTATTTTGGGCATTGCTAAGTAGATATCCAAAACCCTCAAATATAAGCACATATAAGTTAGGAGCTAGTGGACACCCTTAATGAATGGAGTAGAAAAATCCAAACTACTTAGAGGTGACTCCATTAATAGAAAGGATGGTTGAGGCATCTACAAAAATCATCTGAATGGTTTGGATAAAGATGGGCCTACCCAGTGCTAGAAGCATGGATAATATGAATGGCTATTTGATGCAGTCATAAGCTTTTTAAAAGCCAATTTTAATGAACATGGATTATTTCTTAGACCTTATAGCCCAATACATCCCTTCCCAGACTACTATAATGTTATCCAAGATATAACAACTTCTGATGAAACCCATTTGTTTAGGGTGCATGATGAGATGTAGCATATTGCATAATTAGATCACCAAAGCCTTGGTAATGATTTTATAGGAAAAATTTAGGAGGGTGATGGGATTTCAGTTGTAGATCAACTTAGGATCTCCTTGCTTAGGTATGAATTTAATATTTCCTTTATTAATATTTTTACCCAATGAATGTGATCAAACTACTTCTTGATAAACCTTATGAAAGTCACTACTGCAAGGTCCCAAAGGGTTTTATAGAATTTATAGGGGAAGCCATCAATGCTAGGAGATTTGTCATTAGCCATGTGAGACACTAATTCATGAAATCATCAATAGTGAGGGTCTTATCAGAAGCCACCCATTAGGTGGGAGTGAGTTTGTATGACACCACTATGAGACATTATTAAAGGGCAATTTCATGATCAATCGAGGATGCTTGAGATTTAAACACTTAATAATAATGGTGAACAAAGGCTTGAATAATATGTGTGGTATCTATGAGTCTATTTCCAACCTCATAGATGACTTGAATTTTCTATTTCAAGTTCTTGGCTCACAACATTTGAAAAAACTCCTTTGAAGTTTTATCCCCTATCTTGAGCCAATGAATCTTGGCTTGAACTTGGGTTCCTCAGGTATTTTAGTTGTCTATAATTTGGATGGAATAACACAAGGAGGATACTCTAACCTATAAGATCTCATTGAAAGGATCCTTTTCTATGGCTAAAGTCACACATTTTAGCTCTAAAGAAGTAACAAAGTAAGAGTGTCTCTAAATTTTAGCAAGTTGGTGGCCATAGATATGTAGAAAGTGAGAGGTCCTTTTTATGGCATCATCACACTAAAGAACCAACTAGATTCTTGAGAAATAGGTGGATCCAAATTCTAAACTCCCTAATGTGTGCCACCATGGGATCATGTTTGAGTAAAGAAGTGTTAAGGAATAATTATGTTTTTTAGACTTTGGGTTTCATAAACTACCATGTCACTTTGAACTAAATAAGGGAGTGGTCAAAAATCCCAAAATCCATCAACATCTGTACTAGAGGGTAAAAATTGTTATCAAAGGAGAAGTACAGTTAGGTGGACATCATTACCCTATCTAGGCACTTTAGAATCTAAGCGGGGTCTTCCTTGAGATTATTCTAGGTGTACCAAACTCCATCTATAGGCTAGTGGGTTAAATTGGGACATAAAATACCCATTTAGTGCACATGTAAAACCATGCCTCCCTTTCACCAACTGTCCACCTCATAGGTAAGTGGCCCACTTTGTCCTTAGGAGACCACACCATTTTAAAGTCACCACATAAGACCTAATGGCCATCAAAGAGATCATCCTCTATCCACTTCCATAAATGGGTATGCTCTAAGGCATCATTCAAGGCATAAATGTTAATAAAACTAAAATAGTGGCTTTTAATTCTAAAAAGGGCCCATACTATCGGTTGGTGGCATCCATGTTAGATTGCACAAGTGTAGCCACCATTTTGGAGAAATGAATGTGATCACCCCTCCACATCCTATATCATGATTTATATGTAAATTGATACTATCATACCAAATGGAATTACTGACATTAATCAATAAAAAATATTCCACCTTGACTTCTTGCAAACAAAGAATGTCCATCTTGGGAAACTTCCTTCTAAAATCATGCACAATAAACTTGTGTTTTAGGTCTGTGAGATCCCAAACATTCCATCAAAAGCAATTCATAGATGATGGGTGTCAAGGGACATATCCTCTGAGTCCAAACCTTCTAAGGCATCATACTAATTTTATAGAAAGTGCCCACTATTGGTACTTAAAAAATAATCAAATTGTTTCCTCATAGTAGGGTCAACCTAGTACTCTCCTTCCTCTACTTCATCATTCCTCTGAGGAGGGTTGAGAGAGAATTATGGCATATCTTGTTGAGTAAGAAGTGGAAGAGTGATTGGTTGTGAGTCTAAAAATTCAAAATAACTAGGCATGGAGGCCTCAAAACCTTGAGACAAGATGTTAATAGCCAGAGGGATGTTAAATACCCTAGGATTTTTTACCAATTTTAAGGCTTCAGCTTGAAGAGTCTCTTTTTCAATAGGATCCTAATCTTATGGGCCATTACTCTATGATGTATTTACTCCTTTGGGTGTACCAAATAATCTTGTAACTTTGGAGTGGTTGTTCTTATTCCCTACCATAGTCCATCCATCCTCAACTAGTTGTTTGCTAGATTTAGGAGAGGGCTTAGGGGGAGAGGATGAGCAGTTGGAGACATTATTACAAGCCAACTGAAAGGGATAATCCCATAATTTATGTTTTTTGGTTTGGAAGTGAAATAAAGTGTTAGTAAAGTTGATATACATGACTCACTAAGAGTGCCTCACATCCCCAACTAGAATTTCCACAAACTCCTTGAGGTTTCAGGTAAGGTCTACTTCTATACAAACCCTTTTTTGTGGTCTAGTAGAGTAGAACTAGTTTTGTTCATGACAAACCACATGACCTATAGAGGATTCTATTTGGTGAATAAAGTGCCATCAAGGGAGTGGGAAGCCTAAAAATTTAACCCAAACTAGGACTTCAAGATTAGTGTGCTTTGAGACCACAAGGTCTCATGTCTAAGGGGAGAGAACCATAAGCGAGTTCTTGACATACCAAGTGATAGACCTATGGAGGATTCCTCCTTCATGTGAGGGGTTGATAAATTAGAAAATTAAAAAACCCTTAGTCATGTTATAGATGCTCTCTAGCTTAATGTTGTGAGTTGCCCAATGATTTTGAACCCAAGACCATAGCATAATTTTAGAGGGAATTCTCCCAACAAAATATCCTATCAAATAAAATTTATCTAACCATTGACACATATAATTAAATTTAGGAATAGGAAATATAACATCAAGGTCTTAAGAATTACCTCATGGTAAACCTTTGGGACAAACTTCCTTAGGTGCTTGTAGGAGGCCATTGCTTGATGTTCTACCATTCTTCTTCATAACTGAAATAGTTGGGATAGAATGGGGAGAAGTCATAATAAAGGTTGGCCTCTCCTAAAGGTGAGAAACCCTAAATGTCAATAAATTAAAGTCTTGTAAGTAACTTAAGGCTACGGTGTGACACAAGACTGTGAAGGTAGAAAAACAAGGGCTGGCTCAATGGCATGTATAGAGGAAACCCTAGTAGAGCCAAGTTTAAGAAGGTTTCAAAATCAAACATTTTCAAAATCTATGTTTAATTAATTTTTTTAAATTCAATTTTTTTCAAAATTCAAGTTCAATAAATTTTCAAATTCAAGATTTTTCAAATTTTAGTTTTCAATCTTTTTAAAATTTTAATTTTCAAGATTTTTCAAATTTTTGTTTTAAAAAAGAATAAGGCAACTAGTTCATGTGGTTTTTAGGTTTTTCCAAGGCTACAATGCCCTGCATGGTTGGATTACTACCTCAAATAAAAAGTGTGTCTTACACACTAAGGTATATATTTATTTTAATCTAGTAATTTTATTTTTTGACTAGGGGGAATGGTGCAACTATACACACCTAAATCTTGTCACAAATACCTAATCATGTTAGTTTTATCACCTTTTCACTTTAATGAACTTGTGAACTTATTGTGGACCTATTTTACCATCTCACCTATCCTAAGAACATATAAGGACTCATTTCTATTCAAAACTATTATCTATCACCTATAATTTTATTATTATTATAAAAAAAACCCTTATGCATCTATATAGGCAAACCCAAATCCAAATTTCATAAGTTTCCCTATAGGTATAATATTTACCAATAGGGATAATATTGGTAGTAGGATTTGGACCTATGGTTTGATCCTATCCATTGGTGCTCTAACAATTAGTTTTTAAATTTAAAGCCTCCCTTATCTTTGTCTTCCATGTTTTTAGAAATTTTAACAAGTGGTTTCCCCTTTGGATTGATATAAAGGCACACTCAAGTCACTTATTATACCTCTTAGAAATTTTAATACAAAGGCATAATTACACTTTCACATTGAGAAAAAGTTCCCTCTCCTTCCAAATTCTAATTTCAATCACTACAAGTAGTCCCTAGCCAAGTCAAAATACTTATTTATATAACCCAAAGAAAAGCATGATCAAGTAATAAAATCATCCATATATGCATTCATATAGTAAAATGAGCACAATTTCATAAAACACTCTAAGTGGGATAACTACTTGGGATTGATTTCCCTCTTTGGAGTATTAGATACATAGGCAACATTCAGTCATTATTGGGTTATTGAGCTAAGATTAACCCAATTACACTCCACTTTTTTATATTTATATTTTTTCAATAATTTCTATCCCTATTAGGGTTTCAATTTTGGATAATCTATTTGTGGATCCACTCACTTTCAAAGGTTAAATATGTGCAAAAATACCTACTTTTTACTATCACAACTGATCATGCCCTAATTTGTTTTTTTAAGAAAAATACAAGACTAAATAAATGGGATAGTAGTGGGAGTTGATCTTGTTCTTAGTCTATTGATTTTGTCCTTTTGTAGTTCCAGTTCCCGATTTTGGGTAGTTGTAGACTCTATCCTCATTTTTCTATTTCCACATTCTATTAGTCAACATAGTTAGATATAAGGTAAAAACAACTACTTTTATCTTTTAAATTCATAGTTAGCCTTCTTTCTATCATTTATACGTTGTCTAATTTAATATTTTACATTAATTTTTATTATCAAAATCTCATTTACAATATTTTAATTTATTCTATTCAATTTATCTTAATTAGGGTTCATTCACTTTTTAATCCAAATTTAGACAAAACCTCATGGAAAATGTTTATGACAAACTGTGACCTATTTTTTTCTATCATAGATTGTGATGATGTTACTATTAATCCATCTATGACTTTATTGTGCATTTATGTGTTTTCATGTTTTACTATATTTATATTTAAGTAATAAGTACAATAAATTTACAATATAAATTATTGGTTTATTAAAATATAACATTTCAAGCTATGATGAAACAATAAAAAAAGAATAACAATAGAGTTGATTTCATACAAAGTTATTATTTATTTAATTTATCAATTATTCATATTAATTGAAAAAAAAGATTTAATACATTATCATATTTAATAGAATCTATATATATTTGATAGCATAACAAACCTAATAATTAATTAAAGCACATAATAGTTTGACATAAAAAATTGGCTATCACAATTTAATCAAAATAAAAAATAGAAATCGTTGACTATTATTTAAAACTAAATAAAAAACACAAACACATTTAAGGATTAAAAATAAATTATACAAGATCTACCTCTGCCTATAGAAACCATTAGTTTTTCAATACTAAAGCCAACAAACATTGATGATAATTATTATTCACATTCGTCAAATAGGGATAAATCTATCAAGTAAACATTTTTTTTAAATTAACAAGAGACAAATTTTAAAATGAAATGGTTAATTGAATTATAAATAATTAATTATTACTTTACTAATCAAAAGGCTATAATACATATATTATATTTTAAATATACTATTTTAACTAGTTGATTGGAAAAATTACCTAATATGATATTAGATTCAAATTTCATAAAATATTATAGAAATATAAAATAATTATTTGAATTAAGAAATAAATAAATTATGTAATAAAAGCTTACTTTGATACCAGATTTTGGGTTAAGGCACGAAATAATAAACATTGATTTAATTTATGTATACAATCATACTCATGAATTATCATAAGTAAAGTAGTTGATAACAATATTAAAAAAGGTCCCCATAAATATAACCTAAAGGCTTCATTATTACTCTAAAATAAAGTTTGCATAGAATTTTTGATTTTTCTTAGAGTGAGAAGAATCTTGAAACCATAATTTAAAAAAAGTGAAATATATTCAAAAGAAACTAAACTAATATCTAGATTAAAATGACAAAGACAAAGAAAAATACTAAGAAAATGCAAGGTCCTAACAAAGGAATATGTCAATGTCTACATGCTTACACCAATCTCTTTTTATTCCCACCATTCTTTATCTGAGTCTTCAAATGATGATTATGTACTGATATGACATTTTTATGGATAATTGGAATTCTATGTACCAATGGTATAATGACCCATTAAAAATCATATCTACTTCTATTGATGGGAAAGCTTTTTCTTTTTGGATTTTGATTTTACTATTTTTCGTTCAAACCTTTGCTTGCTAGTTAGGTAGATTGTGATTGTAATATTTTGTCTATGGAAGACATTAATTTTTAGGGTCTAATAAATATTCTATTATCCCATCAGTAATTTATGTGATAAAAACTAGCTTAAATTAATCAAAATAATATTTTTATGTCAGTATCAAGTATTGCTCCATAATCATCATGTTTTTAAAAATACATTCATTGTAAACATATTCTGTCTATTTTCCCTATTCATGTCACTCTTCTAATCCATGCCATCCATTAATTTTTCTAGTAAGATATGTTATATCACAATGTGTGTGTGTGTGTGTGTGTGTGTGTGGATAATGTATTTTGAAACTTATATGTTAATTTTTTCCTCTTTCAACTTTAAATCTTCTTGTACATGATAGTTTCATAGCCCAATTGTTCTAAGAGTAAAATATTTTCAAATTATTATTTTTTATCTTAACAAGCCATGTTTTTACATACTTTATTAATACAAGTAAATAAATTATATGTGTTAGTTTTATATCATAATTTTTAATTAATTAGTACATTAACTATAATTAAGATCAAATGAATAGAAAGGTAACAAATGTTGTAAATAACTTGTAACCAATAGATTGAAAGTAAAGTATTGAAATGAAAAAAAACATGAATGAATGAATGAAGGAAGATAACTATATATAAAAAAAAATATTAGTTTATTTATGTCCATTAATTTTATTGTGTTTAAATATAAGATTATTGGAATGATAAATATATTTGATTACATTAATGCAACTAAAACAAAAATTGTCATTATTCTAGGTCAGGATCGACTACAACAAGACAAGATCAACATCCACTATTATCCTCTGTGGGCTGATCTTGAACTCTATGTAAAAATAGAAAATCAGGTCATAATCACCTATGCCTACTTGAAACATACATATATGAATAAATTTATGTATGGCTATGCATGAATGACATGTAAATGACTTATTCAAATTCAAAACCCTAATAGATCTTGTAATAGCTGAAAACCTAAAAATAAAAATGGGGGAGTGTAATTGGATGAGATGACTACAATAACCTCTATGATGATTTATATTTGCATATATATTCAATAATCTAAAGAGGGAAATCAATCCCCTATTTTTTCCCCACTTAGAATTCTTTGTGTAATAGTTTTCTTTTTGTTACATGTATGCATCTAGAGATGTCTTGAATACTTGCTAATGATTTATTTGACTTGAATAAAATAGGATCATAAATTGGATAAAAGGTTTATCCAATTGAATAGTATTGAATTTATAAATAACAGGTAAGTTTTTATTAGTGTGCAATAGTATAAATGTGCCTTAAAATTAATTTTGTCAAATGAATACCTAGTAGTAGAGTAGTTGACTTAGATGTTATTTTATAGAAATCCAAAAGGTTTAAACCTCATGTTACCTATCCTAAATATGTGTACCAACCTATAAATAAGGGTTTAAATTTTAAAACTAGTCATTTATAAATGAAGGACATGATTGACCCATAAAGGACAAGACTTCCTACCGATACTATCCCATGTTGGTCAATTTTGTCATGAAAGGGTAACATTTAATTTTTAGGATTTTAAATGTCCATATAGATGCTTGAAGAGATTTTTAGTGATTAATAACATGCTTTTATGCTTTAAAAAACAAATTAGAAGGGACAGGTGTGTATAAGTACTTAGGATAGGGAGAGGTGGTAAAATAAGGGTATATTAAATGTTTAAGTAAATTAAAGTAAAAGTGGGTCAAATTTGACATTATCAAGTATTCATGACCAAATTTTAGTACCTACTCCCCCTAGTATATAAATTAAATTATTATAGTAAAAGTAAATATATATCTAAGTCTATACATGTTCACTATAACTTTTGGAGAAATATCCTATCATGCAAGGTGTTCTATAGTGAATCTTGTATGTGTAAAACCATTGATCTTGTAAATTTTCTAAATAATGATGCTTCCTTGAAATATTGGAGAATTGGTGCTTCTTATGATGCACTTAAAAGGATTGGTTCTTTTGTTGAACCACTTGGTGAATTGAGGGTGAGCAAGCCCCAATTTTAAATAACTTATAGAGATAATATACCCATTGAGTGATGTAGAAACATTAATTTTAGTTGTTGGTATTTATAACCCAAAAATTAAAATGAGTTGAAATACATAATGGATTTGTAGGTTATAGTGTTGAATGGCATTAAATCTCCAAGTTATGCACAATTCAATTTAACTGAATCAACCACTATAGATGGATTTTAGGTTAAATTATCATTTTATTTTTTAGTTCTTAATGCATGATCTAAAGAGAATGAATCATCCATGATCCTACCAAGACTGCATACATAAAAAGTATTGATAACATGTTATGAATCTATATCATACCCTTTGAACTTGAGATAGTAGTTTGAAATTGTACAAAAATCATAAAATAAGGTAAGGGTATCCTTGCCCTTGTCATTAATTTTTTGTTTATAAAAATGTGTGCATGAATTAGTATCATGACACTTGAATTTGAAAACTAGTATGGTGAGAATGAATTTATATCATTCCCCCATTATGATTGATGTAAAATCTGTAATTGAATTTAGATGCAAATTTTGTAATTTTATTGTAAGCTTGTGCATATATATGGCCATACATTTGAACTAAAAATGTGTGAATATATAACCTTTTCATGTATTGTGAATGCATATGCATGGCATATGCCCCCATAATTTATAGTATTAATTGAATTTAGAACCATTCTAAATTATTTGAAACTATATTCTATACCAAAAACTAATTTTCACTCATAGAGGCATATATCATGTATGGAAGCTCACTGAAATCCCCCTAATTTTGAGGTGAGGGATATGTCCTATAAGTCACTCATATCAAAATAAAAGTTAACTATGTCATGTGTATCAATATATAATCATTTAATATCATATCATATGTGAAAATCTATGTCATCATAATAAGATATGTATATTTCCAAGCATGTTGTGACATATGAGGCAAGGCCTAAAGAGTTGAATCTAGATAAATATATCAATGAAGCTCATAGTATAGAATTAAAAAAGTGTACAAAATATTTAGTGTATGATATGTATCATGGCACTCATTTAGCTTAACAAGCTCAAAAATAACACAAACACAATGTAACTCAAAGGGCCAAGGGCCAATATGAAAAAAGACATGAATAATGTCACAAAAAAGGGACATGTTAAAATGTCTCACAAAACATAGGGCCAAGGGCAAAAAATAATGGAAATGTTCAAATGTTATATAAAATAAATAATGATCTCATAGATATGCTCAATACATTTGCACTAAAGGTCCAAGGGCCACAATTAATAGATAAGCAAAGTATAATATACTACCTACAAATAATATCATGAATGGATCATAGAATTTAGAAATATAGTGTAAAACATGTATATGTAATGTGATCATATCATATAAAATAGAATATTCATGTACACAATATAAGATAGAGATGTTAGCAATACATTTGTAAAGAGTATATAACTTAACATAGTATATGAGTTATAAAATGGTATTACCTGTATCTACTATAAGCTTTCGATAATATGACGTTAGCTTGGTGTGGCCATTAGGTAGAGGAAAGTACAACATCTATGTCCATGTGTAATTTTTATGCCTTTCATAACACTCATAAATACCATTTAAATACATTTGTGATAGAAAAATAATATTATATCTACCAATAATGAGATAAATAAAATATGAAAATGATATAAAATAGATGTCTAATCAAGCTTGTGTCCTAATTTTGAAATTTTAAAATATTTTAAATGTATTTTTATTTTTAAAATATTTAGATTTTTTAATAATTTTTAGAATTTTGAAACTAGAAAAATAGAATTAGGAGATAGACCACGGGTTTAAAAGTATAATAAAGGGAAGGGGTCTATATAATTTGTAACATGTGTTGAGGTAAAGCATGCACTGAATATGATGGCATAGGCATTTATGATTAAGATGCTTCCAATGTATATGTGAATTATTGTTGAAAGGCATGTGAGAGATAGAAGAGGAATGATTGTATATTATAATCTCATAAAAGGTACACTTGTAAAAGTATGTAACACATAGATTAAATATTTTTCATAAATAACATTCTTATGTAAGTCGAAACTGAGTATAGAATCTAAATATTAAATGTACCAAATTTTTGTTTAATTAGTGTTGAATTGATTGTGTAAAGTGCTACATGATAGTATAATCTAGCTCAAGAAATTAATGGCCATTGATCTTGAATATTTTTGGTTGATGCTATCTATGATGTAAAAATATAGTTTTGCTTTGTTTAGACTATTAAATAAACATGTTAATGAAAAAAGTTGGTAATATGAGATCATAGTGTTGGATTATTCAGATTTGAAAAGTGAAAGATATGATACAAGAAGAAAAAATACACAAAGATCCAAGGGTTATAAGATTGAAAAAATTGATCACATGTAGATAAAAGTGGAATAATATTATGATGAAGCAATAAAAAACCTATGTATAATCAATTTTTTATTTTTTTTGAATTTTTTGAATTTTTTAAATTTGAAAAGTAATAACCAATGATCTCATATATTCTTCCTTTTTTTTCCCCCTTAAACTTCTCTTATAATGAAAATATCATTATTCATCATCTCTTATAATATAATTAAAATGAATTATATTTCCTTTTTATAAAACAAAATATAAAGGCCACCATCTTACTCGACATTCTAGCCATCCTAACCACTTATGAACAACCCCTCTCCATGACTAAAATCACCTCACACATTTTTCTTCCACCAAAAAATTCCCCAACTTAGGCATAAGAAGGCACTAATTAAGCCATAGGTTCAGTGCTTAAAATGCTTCTCCCATGATTTAAACAAGTGGACTAATGCAAACCAAACATATTTCTATTAGATGAACATGCATACAACTATTTAGATTGATGATGATGATGATGCCTGAGAAAATAATATGTCCCATGTGGCCTTATGTATCCATATGGTGATACATGCACCATATGATTATTCAAACCTCTTGAAGCATCCTTTTCATCCAAAAACATTAACATTGTTTTCATATAAAGTTATTTTCTTTTATTTTCTTTAACTCAGCCCAAGAGCAATATCACCACCATTCTTTTTATCTTAGCTATTTCAACTCAAGTAGAACTACATTCTATTTTAGTCAAGGATTTCAATGGTAATAAAAATCCCCTCTGCACTTTTAATAGTCTACAAATATGTGTAGACATGACATATGTGAGACACTTCATATCTATTTCTTGTATTTAATAATCAATGACTATGATACCAAACTACTCTACAACACCACCCTCTCCAAACCATCACCATTCAAAACCAACATGTTAATAATGGAATATGCCATTTTTTCATCATGTGAGATGAATATACGAACTTTGCTTATTGTATAAGCCTCCAACTTAACAAGAGAATTTTATAATATGTGAAAGATATAATCATGTAATAGCATGTGAATGTTTGAAATGTATTGCATATTCATATTGATTATAGCATTAAATTAAATATGAAACATGTGTTAGATAGATATAACATTAAATCACATAAGTAATATGTGCATGATATGTATCATGGCACAAAAGTAAAAGTATATATTAGAAGTGATGCATGATAATAATCATGACACCATAGTAACAAGTGATGAACATAAAATAATGTCACACATAAGGCCCAAAGGCCACATAAAAGGGACATGTGAATGTTTTAAAAAACAAATAAGGCCAAGAGCCACACTCAAATTACATGATGATGTCATACAAGCAAATACATGTACGTGTTGCACTTAAGGACAAGGGACACACACTATAAGAAACAAAGTCATAACTTATCATGTAGTAAAGTAAGAGCATGAAAATAAGCATAGAACACATGAGACTACTTTGCATCAACCATATGTATCAATGTCATTTTTAGCAAATAACATATCCATATAACATAATGTAAAGTATGAGTGATTATAAAAACATTTGTATTACATATAGCTCATAATAGTAGAGAGGTTATGGATTAAAACATCATATTTAATTTCTTATTGAGAATGAGGAGATATCCCAAAATTAGCAAGGATGATGGGTAAAAAAGGGAATCATGATATCAAAAAACCGTGTAATAGTATGTCTTATATCACACTCACATACCTTGTGAAAAATATTGGATATTGATAACTAAACTATGTTATCTAATTAATGTAAAATAAATAAAATATGTAAATAAGTAAGCTAGAAACATTTAAAAATGCTTGTATGTCATGATTTTTTATTTTCTAAAATATATAGTTTTTTTCTAAATATTTTTGACATAGCAAGTAAATTGTCATAAAGAATGGGCATTAAAATCATTGTAAAATAGTTGTTTTTGGGTTGTAAAAATTATCTTGAAAATCAAGAGGGTAATTATCTAAAGTGAAAATAATTATAAGCAGTAGAATAGGTATATAAGAATTTATAAATGAAGGAAAATCAAAGAATTTATGTATAAATAAAATTTCATGTAACTAACTAATAAATTGATTAGAAGAAAGTTATTGTGGATTTATTGCATAAAAGGTAATCCACCTAATTAATTTTGTGATAAGACACAAATTAAATTAGGATTCCATTATGTAGATCCTTCTAATCAATTACATTGCATCATAAGTGTTATATGATGCATATCAGTCATAACTATATTAGATGCTTTTGGTGGAGTATGTCATATTTTTTGTTATTGTGTTGTGATTATGTTCTTGTTTTAAATGGAGATCACATTGATAAAATGTTAGAGAATCATAATTAGTACTGATTATAGCTCCCATCAATCTTTGCCATGATATTCCAAGGATTTCATTGTATTGCTCTAAAGTAAGATCAATGTGAAATAATGTTGAACATGATTTAGGACCAGGAGTGTTCAGTAATGTGATAGATATTATGAAATTATTTGGTTTTATAGCTTTATTGAGATGTTGTATATCATACCCAAGATATCTAAGAAGACATAGGCTACATATATCATATTAGTGTAAGTGAGTAACTAAAATATTAATTCATTATTTACCATCCATAAGTGGTTTAATAATGATATATTATAGATAGGAATCATGTTACTATGTTGCCTCTTTTGAAGCCATATTTGAGGATTGACCTTAGATATTGAGTCTTGCTTTGAAATTCATTGATCAAGAAATCCTTTTTTTGAAAATAATTTGATCTTGATTTGGTAGATTTAACTATGAATGTTTCCTTATTTTCAACATATATTGATCCTTTTACACATTTTACTTGGGATATGTGATCATCATATTGGGGCAAGTATTTGATTCAACTAATTATGATATAGTATTGCATCTATTTGAACTATTTTTTAGATCTTATTGGTTATAAATGGGTGATTTTACCTTAATTTGTATACAATAAACACCTCTATATTCATCCACTACAACATATGTAAACAATGCATGAGATAAGTAGTCATATTCATCATGGGATTGAAATTTAACTTGCATAGTTGATCATCTATTAGTTCTTGTGTATCTTCATCATCACTAGTATAGTAGTCCTCAATCTAACAAAATGAATCTTCTAAATTAACAAATAATGGTAGTTACATAATAGGTTCTTATAATTTTTTATAAATTGACACCCATTGTTTTTCTTATTTTATAGGCTCTTCTATTTGTGTATAAATTCACTTTTGTGTAGCTTCCTTGATATTTTTCTCTATTTACTTAGTAATTTGAGTAACCTATGGGATATTATTAACATTACTTGATTCACCCATTTCATAAATATGTATTTATATGATTATAATTGGTTGCTTAGGTGGTATGTTGGAGAACTTATCGCATTTTCATTGTGTCATTTTTTAATATTGAAAAGGTGCATCATTAGTTGAAATTGTATACTCATGTGGATCATTTAAAAAATTTGATGCATCTATGAAATGTAGAAGGTATATCTTCCATCATGTGAATCTAATATTGACCCAAGTGTAGATTATATTTTTACTAATTAGATATGACTTAAAAAATAATATATTACCATTTTAGGGCCCAATAGTAAATCTAATGTGATAGTTCCAAATATTTATTTTAGATTGCTATCAAATCCATGTATAGTTTTTTAATATTTTTAAATATTAGTCTTATTGAATCCTAATTTATGTATGAATTCATAGTTGTAAATATTTATCCCATAACCATTGCCAACCAAAGCACACTTGACTAGTTTTCATGTATTCAAATTTGAATGAATAATGGAAGTTTTTTCTCAATGATAAGCTTGGGAGGTATATATTCCTTATAAAAATTAACAATATTGTCAATATAATTGAAGGTATTCATTATATAATAAATTTATTATGAATGTGAAGCCAGAGGAAGAGTGGTATCTCACAACATTACACACAAAATATCCTTGTGAGATAGTGATTTATTTAATAGATCTATAATATAAATCTTGATGAGAGTATTATGTAATTGGTCAATGATATTTTACCCCATTGGATTGAGAAACTTGCCTTAAAGAGGGTGGAGAAGGAACACCATTGTGATTAGTAGGATGGGTTGGGGAGATAAAGGTGGACACCCTCTTCTAGTTTGAACAACATGGATGTCAGAATCAAATGTGAGCCTTAAAAGAATAATGGAAATTTATTGACAAATAGAATTAGGTTAAGGGTGAGGAGGAGGAATCAAAAAAGGTTGTGCACATGATCTTTGGTATCTATTTTTGATAGTAATTAACTCAGATTGGATATTATAAATATAGGTATTAGAAATATATATGATCTTAGGAGATGGCCTAGATTTAATTTATCCATAAGAGGTAGAATATCATTTGTATCCAAGGCCTCTTATTTCAATATGGTGTGAAATGTTCATTTTTTTTCTCTCAGGTGATATTAGTTTTAATAAAACTTTCTTTTGATGATGAAAATATTCAAGATTATAAGATTTGATATTATAACAATAATAATTAAAAATGGAATGAGGGTTTATATTATACATTTTATCTTCCTGATTAGATTTAAATTTTATCCATATAATGACATAGTGGATAACATGCTAAATGGAATATAAGATGTAATATTAAATTTCATAATTATATGCAACATATGAAAAAAAAATGTCATTCATTGAACCCAACATGAAAAATATAATAAAAATCAAGGTATAAAAATTAGTTAGTCTAGGCAAGGTTTTGAATGATTATGTGGGATATTTAAGGACTTTTCTCATTCCTAGACTAGTGTCAGTTAATTATTTTAGAGCACTAATTATAGAGGATAAACCATTCATGTAGCTCATTATCCTATCTCCAAGGGTATGGTGAGTGTAACTTCCTTGTGTGATATGATACTCTCAAGTGTGCCACAAATAAAGCTATGAAAGAGGATTCCTATAGTGTAAACAAAAGACCCTATGCATTTACATTACATTGTTATGTATTGGAAAACTAGAATTTGTGTATAGTGTTGTCTAGGGTTTGATATTAGGAGAGTATCCCACTTCATAATGTAGCTAAAAAATGTCACCACTTATCCAAAAATGATAACTATCTATATAGTTTTACAAATACTAGAAAAGAGTTACTATAAACAAGCATCAAACAATATAAAATAAAGAGAACATAAATTTTGAAATATTTATGTGTATAAATATCAAAAAAATTAAATCCAAGTTTGAAGAGAAATACTTCAATGTTATATGTTATTTGAGATGATAAGATAGTTTATTTCATGTCATATTAAAATAAAAGGTCAAATAATATTGGCTTGTGGTATCATATTTATATCCAAAGTTGAAGGTTTTTTATTTTATTTTTGGAATTCACATAGATTTTATGAAATCATAGGACAAAAATCAAGTAAAAAACAAACAATATTTTAAAAAATTTACATGTTCACCAAAATGTTTAAATATTTCATTTTGATATACTAATGAAATGTAATAAATATTAAACAATTTAAATACTAATTTAGATTATAGAATATACCAAACCTAAATGTAAAATATAGTAAACTAAGATGAACTACAAATAGTAACTTTCATTGAAATTTGTAAACCTCATTTGGATCTGATTTATGTTGATTATGTAGGAAGATCACTGATATTGAATAGTCTGAGAGGATTTATGAATTACTTCATGGTAAAAATATAATTATGTGATTTAATAATATATAGCCATATAATGGTAGGTATGGACACACTACAACGTTGTATGCTAACTGTGACCACGCCTATGTTGATTGTATAATTGATTTTTCTATCTGAGTACATGTAACTATTTGATAGGTTTTGTTGATAACATGTGGGTTTTGATTTGATGTGTATAAGTTACTAAAATAACACTAGTTATTGCACATAAATCAAATAGAGATCAAATAAAATAAGAGAATCAATAAATATGAATAGTCGAGTTATCCTCATGAAACCTACATAATCTTAGTGTTGCATACATATCCTAAAATGGCCTCAAGCTGATTTAGTTCTTCATCCTAGAATGAGTGAGTGAATCTTGATATTTTTTATTTGGATAAAATTATATATTGACTTAAATCCTTGATAATGAATGTCCTTGACTTGTATTAGAAATAAATGATAAGATATTTTAAAATAATATTGAATAAAGTAAATGAATGCACAAAATAAAATAATTCATCTCAAAAGTAAGCCAGACCAAGAGAATATGAGAAAGTGAGGAAATGAAATTAATAGAATAAACCCTACATGCATTAAGAAGGAAGGCTTACATCAACATTCTCCAAGATAAAAATATTGATTAATTAATAGGAAAAACTAAAGTAATATAAAAATAAGAATAACCTTCAAGGGATGAATAAGAAAGTGTCTCAAGTTTTAGAATGAGAGAGGAGAGACACATTTAAATAAATTTAGTGAGCCAAAAGAAGTTACTAATAAAATCTATAATAGTATTAAAAAATCTTCTTAATGTGTGTCTAGTATCACTAATCCTTGTGAGATGAAGGTGAAGTGTGTGACAAGTGTAGAAAGAGTTACATGAGACACAAAACTCTAAAATTCTCTTTAAAAGGGAGAAAAGAGCTGTGACACTTCATAAATATAGATTATTTACATTATAAATTCAAATGATAATAAAAATATAAATTACGTATATTTAATATACCTAAAATAAATATTAACATCAAACACTTGTCCCTTAAGTGTTATTTGGGGTTAAAAAAGAGGAAAAAACCTTAAACAATTAATGAAGTTGACATTACATAATACTCCCCCTTCATAACAACTTTATTCAAGAGGAATTATAATGATACAAGAAAATAATAAATAAGAGAATAGATGTCACAAAGAAGATTGCAAATGTGAATGTGTAATCATTAAAAAAATCAAAGAATCTTTTTTGGACAAGAAGGCTAATCCAAATTAAAACAAAAACCAACAAAAAAGAGATGAAAAAATTGGTCCACTATACTTACAAACTAGAAGCTTACATCAATCTTCAAGGTAAGAAAAAAATAACATAAGATATGCTATAATATAATTTATATAAAATTAATGTATTAAAATTAGATATAATAAGAGAAAATAAATAACTTCCATAATAAAGTGCAGAATCACACACCGTCAAAATAAGTTAGTAAGAAAATAAAATTAACTTTAACAAAAACATATATCCTTGAAAACTTACAAGAAAAAATAAAGTAAAAAAGTGAAAAACAATAGTGAAGTTTTAATATTATTGAAAGAGAAAAATAATATGTTTCACCTTATAAAAAAGATATTATACATGATGCAAATAAATAAATATCAAAATAAGGCACATCATTGTCTCAAGAAAATAACATAACTTTAAGAATCAGAATTTATTTAAGCTTATAAAGAGTGGGTTTAATGGTTTTCTAGAAATGAAAAAGGTCATGATTATTTTTACAAGAAAATTTATGTGGATGTAATTTACAACATTTAGTAAATTCATGTCTAACTTTACCAAAATGCTCACAATGTTTTAACATTTTTAACCAAGGTATGAACACACAAAGACTTATAATGAAAATCACTATAATGTAATATCCTTTGATGAGGGGGATAATATGACCTCAGATTAAAAATAGAATCATTAAAACTAAACCCTTCAAAATTTAAATTATGTTCAAAATAAATGGATTCAACAATACTGTTTTCACTTTTACCAAGTTCACATCATTATGATCCATCGATTTTATAATTTTTAATATAGGTTTATAAAAATGATTTTTCAAAGAAAAACATTCTTTATGAGAATACAAATCACATTTTAAAGTAATATTAAAGGCACAAATATTTTAAAAAGGAACAAAATTTTCATTAAGAGTGTTAATCAAAATATGCGTACTATCTAATTTCTTATTAAATGATCTTTTTAATGCATTCATAGTCATTTTATAATATTTAATTTGATACTTAAGAGTATATATTTTATTGTGTTTGAAATAAATTTTTTACTTAACATTTTTAAAAGTTAAAAACAATGTTAGTTTAAAATTTATAAATTAACAATAATGGAAAAAAGTCTAAATAAACAAATTTCAACTTGTAAAATATATCACATGAAAATTTAATTCCTATAAGATGCTCTATTTAATGCAAAATTAACATAACATTTATATTAAAAACATAAAAAATGACTAGATTTAAATAATTAAAATGCCTAATTTTTTATTTGAAAAACATTAAAAAATTGATTTGAAATTAAAAAAATTATCATCAATTATTGATTTATCACATTTAAATAAAAAATGAAATTATCATTGTTGTGATTTCATCATAATGATGATATGGGTGATCCTAAAATTTTTAAAATTTGATCCTAGATTATAGAATAATAAACATAATATTTTTTTAGAGAAACCCATATTACTAATAAAAAATTATGACCCTTTTTGAAAATGAATTTTTAATTAGATTTATCAAAAGCCTTAAATGAATGAATATTAGTATTTAAACAAAAAATACATTAATAATACATTTAATGAGCCATAAAATAGTAAGATTAAATAAATAAAAGATACAAAAAAAAATATTTTTTTAAGGGATAAAAGTGGGGATTTTTTTGACTAAGGACCCTAAACCCTAGAAAGAGTACAACCAAAGAGAGAATAAAAGGACTAATTAAGTCCCCAAGAGAAAAAGAGTAAAAAAATCAAAGTAATAACTAAAATAATACCAAAATATATCCCCAAAGTAGCATAAGAAATGCCAAAAATAAAAATAGCTAAAAAGAACAAAAAACCTTCTACATATCTAAGTTTCTTGTAACATCCTCCCAATTAATTTTCATGTGTTTTAGATTGAACTCAATCTAAAAAAGTAAATTTTCCTTATCTATGTCTTTAAAACATTCACTAAATTAAATGTGCTTTCCCTTACCCTTAAAAGAGGTCCTTATATCAAATAATTCCCCCATGTGTGCTCTTAGATTCTCCACATTCTAAATTCCTTCATGCATGTCCGTCAAACTGTAATTAACTAAAAAATTGATGTTTTTAAGTTTGTAATTTTTACATGCTAGGGCACTAACCCTATCTCTAAACCCTTGAATTTGTATGTTATGATCATTATCATAATATTTCTATATCAATCCATAATTATCCTATTGAATCATTTTCACTTTTCCTTTGACTTTAGATAATTCCCTCATAAACCACCTCATTATCAAATTTTGCAAGTTTAGTTATTATTTAATTTTATTAGTACTTTTATTAAATTTAAGAGAGTCAACCATGGCATTTAAATTTTTATTTGGATCATGAGATTGGGTACTTGGTTCTTCCACCTCTTTTTTCATAGAGCCATCCCTCATTTTTTTCTTGCTTTTGTCAGTTTTCGTAATTAGATAATTATTTTTCTCCCTTTTATACCCCTTCTATGTAATAGTCTCTTCTTTATCTTTAGCTACATCCTCAACTATGATAGATTACCCAACTAAAATCCCTATTTTTCTAGTTTTTGCAACCTTTTGGCTAGAAGCAGGAGGATCCTTAGCATCCCTTGTTAGTCATTTATTAATGCCTATGCCTTTATATTTTGGTGGCTTCTTGGAGGTACTCTATTCTTTATCCTTTGAAGTATTAATTCCTATATATTTAATTAAAATATTATGTACTTTCTTGAATTTTGTTTTAATTTTATGAAGTTTTGAAAGTTTAGGGGTGATTTGATTCATCCCTTTGAAATATTTATAGATAAGTAAAATTACTCTTTCATGCCTAGGAACTATGTGTTTACCCTTTTTAATCTATTCAATGGAGGTTTCCATAGAAAATAGAATATAAAATAATAAAATTAAGGGTATATCATGCTTAAATTAATTGATAAAGATGAACAAAGACTAATGAACAATATTAAACCTACCTTCTAGAGTTATATACTGCATGAGATGGAAAGCCACATCTCCATATGGTCTCAACAAGGATTCATAATCAAACTCATTATGTAGTACCTCTAAAGTTTATCCTTTTAGTAGGAATCTATTTTTCTCCTTCTTATAATCTCTACCCATTTTATACACTTTTGCCACCTCCATCTCCAATTCAGTGATGTGAGCAATCAATTCTATAGAGATATCAAACAATACTCCATTGATGTTCAAAATTATGTTGTCCCACGAGTCAATAAATAAGGTTGAGACATGTTTATCATGAACTTATATTCTATGCATAAATTTTTCATTCCCCATGTCTGGAGGATATTTAAAAATTCTTCATTATTTTTCACCTCCTTGAGCATCTTGAGTTTTATTCTGTTAGGAAACCCCATGCAGAACAAGATTATCTATCTATATCTCTTTGACCTAAAATAGGGGTTTTTTGGGCTCCCTAAATTCAAAATTATAGTTCACCTTGAGTGTCTCATGTCATCCCACTCAAAGCTATTAATGATATCTTTCCAATTTTAAAAAGGCTTAAACTGACACTATCTTCTTCCAATCGAATCTAGAAACTTCTCTCTAGTTACTTTGAAGAGGGCAAGTGAAGTGAGATTTAAAAAGAACATAAAAAAGAAAACTTTATTTTTACAAGTGGATAATACCCCCACATTATCAACTATTTTGAACATTAAATAATGACTGCCTCATCAATCCTTTAACAAATATCCTAAGGTAGTTTTTCTCTCACAGTCTAACTAATAAAACTAGAAGAGATAATTCCCATGTTGGCAAACCAATCAACAACCTTGTTGCCTTCACGATAGACATGTTGAATGACCACTTCTTACCTATAATATAAAATAGAAATAGACTCATCCTTCACATGTTTAATATTTTAACTTATTGTGTTTTTATTGGAAAGATAATTTATTATACTCATTAAGTCTCCCTCAATGATGAGATATTGAACACCCTATTATTTAATCAATTTTAACCCTCAAAAGGAAGTAAGAGATTTTTACCAATGGTTAATTTTTATCCCCATATCACTATCATAAATAACAATAAAACTTCCTTAGTGATCTCTTAAAATCCCTCCTCCTCCTAAGGGTCCTAAATTCCCTTTGGATGCTCCATCAAAATTGAGCTTTAGCCATCTAATAAGGAGAAGTTTCCATTTAATCCTCTTTATTATTTCATTCTGGAATCAATATTACCAATGTATAAAGAATCAATTTTCCAATTTAAATTCAATTATTTTTCATATATTTACAATTTTTACCTTTTTCGCTAGACATAACATTAAAATTTTCTATAATAGCCTAATAAATATCATTAGCTAAAATAAAACTTATACACTTTTTATTCATACAAATTATGTTATTTCTTTCACCCCAAATAACATGAGGAAATGTGAGCTCACATATTTTCTTTATAAGATCATTTTAAAAATGGCACTCCTAAGACTGCCATAAGTTAAACACAGAACCAACTAATACCCTAAAGACATTGAATTTGTTAGTGAAGAAGCTCCAAACCTCATTAGCAAAAAGATAGTCAACTAGAAAATGAAAAACTATTTCATTATCACTTTAATACATAGGGCACCTATTGATCAATATGAAACTTGTTTTCTTTAAATTATCTATAGATAAGAATTTATTCTATACATCCACCTAAAAAAAAAATTTGATTTTGGGGATCAGGTACTTGTCCCATAATCTATCCCAGTTCACATCATTTCTTGGAATATTAGCCACCAAACTATAACCAGACTTAACTTGATATTATCCATCAATAAATTATTTACAAACCAAATGATCTTGATTGATGGTTTCTAACAAATGATGGGTTCTCAAAAAATTATTCAAGTTAGACAAAATAGTATTTTATTCATGATCTAAATTATCAATACTCAATCTTTTCCAACTTCTAGTATCTTCTATAATTTTATAATAATCTTAAACCTTATTACCATATTTGTTTTGAATGTGCTACCATGTTTATAATGAATTTAGAGGCTAGTCTAAAATCCAAGCATCTTTTTTATAAATTGACATGAATACCATTTTCTAGTTGCCCTTTAGATCCTAAGGAGATAACATATTTTTTTTAATTTAGAAATTATATAAGTGAAACCCTTGAATAAATTGTTCATCTTCAAAAATACACATAGGATTTATGCCATATAAGTATTTGAATCTTAAAATATTATTCCAAGTATTGTTTCTTTTGATAAATCTCCATACAAATTTGGATAGAAGAGCTTTGTTCATCTAATTTAATCTTTGAATACCTAAACCTCTATTTCATTTGGATATGCAAAAATATTTCCAGGCCACCAAATAGATTTTATTTTTCTCTTTTGTGCCCATCCATAAAATTTTCATTTGGATTTTATTGAGCTTGTATTTTATGCTCTTATAAAAATTAATAAGAGAAAGAAGATAGACCTGAAGACTCTAAAAAACACTTTTGATAAGCAATATTTTACTCACTTGAGATAAAATATTTCCTTTCCATCTAGCCAACTTGTTTGAAATCTTTCCACAAAAGGATTCCAAACTATAATTGGAAGGTTGTTGCTAAAGAGAGGTATACCTAGATAAGAGGATAGAGTTTGTTTGATTTGTCAACCCAAGATTTGAGCAATTCTAGTTTGCCTTCCCAAAGGCATATTGAAAAATAAAATTGAAATCTTATCAAAAGTTACCTTTTAGTTTGAATCTTGTTCATACATAATCAAAATTTGTTTTAAAACTTGCATTTCCTTAACAGACACCTATGCGATAAGAATGGTATCATTAGTAAATTATTGATGAAATATCGGATCCACATTCTTAGTTGGTTTAAAACCTTTTAGCTATCTAATTGTCATTGCATTTGAAATAAATATGCTCAAATATTTAGCCATAATGATGAAAAAAGATATAAAAAATGTTAATAAATCTAAAAAATAGAGAAAAAATAATATTTTTTATTTCTTCTCTACCCATAAATCTAAACATTCATCAAGTTCAATGTTAAATCATAACTTACTCTAGTACCATGCTAGAAATAAATAACAAAATCTATAAAAATAATGTTAAATTAAGTAAATTAATGCATAAAATACAAGATATTACCTAAATATTAAACCATACCAAGAGAATGAAAGACACAAAGTGATAAGTAAGGAAATCAAATCAATAGAAGAAAACCCCACGTACATTAGAAAGAAAGGCTTACATCAAAATTATCTAAGGTAATAATTTTCATGAATAGAAGAGAATAAATGAGAGAATAAGAAATAATAATCACCTTTAAGAGACAAGAAAGAAAGTGTCTCAATTTTAAGAATGAGAGAAGAGAGACTTATGAAAGTGTCTCTATCATAGTCTTGCATAACTTTCTTAGTGTGTTCCTAAGGTCACTAATCTCTATGAGGTGAAGGAGAAGTGTGTGTAAATTATGGAAGGAGTTACATGTGACACATAACTCTAAAAATTATTTAAAATTCGATAAAAGAGGTGTGAAACCTCATAAATATTGACTTATAAATTTACATAATAAAAAAATCATAAATTAGGTATATTTAATATATCAAAAATAAAATTTTATTTTCAACATTCCTCTTAAATGTAAATGTGTGATTAAAATGATATGGAAAAATAAATAAGAATATAATATATGTTGCCAAGAATATTTCAAAGGTGAAGGTGTCATTATAGACAATCTTCAGTAATCATGTTTGGATATGAATGTCAATCGATCCACATTGGAACAAAGACTATAAAAAGAGATGAAAACAAATAATCCACTATACCAAAAAAAAAAGATTACACAATATTTAGATTAATAAAATATAACATAAGAGATGCCATAATATGATCTACATATAATTAATGTATTAAAATTAGATTTAATCAAAAATATGAGAAAAGAGATAACTTCCATAAAAAAGTGTAAAATTATGCATGGTCAAAAGAATTTAATCAAAAATATGAGATTAGCTTCAGAAAAGGCATTTATCCTTGACACCTTACAAGAAAAAGTAGATATAATAACAACGAAAATAAGAAATTTGAAGTTTTAAACTTATCAAAAGTTAGATAAAGAACATTTTTCACCTTGTATAAAATATATTCTATGTGATGTAAATGAATAAGTATCAAAATAATACATATCATTATTTTGAGAAGATAGCATAACTTTATAAATTTAAATTTATTTAAATTTAAAAAGAGTAGGTTTAGTAGGGTTCAAACAATGAAAAAAGAATGATTTATTTTACTACAAAATTTACATAGATGTAATTTCCAACATTTAGTAATATTATGTCCAACTTTAACATAATTTTCATAATGTTTAATAATTTTAACTAAAGTATGAGCATATAAAATATTATTGCAAAAATCATTTTAGTGTAATGTACTTTGATGAGGGGAACAATACAACTTCACATTTAAATTAGAATAATTAGAACCAAACCTTAAATTTTTAAATTATTTGAAAATAAATGGGTTCAAAATATCATTTTTTACTTTTACCAAGTACACCACCATTAAAACCCATCAGTTTCATAATTTTTAAACAAAATTTAAAAACAAAATTCAAATGAATACATTATTTAGGATAAGAAAAATCACATTTTAAATCAACATTAGTGGCATGAATGTTTTTAGAAAAAAATATTTTCATTAAGAGTGTCAATCAATGTATGTGTATAATGTAATTTTGTAATGTATCAATAGTCATTTTATAGCATTCAATTTAACATTTAAGAGCATAAATTTCATTATCTTTGAAATAAATTTGTTACTTAACAATTTTAAAATTTTAAAATAATACTGGTTTAAAATCTATATATTATCAATAATGGTAAGGAAAAAAGTTTGAAGAAACAAGTTTCAACTTGTATAATATATCACACAAAGATTTAATTCATATTAAATACTCTAACTAATATCAAATTGGTTAATCTGATGCCGATATGAGAATTTGATAGTTGATATTAGATTTAGTTTATTTGATGTTTTATTAACTTAAAAAGGTTAATTAATTCAATTATATCCTAGATTAGATATTTGGTCAATTTTGGATGTTTTTCAAGAATTTTTAAAAAATATCTAAAAGTGTTAGTTAAAATGTAGTTCACTAAATGTGTATTTAATTGAGATCAAACATTGATCTATTCATTTATAAGAGGTGGGGCACACTTTTTAGAGTTGAGTTAACTAAAATTAAGATTATTTTAATTAATTTCATATTTTTTAAGGATTTGAGGTACCTATCTTGACTAGGTTGCATGAGTTGCTTACTTGTTGACCAAAGCTTCTTACATGTTAACCTTGTAGTGTTAATAAGTCAACATTATTTTATTGAGTATAATTTCAGTTACCTTAAGAGTTTATTCTTATAAATTATTTTTTTAGATTACTTAGTTGTTAAGTAGAGTCTTATTTTAGTTTTTACTTTCTATACATAACTTTAAATACATTTTATCTTGTATTAGGCTTATTTTAGCTTTACTTATTAATAAACAATTATCTGCAAGGAAATGTGTCACAATAATTCCTTTTGAAAATTCATTTTACAAGTGTTAGACTCTGATTTTATAGCAGGTACTTAGTAAGGAAGACCATAAATCATATGTTTTCTACTTTGAAAATTTTTAGTCAACAATTTCACTTACAATACAACAAAATTAGTAACTAGTAATTGTGGGATAAATTGATTGATACATAGTTTTAAGTTTGAATTAAATAGAAGATAATTTACACTCCCTCTATACATTAAAAACATTAATTTAATATTATAACCTTGTTTAATAAAGGTTCATAAGGTTTTTAATCCATTATGAAGAGAATCATGGCATTTTTTCATTATGCTTCTATGAATATTCCTATTTTGAAATATGACAAATTTGAATATTGGAGAGATCAATCAAAAATGATATTTTTATAGAAAATATTTTGAGATAATCTTATCCATGGGTACACACCACCTTAAAATTAGAATAATTTGACTCAATTTTAGTAAAGAATAAAAAAAGATGAAGAAAAGATAGCTACACAAGATTTCCTCTAGTATTGTAAGATGTAAAAATTTCATTGAGGAATATAATTCCTAAAAAACTTTATATCAAGGATCTACTAAGGTAATATAATCAAAAAATTAAATCTTAAAATGAATTTAAAAAAATTGAGAATGTTAGATAATGAAGAAGTTGAATAATATTGCGTAAGGATAAATGACATAGTGAATAAAAATAGGGTTTATTGAAAAACCATAGAAGATAAGGTCATAGTATTTTTTTGAGATATTTTACTTAAAAATGGTTGCATATTATGATCATTATTGAGGAGTGTAAATAAATTAACACTATAATTTTTGATGAGTTATGGGGTTGTCTCTTCTCCCATGAGGATAATAAGAGAGTATATGTAGAATATCAAGAACAAGTACTTGAAATCAAGATAAAAGTTTTAATGAACAAAGATAAAAACAAAAATCATAATCAAGGGAGTTCAAAAAATTAAAATTTGAATAAAATAATCATAACTAAATTCATAGGTAAAAGTAAGAAATGATTTTCATTACTAAAAAACTATGACACCTTATAAAAAATTGTAGGATATTAGAATCTAAGAATCAAGCTAATCAAGAGAGTGAAAATAAGGCATTATAAGTTGAAAAAAGTGAGGTTCAAGAGCACTTAGGTTTTTGGAATGGAGGATGGAAATCATTTTTTTCTCTTTATTTAGGTTTTTAAAATCACATGACAAGTCATAAAGATAGTTTCCACAAATTAGATAATTTATTAAGAACCCAAGTGCAATTGTAAGATAGTAAGTCCGGCTAAGTTGAAGGAAAGGGTAACATTAAAATCACCACAAGTAAATGTAAGGGTGAAATAAAAGATGTTTATTTTTTTATAAATATATATTCTAAGAGTATTGATCAAAATTTCACAAGATATAGTGATATCAAAACATACAAGTTTTATAATCTTATTAGTAAATATACAATTATTTTTGGTGCTTGATTTAAAAAAATGATATGTATGTTGATTCTAATAATATAGATAAAAATATTATAATTTAAGGATAAAACTCTATTGAAGTCTATTTTTAGGACATAAAAATTCCTACACAAGTTTCTAGTTCAATAGCAAACAATACTAGCTCTTCACAAGAAACTAGTCATTCATCCTCATTAACTCTAAACACGAACAAGTGGTAGTTGAATCAACATCCAACCAATCAAATTTTAGATAAAAATTATGAAATGAGGGTTAAAATGATTTAAAATTATGAATTTAACTTTTTTGATGATGGTTATGATGAAAATATTATGTTTGTATTATCATCTATGGATAGTGAACTTAGAAATTATGTATAAGCTAGTTAGAAGAAAGAATGAGTTGATGCTATGAAATCAGAGTTGGATTCAATTAAGAGGAATGATAAATATAATTTATTTCAACCTCCATTAAATAAATATGTCATAGGAACTAAGTGGGTTTACAATACCAAATTCAAGAGTTATGGAATAATTGACAAGCTAAAATTTAGACTAGTTGTAAAAATATTTGAACAAACATATGGAGTTGACTATGTGGAATCCTATGCACCCATGACACATTAAGGTAATATAATACTAATTATTTTTATATCTAATCATAAATAATATTTTATGTTAGTACTCAACTCCACACCTATTCTTTCTAACATTGTTAAATCCCCAAAACCTACCACTATGCATTTTGACTACCAATTTGATGAAGAATACATTAATATCCTAAAAACAAATCCTTTCACTCTATACTATCCATCACCTAGTTGAGTGTGTTAGTTTCTTCCCTTAAGATATTTTTTCTTGAGCTTTACAAGTGTTTCCCCATTCAACCCATATGCCCCTCTAACCTAATGTTGTCTTTTTTCCATAGAATACTTGGTTTAAATCCAATTATAGGAATATCCTAGGCTAACCAAATATACTATGATAAATACTCCATACAATTCTAAAAATATGCAATGATTCTATAATAGCATAATTAAAATTACAAAAATGACCTATATAAATAATAAATGTAAAGCCATTATCTATCAGATTAAATTCACTCTAAACAATTTTGGAGGATATTACTTATTAAGAAGTTAAATTGTGTTATATTTTATCATTTAAAATTAGTTTGACTATGCCTTTAACATTTATAATGTGCCTAACTAACCTTACATATTTTATAACCTTAGGTATATTCATTTCCACTTACTTACTGACTTCATTTTCTTTTATGCCATCCTTAAGCTAAATTCATATAAAAATAAAGATGTATATCATGGATAATTTCAAGAGTGAACCCATAAAATTTTATGTAATACCCTAGAAAATACTAAATGACATGCATGATTCCATTAGCCAATATTTGGTATAAATTTTATTATAAATTTAAACTTACTAGTTATTTCATTATCTCTTTAAAAAAACATGTTTATTTGGTGAATTTAATGTGATATTTAAAGTAAAATATAATTTTTTGACAATAAATTAGTCAACTATTTTTTTTATTTATTGACTTATCAACACAACCATATAAGGCTTCATTTAAGGGGATGCCCTTTATGGACACAACTGAGAGATGCAATTTAAAACCTCTTAACCTTTTATATTTCCATTGCAACTTGATGATTATTTGAATTAAGAAGACACTTAGAAGACACAAATTTCCGAACACCCTATCTTTCATCTCAAAAAACCTAACCCTAGTTTGTTTTTCATTTCTTTTCATTCTTCCATCTTCTCATTTTTCCTTTGATATGATAATATTTTTCTCTATAAATTTTTTGTAACTTATTCTATACATATTACTATGGTAGGCACAATTTTATAAATCATGTTTCTATTTGAATTGTAAAAAAATGAAAATGAACAATTATTTTAATATCTCTTAAAAATAATAAATATATCTTATGTTGATTTGATTATATAATAAGATAACTCATCAATACTAGTGTATGCCCTTATTATAACTAGAATAATATAAATGCATTGAAGGGAGGGTGTTAAGTGTCTTAAAAATCTATTATATTTCTTTTTTATTACAGAAAAATAAAATTAAAAAATGGCGCTTTTTATTTGAAAAATCTAGTCACTGGTACCAAAAATATGAAAAGAAAAATATTAGTGAATATTAAATAGTGGATAGGATCACAAATCATGAATGTTTTTTAACCTAAACCATTATATCCTTTGATGTAATATTCATTATTTTATGTTTACAAAATAAATTACACAACAAGATGAAAAAAGTGCAATACAACATTTTATTATGAATCTTATAAGATGAAAATGTGAAACAAGAAAGAGATGTAATATTAAATATTCATTTACAAGAGCTTCCACATAAGATGGGAAGATATTGGAAGAATTTACAATTCCATTTTATTATAATCTCCAATCCCTAATATAAGGCTTGTTCAACATTTTTTTAAAATCCAACAATAATTAAGTCCATGGAATCACAATGCACCAAGAGGACTCTTGCATCTTGAAATTAGCTTGAAATTAAATTTCATTAAAATATTAAAGACTCTTATTGAGGAAACTAATATCATTCATGAACTTTTAAAATTTGTGTATCTAATTTGTAATAAAATCATTAGCATTTTATCAAAAATATACTAACATTATTTTTAAACAATTTGAAACAACACTACAAAACCAAGACCTTACACAACCAAAGATTTTAAATAAATTATGTGTCAATGTCAACAAATTTATGCTAACAATTACTTTCTTAAACATTAAAATTAAAAATGTAAATAAATTTTTTTATCAAGGCTGCATGAAAATGGTTTTTTAAATGAATAGTAATATTGACTTCATTAACCTTTTCCTCTACAACTATTTCTCTACATAAACTAATCAAAATGATAAAATTATCCTTAAATATAACTAAAATTCCTTATATATAAAAATGATACAAAAAAAAAGAGAATCAAGCCATGAATGTACCTACATTAAATTCTCCTTACAACGAAATCTAATTATTCTTAACTAGATTAAGTAAAAGTTTACAGTGCTATTATTTAAAGATTTAATATTAGCATATGGAAATATTCTTAAATAATTTTATTTTTATATTTCCAATTCTTTGAGAGAGATTTTTTAAATGATTTCATGTTTAGTATAACCCTCTCCTATTACATTTGGTAAAATAGCTTAAGGGCCTCTTCAAATAACCCATTGTATTTTCAAACTCTATAATATTAGTTATCAAGAATACATCTTATTGAAGAATTTTATTAAAAAAAAATCATTTACTACAAAATAACATACATTGATATTTTTATTTAGTAAGTTAGGAAGTTATGGTTTAAGCTACACTTTATTAACAATACAAAAAAAATTGTAACAAAAAACCCACAACAAAAAAATCATAGCTTCCAAAATATAACTATAATTATATGCAATATTAATATGGAGAAAAATATGCACTAGACCACACTTTTATAATGACTAATGTTAACAAAAGATTAAATCCAAAAACCAATAAAGTAGAAATTAGGAGCCAATGTTTAATCCATTGGCCCAAAAACCCTAGTGTTATAATATTTATATTAAATGAAAAATCAAAAATTATGGTGAGTACTAATTTAAAATGGAATAAATGGTAATTTAAAAATATAATGCTCCTTTTTATTATATACATAATTAAATAAATGAAATTTAAATTATAATGAAAACTTGTGTTGTTCACCCCAAAATATTGATCTAAAATTATTTAAGAATTTGAGTGTTCTAGAAAGAAAAGTGGGGGACAATTCATGGGATAAAGATATACCCTCATTAATTTTAATACTGATACTAATTCAATCCAAGGCTGAGTAGTTTAACTTGTCATACTTAAAGAGTATGAACTATTACCACTAGAGACTCAAATTCTATTTGATAAATGCTCTAGATTCTTATAGCTGATTGAATTTAGCTATTGGTTATTATTGAGCGTGATCTTGCCAATTTCTAAAATATGGTAGAGTTTTTCAATTCTGAAATAAACATAAAAAAATGAAAAAGAGTAGAGAAGTATATTTATGATAAAAAAATATGTTAATACTTAAAAATTGAAGTATGCCAAGTCATAATTATACCACTATGTGCTTGGTTCAATGATTGCATAAATGTTTAACCACTTAATGGGCAAGCTTCTAAGGGACACCAATATGAATATTCTACTTACATGTCTATCACAGAATGTAAACACTCAAAATATTTGTAGTAATGACACACAAATATTTTGAAACACTTTATAAATAAAAGCACATAAAGCATAACTGAAAAAACATACAACAAATTAGATAAATAAATGCATAATATAACTATCATATTCATCTTTGTAAAATAAGCATAAAATCACTCCTCTTGCATAGCATGAACTCTAAACTAGAAATAATGGACCACATTCAATTAATAGAAGACATGGTCAAAAAAGGATTATGTTATAGTTTTGATAGGGTTTCATTACATGAAAATGTTGACCTCAACAAATATAAATTAGTCTAAAATATATAGAGAAGGATGGGGCTCACCCCCAAGTAGCACAAGATTCCCATCTATGGCCATGATGGCTACCCAAAGTTATTACAATGACATTGATTCAAAAAATGAATACTCCCCACTCCTCAAAAAGATGCTCAAGGCCCACTCAAGTGGCATGCTAAGGAGATGGAGAAGAACCACCTCCAAAATACTTAGGTTACACCTCGTTAAATACCAACATAACTACCACCAAGTCAAATTCCCTATCCATATTATCCAAGTTCATGGAAGGCTCCCAAAATATCACCTTAGATTGGGCCAAAAACCATTGGTGTACTTAGAGTAGGGCCTCAAAAAATACTTTCACCTATGACACATGGTTGATACTTATAGTAGACTGGGTTAAGATCTCTAGAATAGCCTTGGATACAACCATATTATCCTTTAACACCTTTATTCTCGTGACTTGGTCAAAATAAGCTAAGTGAAACTCAAATTCTCCTCTATTTGGAAAGGTTTCATCTAGATGGAACAACACTATGATGTTGATTTAATTGAAGTAGGTCAACATCTATTCATTTCCCTCTTCCAAAGGTTATATGACTATTTCTACCATGGCCAACCATTATTCAATCGAGGATCTCATGCTCCTAGCATAGGTTTGATAAAAGTTTAGGTATATGAGAGGCATGAGTTTGAGCTTTGGGAACATTACCTTATGTAGAATCACAAAGAGAATTTTTTACTTATTTCCCATGTAATCAATCCTCTCTAAGTATGCTTGTGTTTGTTAAAGGTTTTCTTTGCTCATAATTAGTGTTATGACTACTCTTAGAGCTATGAAGAGCTACATGAGGGCCTCTTTAACCTATTTAATTAATTACAAAGGGAAATTTCTCATCACCTATGATTCAAGTACCCAAACCTACTCCTTCATGTCCTCTATGAGTTTCTCACACATGTCATGAGTAGCTTAGAGCATGAAGACTAGATATTCAACCACTTTCTCTTTATTGGATGTCCTCACTTCAGTGAGGGAAAAAGGTCATGTTTGGTCTACCACATAATTAGGTCTCCTTATTGAGTGACTCTCTATGTAATAATCCTCCTCATGTTCCTAGACTCCCTATTGAACTCACATTGGACATTTGAATTAGCCTGCAAGATCATCTTTGGTCCCTATGATCCTGTAATGACTCCCAAGGTAGAAGATGAAGGTGGGGTGGTGTAGATAGATGTGGAAGGTATAGAAATAGGAGGAAGAGGAATGGATGAAGCAAGGGAAGTAAATAAGAGATAAATGGAGGAGGAGAAGGCAAGGATTTAATGAGGTAAGCACAAATAGGGAAGCCCTAAGGAACATCTGGGAGATAGATGTGGAAGGTATAGAAATATGAGGAAGAGGAATGGATGAAGTAAGGGAAGCAAATAAGAGAGAAATGGAGGAGGAGAAGGAAATGGTTGAATGAGGTAGGCATGCCATTAGAATTGGGTCAATTTGAACTATGGGTTCATGGCACTAGGGAGAGGAGTCTTCAATAGGAATGAGGAAATTGGTTGGATAAAGCAAAATCCTTAGGTATACAAGATAATGAAAAAGGAAGATATAGGTGGGAAAATGGGAGAAACATGGGATTGAGTATAAGTCTAAGAGTTAAATACCTTTTGTTTCTTATTAGAACCTTTTCCCAAATAAGCTTGTTCTATAGTAATAGAAGGGGTTATGGTGGTGATGGTGATCAGATCTAACTAGGGAGTCTACAAAGTGACTATAGGTGTTGTTGAGGTGGCTATAGCTAACTAGAATATACACATAAGTGAACTCATTACTAAGGTTTCCATCAGGATTTGAGTTGGAATAAATCTTCTAATAGTATTTGCTTACTATGTAGTTAACATTGGGGGCACCATAGGCTAGGTAAAATTAACTCTTGGAGACCAAAGGCAAGCTGTAGGTATCCTTATGGATGGAAAGGGATAAGTCAAAAGAAGTTGGGATGTGGGGATGTTACAGTACATGGTCAAATATAGAGATACCTAGGTGAATTATTTAAGGAGTAGAATGGGAAATAGGGAAGGCAAAACATGGGTGAGCCCTATAGGGATAGGAAAATTAGGGGGTGCCCCACTGGGCTATTGAGGCATGGATGTAGAAGGGGAAGGAATATCTATGGATGCATGTTGATGTTCATGCTTTGGGTTAAACTCAAGGCTATTATTGATGTCTAATCTTAGTGCATGTGTAGTTTGGGGTTGAGTAGCTTGAGTCACTAGAGGTGGTGGAGCTAGATCCAAGACTAAGGGAGGTGAAACTCATGGAGGAGAGGGAGTTGGGACCCCTAGATAGCTTTCTTTAAAATTCATGGTGTAGTCACATGACAATATCTAAGTAGATGGCCTAGGTTGTGCCTATTTTCCCTTCTTATTCACCTTGAGAATGGCTAACACCTCCTTATCATTAGAAGAGTTGATGTGAATCTCATCATCAAGGTGAGGCACATGGTTGTAGGTGATGTTGAGGTGAGTTTTGTATTTCATCACATGATTCATGATGACACTATGAGGGCCCCATTCTTGATGTTTCACTCTGCATAGGGCACAAAAATATTTACCCACTTACATCTTCTACAATGAAGGTAGATTCATGTACACATGTTGGTGAATGATGATGGGAAAATATAGGAAAGCCTTTTTTAGTAACTGAGGGAGTTGATGAATATGTTGTCCACCAGTTAAATAGTTATCTATTACTCAACTAGTTGATCTCAGACCTAATAGGGTAGGTGAAAGGGGGACCTCTAGATGCCTACTACTTAGATGATAGTATCATCTTGTTAATACCAATAATCATCAATTTATGCAAGGGATTATTAAATCTTATTCAAGAGTTAAGGCATGAATGTCTCATTGATTACCATGTATATCACTAGGTAGAATGACTCATAAATATCCCTAATGTGATTTCTATATTGGTGGCCATATAGTTTTTAAAAAACTACATACACCACACCACCCCCAGGAATCCATGGTGGAAACATATAAGGTTTGAACATAATGGTGGCATAGACAACATATACCATGTAACTCATCATGTATAAATTGGCTCCAGTTTGAGCATTTGATATGACCCTAATGAGGTTGAAATTGATCACTCTCCCCAGATCTAGGACCTCCTCCCATTTCAATATTATACTCAGTAATGGAACCCATAATAGGTTCATATGTGTGGTATTTTTGGATCTGAAAAAGTGGTTTATTAGTAAAATCCCAACATGAACCCCCTTATTGAAGAGGTGGATAGGTTAGGCAGTGATGTCCTCTTTATCAACCCATCATTCCTAATCAATGACCCAATACTTTATGACCTCATATGTACTATGGGAATTGGCCCATGCTTCCATTTTGATATCATCATAGCTACTAGTGTAATTTAAGAGGTTGTATTATTGATAAAAAGTAGCCCATGAGATATATGTGACTAGATTCATCAAAATAACTGAGTAAACTAGACCCCACTCATCTTAGAGAACATGATTTTAAGTTTGAAAAAAATTATCAGAGTTATGCACAAGGGAATACCTCAAGATTGGATATGTCCCTATGCAATATTAACTTGCCTAACATAGTGAGATCATCAAGGTATTATATTTCATCATCATCTATCGAGATGGGTGTTTGCACTCTTCAATTACCTTAAAGACCTTATTATAGTGTTCAAATGGCACCATGTTAGGAAACAAGGTGGTGTCCTAGTATTCAAGTTTAGGATTAGAACTAGAATATGAAGCTGCCATTATTATGGGTTGGGGATTATTGAGCTTAAGGCTGAGGAGAAACCAAAAAATGTGAGGAAGCACTATAAAGAATAATTTTAGGGAAGTAAGAGTGGTAATGGTATATATGATTAATCCAAGGACTTATAGGGATCCACAAAGATATTTTTCATTAATGTCCATTACTAGCTCACCTAGTGAAAGTTCAATTTTGAGTTGGTTTCTCAATCCACCTATTGATTTCTTAATATGGCATTAACTCAAGAATTTCCAATATACGCTTCCTACCTAGATTTGGTGGTTGTGATGAGATGTTTTAAATTTTCCAATTGAGGTCTCATTTCCAAATTAGTTAATGTGATAATCATGATAGGCACATGGATACCTTTCCCCTATGTTAGCCAAGTAGCTCTAGATTTCACCATGTGCCTCTTGTTATTTGGTCCTATATGGATCGAATGTCATATAAGTATATTTAGGTGCCACACTCTTACTATTTCAAGTGCTAGTTTTGGCCACCTGGATTAGTGAGGTGGTGTATGACATCCTCTATTTATATTTTGAATATGATTTTACCTCATTCTAATCATCTCAGGGCATCTTGGGCCCTTTCTATCAATTTATATAGAATTGTCATGTGGTGTGGTCTCATAGGTTAGGCTTTCTTAGGATCTAACATCTCTGATAGGTCTAAGAGACTAAAACATCTGATATATTCCACATAGCACTTATTATTTCATTAGGATCTCCCAAGATCTAACATATTTGATAGGTCCAAGAGATTGATACATCTGATAGGTTACACATGGCACTTATTCATTCATAATGCTCTCCCAAGATCTGAGGTCTTTGACAGGTCTGAGAGACTAACACATCTAACATGTTCCACATTGCACTTATTCATTTGTGGGGATATCCTAGTATTTGACATCTCTAATAGGTCTAATATACTAATAACTCTAATAAGTTCCATATAGTACTTCCTCAATCATTAGGATCTAATGATATCTAACATCTTTGACAAGTCTAGGAGACTACACATCTACTTGGTTCCACATGGCACTTCCTTATTAATTAGGCTCTCCTACAAGATTTCATGAAAAGTGACTAAGTTAAAATAAAGCCACATAATAATTTAAAGTCCCACCTATTTTTTGTTAATTTTTTATGAAATGTTTAGAAGGACTCCAAAAGACTAATATTCTGAGAAAATCAACAAGTCCAAATGTATGAAAAACATAATTAGCATAATAAAATATTCTAAGTATGAAAACCTCTTGTTCTTTTAGAACATGACAAAGACTAGACTATATTTAGACTCAGAAGACTACATGGATCTTTAACAAAGACCAAATCTCATTATAAATATCTTTAAATGCTCAATATACCAAGACAAAATAGAAGTTCAAGGACTCTCAAGGCTTGAGGTTGGCTAAAAAGGGATTGAAACTCCAAAAAATCTTAGAAATTAATAATTTTTAGAGGGGTCCCCCACTTCTCTAAAGAAAGGGGTTATGTTGGCCACAAGAAATGGTGATTTTGTGAGTAAAACATTGCCCCAACATTTAGAACCCAGACTAAAATCATCCAATATTAAACATAGAGATAGGCAAGTTGAACTCTATCTGATACACTTTGGGTATGAAAAGTGATCAAGTATATTTTAAAAAGTAACATATTTGGATATAGTGATTTATTGTTAGATTCCTTTTATTTTATGGATTATTTTAATGATCTTAGGTACATCTAGGATATTTTGAAGGAATTATGAATAGGTATGAATTTTATATAAGGTGTGAAGGATTGAGCAGTTTTCTTCTACTAGTTAAGCATATATATCCCTAATATATATATATATATATATATATATATATATATATATATATATATATATATATATATATATATATATATATATATCAGTCATAGCCTTACTCCATTGCTAGCTAGGTAAGAAATCCTATGATAGAGGTTGTTGAAATCATCCTTTCTGAAGAAGAAACTTAATGTATAATTTTTTTTTTTTTTTTTAAAGTTATACTTCCTTTGATCTAATATTTAATGTTTGATTCATGAGGGTTGGAGACCAGGGTATCTAAGGTTGATGGTAGTTTCAGTAGACTTCCAATATCTAGATGACCATTTTCTTACTCAGATATTCATGATATATATTTTATTTTCTCTTGAAGTTCTTATGATGGCCTTGACTAGAGTAAAGATTTTCTAAATTCACCATTTTAGTGTTAAATAAATGGCTTTTAATTCTTTCAGATCTTCTTTGAGAGCTACCTTTATTATCACTATGTTCAATATTGGAGGTTCACCTTCTATTTTCTAATTTCAAAATAGTTTTTAATTATTTGTCATATTTTAGAGTAGTCATCACTTTCTCTGAACTTGGTTCTTATTTATGAACCATTGGTGTAAGGGATACCCTCCCAAGAGGGGGATTTGGGATAAATATTATTAAAATGTTGTCAAAACAAGCACAAGGAACCAAAACACAAAATGAAGAACAAAATAATACCACAAAATAAAACACACAACAAAAGTAAAAACACAACAAAATCAAACTAACCTTATCCTAATATAATATATACATTACCACCATTATTTTGATGATATTGTTAGATTATATTATAAGGGATATTTGAGAAGTATTTATTTAGGAACTATCCATTCATAGGTAGTGGGAGATTTCTACCTTTGAGGTCCTTGAGGTAAAATGTGTTATATCCAAGTAACTATGAGATATGATATGGGCCAATCCAAAATGGGTCAAACTTAGAGTGTTGAAATTTATTTTCATGGGATGTATCCCATATCATTACTGAGTTATAAATCCTAAAGGACTTCACCTTTTTCCTCTTGTCAAACCATCTCTTAACTGTGATTGGTGCTACTGAAACTCTAGAGGGTCTCCTCTCAAGAATATTTTAGTTAGATGATATCTCGTAGCCTCAAGTATACATTATTTTTATTTTCCATGTACTCCATAAAATTATAGGTAGGTAATCTAAGGGTAATTAGGAAGATAGGATCTAACCCATACACTAATAGGAATGACAAACTTTTGAGGGCTTTTTTGTAGTAGGTGAGATCATCCCAAAGGGCATATTTTAGAAATAATTCCATTCTTGAGGCTTCCTTTCAATTGATTTATTGTTCACATTGATCAAGTTCTTATTTTTAGTTGTAGCCAAACCATTCCATTATAGGTAGTAGTTAGACAATAATATCAATGTAACTCCATATTCATATTCCCACTTGATAAACTCCATAGATTGACATGTAGGTCGATTGTCACAACTATGAGACTAGAGTGTCAAATTAGGTGATTATATTTTTATTATATAAATATGATCACATCCTTATAGGTACTATTCTTAGTGGTCATTGGTCTAGTCCACCTTATGTCATAGTTAGTGGCTATAAGCACAAATTTGTGGTTGACTGAGGAGTTTGGATTCATAACTCTTATGAAATCAAGCCCCCACTATGTAAATAGTTTTGCTTAAATAACAAACTAAAAAAACATTAAACCATGAAATTATTATTTGGAAAAGGCTTGGCATTGGTGACATGAGCATACATGGTCATGCACATCCTTGAAGATAGTGGGCCAATAATAGTCTTCTCACATGATTTTATGTGTCATTGCATTCTTAGAGGGATGGCCGCTACTCAAATTCTCATAGAAAATATTCATAACCTCCTTGGCTTCTTCAAATAGGCACCTAAGAGAGATGCCTTTGTAATTGTTTCTATAAATGACCCCTTTCTTGATCATGTAATGAGATACTTTAAACTTGAGTTCTTTTTTCTTGGTTTGGTTTAGTACAGGGGGTGAACTCCCATATAAAAAGGTAGTGTGTTAATGGAGCATACCAATATTGAAAATGTACTTCTACTTGGTCCATATGATGCAATGTAAAATTGGGATCAATCTCTATGATTACATGAATGAGACCATAGCTTTAGATAAACTTAGTTTTGTCAACCTCTGCATTCTCTTAACTCATTTTTCCTAAGCATAAGTTTCACCATCAGGTCTAGGACAATGGCATGCACCTTATTCACCACCTTGACCAGGGCATATTCATGTTTATCAAAGGTAGAATAATTAAAATCTACTTTTTAAAGGTTTGTGATCATGAAATTAATTGGGTTTTCTTATCTATTCTAATTCTAAGTGAGGATTGCAACAATGGTATGCTCAAAAGTAAAAGAGTAGAGGTATAAATCCTTGGTGTAATATGGGATTATCAAAAATAGTGTCTACATGATGGCCTCTTTGATGTCTTGGAAGGCCTTCTTTTATTCATTATTCCATTCCACTCTAGGTTCCCACTTCAACATGGCATTCAAAGGTTTAAAAATCTCAACAAATCCAAAAATAAATTTGCACATGAAATTAGTTTTCCCAAAGAAATATTTTTGTTTCATTTTAGTATTTGGGAGAGGTATATTAGAAATAACATTAACACGTTAAAGGTCAATAGAGATACCTTATTTAGTGAAAATGTGACCAAGAATCTTAACTTAGATAATACTAAACATGCTCTTATTTGGGTTTAAGGAGATATTATACCTTTTGCATCTTAGGAATATCCTCTATAGGTGACAAATGTAATTCGACCTATATTTTGAGAATATAGTCAAGTCATCCATATAGATAAAAATGCATTTACCTATCAAAAATTTGAAGGAAAAATCCATGGCTCTCTAAAAATTATATCCTACATTAATCAAGATGAATGGAATCCATTTGTAGGAAAAATAACCCCACTTCATTGTGAATGCAATCTTGGTTTGATCTTTCACTTGATAAGAACTTGGTTGTATCTTGAGAATCCATCAAAAAAGGACATCATCTAGGATCCAATCACCATCTAAATTACTTCATCCAAAGAGGGTAATGGGTAATTATCTTTATTAAATGCTTGGTTCAGATTTTGGAAGTCCACACATAACTAAATATCTCCATTTTCCAAGTTGATTGGTAGACAAGAAAAATAATTTCTATTGATAGGAGCTTGTAAACCTCTTTGTGTATAAATGGTTCTAGAATTAGGTTCACGTGTCTCTACCTTTATTTGAAAGGTTTATAATTTATATTGAGGGGGACATTATGTGTTATTACACTCAGGTCAAAGATCTTAATATTTTCATAGGCCTAGGTAATTACATATATATATATATATATATATATATATATATATATATATATATATCTTAGTAACAACCCTCTGAGTTGATCAATCTCTTTCGATGTACAATCAAGACCAATTTTAATGGTCTATGTATGGACAAGGGAACCAAGATCAATATTCTTAAAATTTGTGTCTTAGTACCTTGGCTTCTTGGATGGGTGTTCAAACTTATCAAGGTTGAATACTCACTCAAAATAGATCATGCATTTTGTGACTCAATTCTACCTAAGGTTCATGATGATGTCCTAATCATAATCTATATCTACCAGATCATCTCTTTCCTTCTCATTAATTATCTAAGACTCAAACACCCTAGTGTTGATAATTAATTATAGGATATGATGGTCATATTTGAAAACTTGAATTTTTTTAACATTATATGGGATAAAGGGGAAAAGGATTAAATTGACAGAGAACTCTTGTATCCCTATATGATCTAGAGGTGATATATTCATGGAAATTTTTTTAAATGAATTGACCACTTAATTCTCTTCTTCAGGAATGTGAATAGCATTAAATGCCATGGATAATTATATAAAATCTCAGGCATTGTGTTTTTACTTCCTAAGATAGGAAAGTTTGCATTAGAATTTACTCTTTATTTGGTTTATGACTATTTTATAATCCCCAAACACCTTGAGTTACTTGACTCTATGTTTCAAGGTAAATTGTAGCCCAAGGATCAAGGATGATTATTCTACCAAGTTTTTAATATAAGGGAACTAATGTCTACAAGTGGTTAGGTGTCACTTTCCTTATGGGTCAATCAGAAGGATTCCTACCCTAAAACTTTGTTTAGAACAAGACCCATCAAAGAATAAGGACCACAAACCTGACATCTTAGGGTCAGTTCCAGTTTCATGTTTAGTTAGTTATGTAGTCCAAGTGTAAATTCCTAGGTTTAAGGATAATCGGTTCACATTTTCATTCATGACATTGTATTTTATTATCATGTGATTCATACTAGGTTATTTGTCTAATTATTTTTGATTGGCCACACCTCTCCATGGCATCCATATATGAGAAAATTTAGTATCCATGTACTCATTTAAGGTTGTATACCAATCCCTAATGAGAATCATTTTGTAGGCTTTAGGAATTTCTCACACCTGGATATGTATGAATTGTTGGATCTAAGGTTCACACTCGAACTGTATATGGACATTTAAAATTTCACCAACTACCTTAACCTCTGATTTATCTATCTAGACCACCACCTTGTCTTATTTTATAGGGACTCACATTATCCAAAGCCCCTAAGTCAACTAAGCAGTTATATAGTTTCTTCCTGAATAATCTGATAATTAAAAGGAAGGGAGGAACTTCATTTTTGTTCTTATGGATGACCATATTGGCATGGGTAGGATTTTGTTTTAGTTGGGTTAGCTTCTTTGTAAGTGACTTCAGTAGTAGGTATATTTGTATGGTGATTTGAGTGAGCTCATGAAGCATTATATTGGATTTTATTTTCTTCACGTCTTCTACTATGTTATACCATACCTTATTTTAAATTATTTGGGTCTCTTTAGGAGCCTTTGAATCATTAGGTTTTGGAGGTGGTAGGTCAATCCTAGATTTAGGATCAGGAGGGGTGGCACCATTATTTAAGGGAGTAGAGGTGGTGAGGGGTTTTTGGTGTGTCTATTTTTTGAGGGCGTAATTAATCTTTTAAAATTTCTAGAATGTACAGACGTCACTTGTACTCTCCTTTGATTTATTGTCTTCTTTGCTAGGGAAATCCATGGTTTCAAATACCATTAATATGCTTAAGGGTTTAGTAGTGTTATAATTTTTTGAGTGGTTCTGGACCACCTCATATTCCTCTATTTATCATTAGAATATATTAAAGGCACTACATATTTCTATGCAATTGTGTTCCATATATTGGGTTGTGTTATGTACTTGACACCAATTTGGGAGGGTTATCTCATAGATCTTGATCTCAGGTAGATTGTTAGGTGATGGATTTTTTTTATTATTTGGGTAATTGTAGGTTCTATTTTGCCTTTGGTAGGTAAATTTTATGTTGGAGATTTCACCATTAGCATTTCCCATTTATTTCTAGAGACCTAAAAAGTCATTACTCAACCTCTATATCATATGTTGGATATCATCCAACTCAATCTTGGTAGACTCCTGGGGTATACTTTGAACATTGTTCATAATAAATAGCAATGCCTTAATATAATATAGGCACTAGTTCAGTATTTACTTGGGTAATATAATATAGGTGTTGGTTGGGTGTAATGTGCCTTAATGGAAGCTAGTTTTTCACTGGTATAGGTTGGATCATCTAGACATTTTGGTTTATATTAGGAATAATGCTCAATACTAGCATATTAGGTAATGAATTAGTTATGGAAGCAATCATTTATACTTGAGGCATGTTAACCTTAGTAGATTCAACATAATATAGGGGTAGGTATATTATTAGGGGATCTCACCTCAGATACATGGCCATCTAGGGGTCCAAGGAGTTCTTATACATTTCAAGTGATAAATAATCATTGGTTTGATAAAGTGAGATGGCCTAACTATACACATTTTAGAACCTAACATTGAATTTTTTGATGGGCTCATTTTCTTCCCTCTTAATATAGGAAAATTATTAATACAGGATGTTGGGGTCAATGCCTTACTCGAACTGAGACAAGGTATTGTTAAATTATTCTCATCTTGTGATAGATTCCTTCAGGAGATTTAGGAACCAATCATATGCTATATCCATAAAAGTAAATGGAAATATTCTACAATCCACATCTTTATGTTTGACTTTTGGGAGCCTGAGGGCATTTTTATATGAAGTCACATGTTCTTTAAAAATTCATCCCACACTAGGTGTGAAATGTGGGAGGTGCCTTTATTGGTTTTTGGGAAGGTCATGGATGACTTTAGGAACACTGATAAACAACCCAACTAACCAAGCCATGGGGGAAACCATTATGTTTGGTTTGTTTGGGGTAGATTAAGAGTATAAACTAGTGGAAACAATTGTAGGTCTGGGTCTATTTATGCCAAATTGGGCTCTCCTATGGAATTGCAAGGGAGAAATAATCAGTCTATTATGACTATATATGGATCTAGTGATCCACATAGTAGCCTCCATATTATTAAAGGGTACACTAGTGAGTTATTATTTTTTATCATCAGAGCCCTCCTTCTGGCACCATCTTTTGTTAGTGTGTTTCAAACACACAACAATGGAGGAGGCATAAAGGAGGTGTAACAAAACTCAATAAACAAAATATTCCATCAAGACCTAGATTCTTATTGATAACTAATCTTTACAAGAGGCTCTCCTTTTAGTGCTAGCTATTGTTGGTATGTTTGAAACACACAACAAAGGAGAAGGAATAAATGAGGGGCAACAAAACTCAATCAACAAAATATTCCCTTAAGACCCAAATTCTTATTGATAAATTCTCTTTACACAAGCCCTCTTTCTATCACTAGTTGTTGTTCACCCCAAAATTGTGGTCCAAAAGCACTCATGAGGTTGAGTGTTCTAGAGAGAAAATCAAGGGACAATTCATGGGATAAATATATCCCCTCGTTAGTTTTACAACTAATGCTAGTTCAATCCAAGGGCTGAGTAGTTTAACCTATCTAACTCAAAATTATGAACTTTTACCACCAAAGACTCAATGTATATTTGATAAATGATTGATATTATTATAGCTAATTCAACCAAATGGTGAAGATTAGCCAGATTAAATAACCTTTCTATAGACAATCTAAAATTAAAATTATTCAATCTTAGTTTAAAATTTTTAGCTATTTACCTAGCCAATTTTTATAAACATATTGTATATTATGGATTTCTTCCATCTAGGAAAAATTGCATCATCCACTTTATATATAAATCTAGAGATTAAAATGATCCTAGTAATTAATGAACCATCATGATGGGTCATACACTTGAAAAAATATTTTCTCTTGTTTTAGAGATCCATATCTCTAGTTGGGTTGAAATTAAAATGTTTAGAGATAAGGGATAATACATTTTTATGAATAATAATCACATCAGTGATCATATTTTCACTTTGACCTCTATAATTTAGTAGGCTAAGGCAAAAAGGCTAAATATTTATTGTTACTTTACTAACTTTCACAAACCCTTTGGCACCATACTTGGAGATTTTAACATTAATAAACTTAGAGATTTGGGTCTTCCCAAACTATTCATATCATTAATTAGGGAATTATATGAGTCCATTTTGGAATAATGCACATCAGTATTGGTGAGACAAAAGGAATATCAATAACCATTGAGGTTAATAAAAACATTTCCACTTTCCCCTTAATATATATATATGATCTTGATAAAATAATATCATGTTTCCTAAGCACCAATGGTTTATTATTTTAATTATTTTTAATGTTATTATTTTATATGAATATGAAATAATTTCATGCCCCACTTAAAGGAAGGCCTCAGAGCCAATAACATATCTTAGAAACATTTTTTGATGTACATGGTCTTTAGGAAAATATTGAAAAAATAAAATGTATGGTTTTTAAACTTCAATCATAATGCAAAACAAGTTTTCATACATTAAAATATAATATGTTGATATGTTATCTTCATATATATATATATATATATATATATATATATATATATATATATATATATATATATATATATATATATATATATATATATATATATATATATATATATATATATATATATATATATATATATATATATATCTAGGGGTTTTTTACTTCTAGGGGTTACAATTTAGTTTCTCACTAGTTTCTAATTTGAAAATAAGCAAAGGGTATGATACCCTCACCACAATTGAAAAACAATGATTCTAAATTTAATTTTGGGATATCCAAAAAACATTCATATATTTCACTCACTTGTTACACATAATCTTATATATGGGGATGAAATTTGGGCTCCTTAACTTAGGAAAGTTGATGAGACCTAAATTGAAAGAGTGATTACCTCCATATTTTGAAAGCATATCCATGCTAAAATATCGGTCCCTCAAAACATCATTATCTTTGAATTTGGTAAAAATCTACTCATTATTTTTGTAATATTTTAAGTGGTGATTATGAAAAAAAAAGCTTAGATAGATGGTTGACTCTTTAGTTTATTTATTTAGGTACCCATCTCAAACATTCAAATCTTCTATGTAGTTGAAACAATGTGGGATTAAATTTGGTTGGTATGCTAAGGACTCTACTCTACTAGGACTTCTAGATATTTACAAGGACATACTACCTCTACGTGATATTTCAATTAATGCACACAATTTATCCAAAATGGAGATATTTATGGGTATTAAAGATGAGATCTAAAGAGCTTATTTTTTGTCTAAGTGGATATAACCTTGTAAACCTCATACCTCAAATATTCAACATTATTATAATCCATATCTTCACTTTGAGGATAATATCATATAAAACTATATGATACGCACTAGTATATAATTACCTTGTATTTTGAGGGCTCTATTATCACAATTCAAAGATTAGTCACACCACTTCCACATATAGATAATCATCATATTCCTTATGTACATTGTATTTTTCATATTTTTTCTATGGATATTGAAACTAAGGTTTGTTTTTTATTTATATTTTCTCCTTACCATGAGATCAATGGAAAATGATTTTTCCCCTTTAGAGACTCATATAGGTATCTCCATACTTTCATGGTTTATGAGGATCATATATGACTGGCTCTTTTTTTCAAAAGTTGTTTGATCTACACTGACATTTGGCCAGAGACTTTACTTATTCAATTCTATACATTCAAGAGGATATATTATTTTATTCATTTATAGTATTCTTTAATATTGATAAAGAAGCAACCACGTGATAAGCTTTTGGATATGGTGAGATTTGTGAGGCATCATTGGAAATAAGTTTTCTCACATATTTTATTTGATGAATATCATTTTTAGTAAATTTTGTGCTTCATATTCCTTACTTTACATTATATTCTTTTAGTCCTATAACCAAATTTTGACCTTTGGTGAACATTTATATTATTATCTTATCTTATTTAATATATAATATTTATTTTTATAAATAACTTTACCATATTCTAGTAGTATAATTATTATTATTTTTAAGAATATAGAATTTATATTCCAGTATAGATGTCGTTGTGTATATATATTTATTTAATATTTATATTATAGATTCACATTTATTTCTTTTCACATGTATTATAGACTCCAAATTAAATTCACTTGAATTTTTTATAAATATGATCTATACTTTTTATGATTTACACTCTATATGATGTTCAATCATCTAGACCTTATGGGTGTATTTTTGTGTTCTTTTAGCCCATGTTTTATATAGTCCTTATTTTTGGTTCCCATAGTAATGTAATACCACTTTGACATTTTCCTGTTTATGTGCCTAAAAATATTCACACATGTATTAAGATAAACTAGAGACATGAAGTATGTTATTATATTGAAAAAATATTGAAGTAATACAATAAGGAAAAAAGTTACAGCACAGATTTTTTCCTGTAAGAATTTCCTAGTTTAAATCTTGTGTGTTATGTAATACTATGTATATGACATTTCTCTTTTTTTTTAAATTTTTATCTTAAATATTTTATTAGTATTGGTTCTTTTGTACTAATTTATCAAATAATTTGTATTCATAATTGTAAGTATAAATTATATTTATAATTTAAATCAATATTCATTGTGTAATTGACATGTTTTAATTTTATATTTTGATTTATTTCAATTATATTTCAATGTTCTTACGACCTCGATGATAAGAGAAATGCTCCTCTAACATAAAATAGGAAACTAAAATACAATCAAAAGAGAGGTTATCAAAGTAAATTCATTATAAATGAGTACTTTGAGATACCTAGTATTTATTATATTACATACAATAATTGGTTTTGGGAAGACACACAAAGAGTAACATGTCATACAATATAAGGATCAAATGGTAATATGAGGGAAATCCATGGCCCACACCTCTTAAATAAATCAACTATAAATGTAACCCATATTATTCAAATAAATTTTTACATTGATATTATATGTGAGAATTACTATTTAAATCATGATTACACATATAGGGGAATTTATTTAATGGTAAGATAAATTGAAAATATGTGGGTTAAAAATAGATATAATAAGTGTCGGTTCAAAATTAGTGATTCTAGGAGTCTAAATCCATGGTATGTGCTACACATGGGATCTTACTTTTTTGATATGAACAACCCAACGCAAAGAAGACAAACCCATCATAGTGTGTATCCATACATTATGGATGCACAATATGTTGGTTGAATATTCACTTAGCTCATTCCTAGCTATGGACTTTAAATTATCTATAAAATACTATGGGGTACACACATGAGATAAATTATTATTTAATTAATTTTATTATCCTTATTTTAAAAAGTCTAATATATTTTATGTAGTTATACAATTTAAATTATATGAATGTTACTTTTAATTTATCTACAATAAGGCATGGTACCTGTCACATGGGAAATCCATTCACACCACACTTTAGAGGACATAATATAGATTTTGGGTATGAATCTATGAAACTCAATTCTTTAAGGAAAGACAATGTGGCTACAAATATTATACCTATAAAGTAAAAAATCTAATTTTATTATTTTACACATTGTTAATTCAAAATTTTATACAATTTGTATTTAGTTTATGTATGTATAGGTTGATGCTTTAATGACATCTTATCATTTTTTAGTGGCACATATGTATGATTTTTTCCAGGCTCATCTTTAATGATGTTCATAATAGGGTGAACTAAAAATAAATAGAGTTTAGATATATCATGCAAGAGGTCACATATCATTTAATAACATAGAATGGCTTAAGATCCTATAACAAAACATATGGGCTATTAAATAGAATTTTTACACTTGAAAAATAATTGGGTCAATGGAAAGAGAATAATTAATGAGTAACGACCTAATAATTTTCATCCCATTTTATATATTCTTAAACCATATTATTAATTTTTGTATTTTTCATTTTTTGATAGAAATAAAGGCATCTTCATTAAAACACTTTCCACATGCCAACCAAGAAAAACATTATTATATTTAGTCACTATTTTTTTAATATTTATTAATCCCTTTACAATATTATATCATGAAAAAATATTTAAGGATATAAAATTATTTCATCTCACCTAAACATTGATTTCATTTTTTATTTTCTTGAATATGAATATAATAGTGAGATCTGAAATGTTAGATAAATTGTTTTTGACATAGATGAATCCATATATTTATTCATTATTACTCTATGAAAAGCAATGAATACTAGAATAATTTGTTTTATCATTTCACAAATGAAGTGTGTCATATATTAAATTTTAAATTCCATTTCCTTTTAGAGCTAGTGGATCCATATTTTCAAAATAGAAATAGGTTGAAGGAATATGGGTATTGGGTAAGATAAAATATGGAAAGGAAGATTGAAACTAT
>JARHVA010003235.1:1347500-1370000 GCA_037957365.1 Torreya grandis
TGCACACAAGAACTGAAGACATGACTCAAATTTGACTTAAATTTGTCTTGATAGGAACACCTACCTATAAGATAGACTAGAGGATATTCGACACAACTAATAAATTATGTGACATAACATAGTCATTACAGTCATAGAAGCACACAATATTTCACTCAATGTAACACACATCAATTCCACACAATTAAAAATTCATCAATGGTCATGCATTAAGCATGAAATATCACATAAAACATACATTGGTAATTTAATACACAATCAAGGATCACATCATGTAACACACAAAAACATCAACATGTCTATAATAATAAAATATCATCTACATAATTATTCCATGTCTTCATTGCATAGTAAATTAAAATATTTATAGATAATAACATCCTAAATAAAATACACAAAATAAATTAATGTATAATCATTATAAGTAGCTCAATATGATTAATGAAATGGTTATATCAAGAGATAACCTATAAATATATACCAATATACCTCTAGTATAAACATGCCCCTATTGTATAAAAGTAGCCCCTAGATGTAACGAACATCTCACATCTAAATTTACATGTATCATATGTAATATGCATGTTTTGCATCCCGTTTATTATACTATCAAAATAATTTACATAGAAAATGGATGTCTAATCTACCATGTATATGATAAATAACATAAATAAATCATATAACTAGAAAATCATGGCATACATAGGTCCTAATTTTTATTTTTGAATATTTTCATATTTTTATTGTGATTTTATAAAATTTTATATGTTTTAAGTATGTTTATGCTAACCAATAATGTCATCATAATTGATAAAACTAATTAGGATGGACTTATAAAACCAACCACTTGGAATAATTTTGCATTAAATTGATTTCCATGTGTAATTGAATCATTTTGATGTACATGTGGCACTAATAACTTAGGAGGAAAATCACTATTATATGTTTGTGTTAAACCTAATTGAGATGATACAAGTAACGGTACTTGGAAAATTATAATAGGTTTGGATTATTTCTTAATTATAAGTTCTTGAATCATAATATTAATTTAACCTTCTTATCCTTCACTAAAATTATAAAAATATATATCACTAGCATACCAATCTAACTAGTCATTATAATCATTATAGTAATTTCCTTCATTCACACAATCATGATCATCATTCACATAAGCATCATCATTAAGCACAAAAATAAAATTATCTACATCCATAAGGTACCACCAAACCAAAGTGTGTAATTTATTTATTGAAGCTCATTTACTTTTGAAGACATTATTCATCATTAGTATCATGCATCATTATTGTGATCATATAAGAATTAGATATCATTAGTTGAGAACTAATGATCTAGGAGAATCCCTATAACTAATTAGTTCAAATGGTCTCAAATTAAGCTAAAAAAATCCACACATTGAAGAGTTTAGCAAGATATTTCCAATGTAATTCAAATGGGGTCAATCTAACACTATATTTTTCCACTCATTAGTATAATCATAAGGTACCACCAAACCAAAGTGTGTAATTTATTTATTGAAGTTCATTTACTTTTGAAGACATTATTCATCATTAGTATCATGCATCATTATTGTGATCATATAAGAATTAGATATCATTAGTTGAGAACTAATGATCTAGGAGAATCCCTATAACTAATTAGTTCAAATGGTCTCAAATTAAGCTAAAAAAATCCACACATTGAAGAGTTCAGCAAGATATTTCCAATGTAATTCAAATGGGGTCAATCTAACACTATGTGTAAAAGTTATGGCCTGATGAAGGCGGAGACAAATAGGTGAAAAATATATAGATAGGGTACAATGATTACATTAGTAGATGAAGTGCAGCAATCACCTTTTGCCACATGAACCAATCAATGGTTGACACGTGGAATGATAATGTGTTGACACATGGCACATGGGATAAAGGGTTTTTGAAAACCTATGGTAGCCTTCCTCTAATATTTGATGGTAGAGTGATGGGGTCCATGATATTTTTTGATTGGGGGGCCATCAACTAGTTGGGGTCCACTTTTTTTATGGAGGGGGACCCTACCACTAGCTTCAAACTATCATGGAAATTGTTTTGGATATAAACATTTTTGCAAGCTTCTCCATAATGCACATGTGATAAATCCCAACACCTTTTCAAATACATAGTGCCTAAAACCCAACATGGCATCTAATCCATATAAATAACCAAGATCCACGTGTTCCAATGCCAAGTCCAAAGGATGGTCTTTTTGACCGATTAATAAGACTAGGAAAGTTATTTTTAAGCCTTTGTTTGAGATAAATCCCAATGAATATGGGATAAATGGTTAACCAAGGCATGAAAAAAGGGATCTTAATGAATGGGATTCAACCCCAACACCTCCCATGACCCATTTTTGGGTCTTAACCATTGTGACATGCCCAACTTTGGCAAATAAAACTAAGAACTTACCTAATATCCTTTATTTTTAGGATTTCTAAGCATGAACCAAGGAATTTTTAAGGGGATTTTAACCCCACACATTATGTAAAAGGATAAGTGCCTTTACCAATATCCACAACCTTGGAAACAATATAAATGGCACTATATTTTATTTTTTCTTTAATTTTTGAACTATTAGCCCTTTGTAAAAGGAGAATACAAGTAAATAGATTATTTTAAAGAGAGAAGGCTCTTGGAGGATAAAATTAAAGGCATCTAGAGAATTTTTAGAGGTAGAGGCAAATATTATTTGTAAATTAAACTTGTTATTTTGATGTAAATATTATACATAAAGTGTATTTTGCATCATTAATAGATTGGTTCAAGTGCTTTTTAGACCCTAAAACATAGCCAAACAAGGGTAAACCCTGTTATCAACTTGGGTTTGTATATTTATCTATTTTTTCATTTGCTTATTATTTATTATTAGTATTAAATTTGAATTTAATTACCTAATCCATTTTAAATGTAAAGATGGAAATTGAGAAAAAATTTATAAGCATTCAGAATTGGTGAAGTAGATATAGTTTGAAATTACAACCAATCTTGGATCAAGTTTGGTACCAAAGCTATTGATCAGGATTTTTCTTATGTGGTATTGGAATTTTAAAGTTTCTATTTATAATACTAACTAGGTATAAGTGTGGATAAGGACCATTTGAAGAGTATAACTTAGAAATTAGTTAAAAAATTGCAATAATGGAATCCCCTAGGGGAGAACTAGACTAAAAAACAACCTTACATCAAGATTTTATAGAGATGAAGGGCATGGTGAAAGCATTTTACTAAGAAAATAAGAAGTGTAATGAATGTAAAAAATAGGGAAAAACCAATGGTAAGGGTAAAGGAGAAGAAACTCCTAAATCTCATCCATCTCCTTCAAAACCTTATAGTTCTTCCTTTGACAATAAACAAAAGAAAAAAATTATTCTATTTTTCTATCTTAAATCTTGATGCTAAGTTTGATTTGCCAATTTATAATGGATATATTAGTGTAGAGAAATGATATATGGGCCTGATGCTTACAACCTTCGATAGCTATTCTTTACTCTAGTTTTTTATTTTTATCCTTATTCTAACCTCCAGTTTAATTCCTCATTTAGGTACTTTCTTGTAATCATCTTGAAGTCTCTTGATCACTCACTTTGCTCATTAGGATCCTAAGCATTTTTACATGCATAGTAATCTTCTTGATCTTGAACACCTATCTCCATTCCTCATAATCTATATTCTATCCTTCATACATATCACCATCATCATCCCCTAATCCACTTTCACGTTTGTCATCTCCCTTTTGGTTCTTAACTTGCTCAATTTCATATAGCTTTATAGGCCTAAATGACTCATTCATTGGTTAATGGTTCTTACCTTATCTCAAGGGATATAATGATCATCCACTTTTTGATTACAACTTACACACACGTATCATCAATTCATACAATTTCAAGGTTAGAACTCTTCACCCAATCAACTTTTCTCTCTTTAAAGTATCTTAGATTGTAGCCCGCCTTAAGCACAAATCTTGATGGTTTGACCAATATACATAGGTTTTAGACAAACTAGGTGAATATTTAGATAAAATTTATCCTTATTCAATTCCACCTAAAGTTTCAAGGCTCAAATCCTAAGGTATACCCCTTAACAAAACACCCCCTTCTCCTAATTATGTCTCTTTTAGGCCTATTCAACCATACAATCTTGGTTTCCATAATATAACATACTTTACCAACCTAAAAAAAACCATAATCCTCTAAATAATGATAAATAACATCTTATTACAAAGTTTCAAGAATTTTTAAGGGCTATAAAAAAGTTATACCAATTTCCATTTTCAAAACCCTAGCTAGTTTTAGACATGCTTGTGTAAGGCTAAGGGAAAAAAATGGGTTATAATGAGTTTTGAGACACACTAACCCATTTTACCTTATTTAATACATTAAATTTCAAAATCAACCATCAAATGACTCTAACAAGTAAATATACAAAATATTTGATGGTGAAAGTGGACTGTGTGACAATTTAACTTTATTTCAATCAATTCTTACAAATTAATGAGCCTACCAAAGTGTTATTCCAATAATTTTTACATTATAAACTATTTTTATACTTAAAATAATGTAATATCTTTCAAACAATCATTTACAATGCCACTTACATATTTCTTTAAATTGTATCTTGGCAGAATTACTCTCACATGGGACTATGTTATAAGCTACCACCTTCTAAATGGATTTATCAAGTTTTTTAAAAAATTATACAATAAAGAATGAATTTAAAACTATAATACCAACCTCAAAAATTCTATAAATTACCTCCAATATTCCCCTATTCATTATCTACTTGACTATGTTCAAAGCATGACCTTCACAAACTTGTTTAAACTAAGTAATATGATCTTAACCTAGAAGTTAGAAACTAAATTTCAATATTTATTCAATTAAAAAAATAATTAAATATGAATTAAAAACCAATTATCTCATGGATACTTACATATCACTCATTCAAAACATTCTTTTATTAATTGATCTCTTTTGTATACAATAACCAAATACAAAATTAACAAGGCAAATAGGGTAAGTTAAAAATCTTGATTTATCTTCTCTTAATTCAGATCTATACCTATATATCCTCAAGTTTATATTCCATACTAGCCTAATAATAAACTCCTATAGCTCTCCAACCTCATCTAAATTTACTCCATCCCCTTAAGATGCCAACAAACAAGAAAACTTCCTTCTTTTTGGCCAACTCCCACGTAAGGTGGCTATTATAACATGCATTTCTTGGATCATATCTATATTTTTAATGATATTCACATTTTAACCCTATAAAACACTCACTTAGGAACATATATTACCTTTACAAACATTATACAACAATCATCTATCCAAAAAATCCCAAAATTCCACTCTAAACCTAGCTAGAAAATTTAAATTTTCAAATTAGCCATTTTTGTGAGAAACTCCAAAAGACCTCAAACACACAACTTAAATTTTCTATAATGACTCTAAAACATATAATAAGACCCTATACAACTTATATAAACCTAAAAATACAAAATATGGTCATTAAGACACTATAAAACATACTAACTTCTTTATTACATGGTGATGTTCTACATCAAACTCCTCAAGTGGGAGAAATTTGAGCTCCTGCTCAAATGTGCTTTGTCAAAATTCTTTCTTTATTTCAAATTATTTTTTATATGATCCTTTAATATTATATTTCTGATGATCCTCTTTTATTTCCCTTTTCTTCTCAGCAGGTGCCTTTGTCTTTGTCTACTTTCCTTGCCTTTCTTGTTTGACAGCTCATCTTCTATCTCCATGAAGTGTATAACCTGATTAAACTCCTTGTCTACCTCATATTTTATATTATAAATATCATATTTATCTCTATCATGATCTACCTGCAATTTATTATTCTCATTCTTCCATATTGCTCTTAACCCATAGCTTTCTTCTTCATTTTCCATGCTTGGTTCTTGCACTCTTTATTTCTCTTACTTATCAATCATGATTTCTTAATCATTATCATGCTTTAATGGATAAATATACCTATGTTATTCCTTAATTATGATAAAAATTTCCTTTAAATCTTCTTTATCTAACTCTTCTTTACACTTCACCTTCTCATGGTCAGTCTTCTCATTGCCTTACCCACCTTATAATGGCATCTCATTATCAAATTTAGGTTAATCATACCATAATACTAATTGGAAATTTATTACATTACTAACATCATTCATACCTTCAAATAAATCTATTTTAAAATTTCCCATTGAATATGTAAATTTATTACCTTGTTCTTGCCTCCTTTGCTTACTCTCTAGCTTACTTGTTTATGGCTCTCCTTCCATGAGCCTTTTTTCTTCACCTATTTACATTCTATTTGAATTGGTCCTTGGGATAAGAATACCCTTTATTTTATCTCTCCATGATAACTTATTCTCATTCCTTCCTTGAATCTTGTTAGGATTGATCTTGTCCTCTTCCCAACATGTATTATTCTTCTAATCAACTCCTTTGTGAGGATCCTGGTTGTCCTCCTCTTTACTTGTCTCTATCATGAGATATAATGATTACATTATTATTTTATCCTTATTATCATTTAATGAATTCTTCCCTTTTATTTCCATAATTTCAACATCTTGGTTAATACCTATTAAATGAATTTCATGAGACCTATTAGTCTCTTCAAGGACCTCCTTATCCTTGTCATCCCTTATTGCTTATACTTTATTCCTCCATGCCTCTCAAGGATTCTCTCTCATCTTCTTGAGTTCCCTATCATTTATTATCTACTATTTTATAGTATCATGAGATTTCATAACTTGTTCTTTAACCAATTCATATGAATTTATGCCTTATTTGTTCATGGTTTTAGACTTAACTTACAAATTGATTTGATTCTCTTTGTACCAATTCTTGTTCACCTTGTTGGATTTAATTCATGGCTTGATTATAATTACACTTATATTACCTAAAACTTTGTCTTCTTGAAGTGTTTCCATATAAAACATACTCCTTATCTTGTACATATTCTTTCCTTCATCTTGTAATTCTATCTCTTGTTCATTTATGATAGCTCTCTCCTTCTCTTTTCCTTTGTTTAGCTAATTTATACTTTTCTACCCTTAAATGACTGAAAAATTTGTCTTATTTAATTTTTTCCATAGAAAACATGCTTCTTGGCTTGGACATCTTCTTTCCTTCATCTTTTAATTTTGTCTCTTGTTCATTTATGATAGCTATCTCCTTCTATTTTCATTGATTTAGGGACTCTACTAGATTAACTTCATCCTCTTGTACCAATTCTTTCCACATTAACTTCTCTTCTTCATTGTAATCTTACATGGCTTGTACCTTATCTATTACTTCTTGGACTTTGTCTTCTTATTATGTCAAGCTAGACACTTTTCCATTATGAAATTCAGCTTGTATACCCTATTATTCCACGATGTAGGTTACTTTTTCTAACACTATTTATTTTTCTTGAGACTCCATTGTATCATGCCTAATTTTCACCTCTTAATCTTATATTCTAGGATAGATTTGGTCCTCTTATTCATCATTTATGGAATGCTCCAAAGCTACCAATTATTATTGTAATTTATCCTAACTCTCATAGACAAATATATGGTCAAGTTGCTCATCTAAAAAATTTACATCACCTACATACTCTTGTTCAAGTTTATCTATATTATTATCAAGTTTCATCATATCATCATTATTCACAAACAAACTCTTATCTTGTACCTCATTTATTGCTTCATGTAATACAACTTCTAAATCTTAACATTTATACCTCTTTTCTCCATTTTTTTGATGCAATATTTATTCTTTTATGCCTTCCATGAGGCATTATCTATACATGGTTGTCCAATAAACTTCTTATTCATCATAATTATTTTTATCATGATTTCTTTCCTTCATATTTTCAATATTTATGTCCTTAACATGGACTTCTTCCTTCTTTAATCTTGTACCTGTATTCATACATGATGAGAAATCATTAGATTTAAACATTTGAGGATTGATTGCCTCCATATCCTCCTTCATAGGTTTCTTGAGATTTTTCCTCTCCTTATCCTCCTTCATGAACATCTTATCATCCTTAAATTTTTGTTGACCTTCCTCTTTTTTATTCATCATAAAATTCTTCATCTCTTCTTTGAGTTGCCTACATAGTAATCTCTTCTTCTTCTCATTATCTCTCATTACAATCTTTCTCCTCTCCATGAGTGTCCTTATAGGCCACTTAACCCTCTTATTATTCATAACCCAACCATAGCATTGGATCTCTTCTTCTTGTATGATATCCACCAAGAGCTTTATCCTCTCTAACTTTTTGTCTATCTCACTCATCTCTTCTTCAACATCTAACCCTTTTCTCTTTGGGTATTCTTTCCTCTTTCTCTCTTTGTGGTAGTCTATCTCTACCAAGACCTTATTATCTTTTAATTTTTATATCTTCGTCTTCCCTTAAGCAATCCTTTTTCACCTTGATTTGATGTCTTAACCTCTATCTAGTCTATTGACACTACTATCCAAGTCTTTTTCACATTAGAACCACAACTCACACTTGGAGTCCTTATCTTCTCTCTCTCTGAGATTTTTCTAGCTATATTCTTAGGTATGCTTACCATAACTTTTAAACTCTCTCTTATTTTTATCATAAAACTTAGCTTCATGCAATCTCCATTTACAACCTTTAAGAATAACAACCTATAACATTCAAAAACATAAACCAATATAAGAGTTTATCTGCTCTGATACCACTTGATGTAGGGGTCTAATGCCTACAACCTTAGATATATATTAATATCTCTTGTTTACCATTTTTTTCCTTATTCTAACATCTAATTTTATTCCTCATGTAGGTACTTGCTTGCAATCTTCTTGAAGTCTCTTAATCACTCTCTTTACTCACTAGGCTCCTAAGACTTCTTATATGCATAGTAATCTTCTTGCTCTTTAAAGCCTATATCCACTCCTCATACTCTACATTCTTTCCTTCATACATATCACCATCATCATCCCCTAATCCAAATTCAAATTTGTCTTCTCCTTTCTGGTTCCTAACTTGCTCAATTTTATATAGATTTATAGGCTTAAAGGCCTCATTCATTTTTTAATGGTTATTACCTTCTATCAAGGGATTTAATGATCATATACTTTCTTATTAAAACTTATATACACCTCTCATAAATTCATACAATCTCAAGGTTATAACTCTTCACCCAATCAACTTTTCTCTCTTTAAGGTTTGTTAGCTTGTAGTCCTCCTTAAGCACAGATATTAATGGTTTGAAAAATATGGATAGGTTATAGATAAAATAAAATCATATTTAGACACCTTTTATATTTTTTCAACTCCTTAAAAATCTTAAAGGCTCAACTCCCAAGGTAAACCCCTTAAAAAAACACCCCTTCTCCTAATTAGGTCTCTTTTAGGCCTAGTTAATCATACAGTCTTGGTTTCCATACTATACCATATTTTAGCAGCCCAAAAAAACCATAATACTGTAAATAATTATAAATAACATATGATTAAAAATTTTCAATAATTTCCAAGGTTTATAACAAAAGTTATACTAAATTCCATTTTCAAAACCCTAGCTAGTTGTAAATAGGCATGTGCAAGGTTGAGGGCAAAAAAAATGGGTTATAATGAGTTTTAATACACTTAAATAGATTATAACACATTTAAAATTTCTAATCTAACCAATTTTACCTTATTTAATAGCTAGAAGTTTAAAATCAACCCTAAAATAACTCTAACAAGCAAATATATAGAAATTTTGATGGTGAAAGTGGATTGTGTGATAGTTTAACCTTATTTCAAGCAATTATAAAAAAGTAATGAGCCTTGAAATTTTGTATTCCCATCATTCATACATTATAAAATATTTTTATACTTTAAATAATGAAATATATTTCAAACAATGATTTACAATTCCACTTGTTTCTCTAAATTGTATCTTGGTAGAATTACTCTCACATAAGACTGTGTTATTAGTTACCACCTTCTAAATGGATTTCTCAAGTATTTAAATAGACTATAAAATCAAGGATTAATTTCAAAATATAATAAAAACCTCTAAAATTCTATAAAGGACCTCTAATATTCCCCTATTCACTATCTACTTAATTGTTTTCAAAACACGACCTTCACAAACTTGTCTAAACTGAGTAATATGATCTTAACCTTGAGGTTGGAAACCAAATTTCACTCTTTATTCAAGGAAAAAAGAAATTAAATAATAATTAAATACAAATTATATCATATATGCTCATATTTAACTCATTCAAACATTCTTTTATTGATTAATCTCTTTTATGTACAACAACCAAATACAAAATTGATAAGGCAAACATGGTACTTTAGAAATCTTGATTTATCTTCTCTTTATTTAGATCTCTACCTCTATATCCTCAATTTTATCTTCCTACTAACCTAATTCCACACTCATAAAACTCTCCACCTTCATCTACATGTACTCCATCCCCTTAAGATGCCAACAAACAAGAAAACTTCCTTCTTTTTAGCTAATTCCCATGTAGGGTGGTAGCTATAACATGAATTTCTTGGCTCATATATCTATTTTTCATTATATGGAAGTTATAAACCCTTAAAAAGTCACTTATAACCATATATTTCCTTTCCAAATGTTCCAAAATAATTAACTATCCCAGAAAGCCCAAAACCACTCTAAACCTAGCTAGAAAATTCAAATTAGACATTTTGGTAGGAAACTCCAAAAAGCCTCAAACACACAACTCAAATTTTATTTACTGACTCCAAATCCTATAATATGACCATATAAGACCTATATAAATCTCACAAGATAAAATATGGTCATTAAGACACTAGAAAACATACTAACTTCTTTATTACATGGTGATGCTCTGCATCAAGAAATTAGATCATTAAATCAATCAGATTGAAGTATACTACATGGTTCAAAATATTAAAAATGAGGAATAAAAAATATAATTGTATATTTTTAAACTAGGTGTTAGAACACTCATTTGGTGGGAGATTATTACACAAGAAGATCTCTTGAAACATGGTAAAGTGATTTATTCTTGGAATGGTTTTGTTTTTGCATTGAAAAATCAATTTTATCCATTATGTTATATGCAATAAGGTATTATGGATTGGAAAAACTTAAGGAAAATTAAGGTTCAAAGTGTAAAATATTACACTCAAGATTTTGTATAAATGCATTTGGTTTTGGGCATTCCCCTTTACACTCAAGAGACTCTTTTAAAGTATATTGGTAGGTTACATAATTATTTGAGGCATAAAATACTTGTGTTTAATCCCACTAACTTTAATGAAGTTTGTGTCCAAGATACCCACATTGAATCAAGGGGTAAGGTTACTAAGTAAAACATCAAAATGAAACCAATTAAACCACATGACATCAAAGGTAAAGTGAAGAGTAAAATAAAATGCAAATCCATGATCAAGAAAGGATGGGAAGCGTTTTTGTTCACATTTAAAAAAATAAGGTTATGAAGATGCTAAGTGTTGGAAGCTCCATTCATAACTCAGGTCAAAATGATTAAAGAACAAGAAAGGAAATAATAAGACCACTTTAGCATTAAAACAAGATCTTGGATCCAATTCAGGTGATGATACCAAGGTCACTACTTTGGGTTTGGAAGGTTCATACTTTTACTCTTATAGAACTAAATCTCATACTTTCATTCATATTTTAATTATAATTATATGCATGGTGAAAATAAAAGAAAAGAAAAGAGTTGTTCCACATAAGGGTAATTCTTAATCATACTAATCTCATTATTCTTTTAATTCTAAGTCTATGCATGGTGAAAAGAATAGATATTCTTTTTTATAGTAGATCACAAGCAAATATCATTTATAAATAAGTTATAAACCAATTAATAATTTAAACTAAACCAAATATTAATCCATACCCTTCGAAATGGGTGTATGATGATGCAATAATGCAAGTCACTAAAACATGTAGATTAAGATTTTTAATCACCTCTAAGTTTATTGATGAGGTAGAATTAGATGTGGTTCTAATTGATATTTGCAGCATTGTACTTGTAAGTCCAAATTTTTATGATATAAAATTAATCTTATATAGGGAAGAGAATAAATATTTTCTTGTAAAATATGTGGTTGAATAAATTAAAAGATCCCATCAGATAAAGGTAAATTTATCACTTGTATTTGCAGGATAAATGAAAAATATTGTCAATGCAAATAAAATATTTATACTCATGATTTTAAATGTCAAGGGTGATGATAAATAAAAGTCTATAGAATATTTTCATCCTAAAAATATACATGAAATATTTAAGTTAATGTTTAACTATGATAAAAAAATTTAGGATCCATAAGTTTACCTCCTAAAAGGGATGTACAACATGAGATACAAATTTAGAAAGATACGCCTCTTCCTAAAATTGGCATGTATAGGTTATTTGTGGTGAAGAATGAATAAATCAAGAAGCAAGTTTAAGATTTGTTTGATAAATAGGTCATTCAGACAAAAACTTGTCCATGTAGGTCACCAATTATTTTGGTGCCAAAGAAAAATGGCACTTGGTGAATCTGTGTGGATTTCCAAGCATTAAACAAGACAATGGTGAAAAAACACTACCCTCTTTCTCACATTGATTATTTTATAGATCATTTAAAAAAATTTGTGCCTAAGAAATATGTCACTTGGTGAATGTGCATGTATTTCCAAGCATTGAACAAGATAATAGTTAAAAATTGCAACCCTCATTCTTGTATTGATGATTTGCTAGATCAATTAAAAAATGTTATTTATTTCACTAAGTTAGACTTAAGAAGTGGTTATCACCAAGTTAAGATTAGAGAAGATGATATTTGGAAAACTTATTTTAAAACTAAGCAAGGTATTTTTGAATATATGGTGTTGCCCTTTGTGCTTTTTAATGCACATACCACCTTTATGAAGGTTATGAATGATGTATTTAGGCTATTCATAGATGATTTTGTTATATACTACTTAAATGATATTTGGATTTTTAGTAAATGCTATGAAGATTATGTTAAATACATTAGGAAAGTCTTAGATATATTGTGAAAGGATTAATTATACTTAAAGATTTCTAAATGTGAATTTGGTAAAACATATTTGGTTTATTTAGTCTATGTAGTAGGGGGTGGAAAACTAAAAATTGATCCTTCTAAAGTTGAATTCATTATTAAATGACATAATCCTAATAATGTTATAGAAGTTAGAAACTTCATATGGTAATTCTAATATTAGAGGAATTTTATTGCTAAATTTTAATTTATTGCATCTCCTTTGCATGCTTTGATAAGTGTTAAATAGGTCTTTTAGTTTGGAGGCAAGCACAAAAATACTTCAACACATTGAAAGAAAAGATAAGCACAACATATTTACAATATCCATTTGATATTAAAACTAATGCAAGTGATTATGTCATGGGTGTTGTTTTAATGCAAAAGTGAAAAAACTATTTTATACCATTCATAAACCTTCACAATTGTGGTAAGTAATTATCCTACTTGTGATAAATAGTTTTATTCATTAGTACAAAGTGTGAAAAGGTGAAAGCATTATTTAATGGTTAAAGAGATAATAATCACATAGATCATCAACCTTTGTAATATATCCAATCAAAGTCAAAGCTACAATAATCAAGGAAATTTCATTGGATGGGGTTTATAAAACAATTTCATCTCATGATAAGGTATAAAAAGGTACACAAAATAAGCTTGTTGATATGCTTTCAAGACCTCCTATTATTGCATCTATTCTTTTTCAGCATAGTTTTTTTATGCATGAAAGTTATAAATAACAATATGCTATGTATGATGATTGTAAGGATCTTTACTAATATTTAACTCATGGTAATCATGTATTAAAATTAGAATATCATATACATGATGGATTACTTTATCATCTTGGTAAAATTATCATTAAATAAGATGAAATAGTTCATGTGATTAGGGAAGCACACACTTTTCTTGTTTATGGTCATTTTGGCATTTGGAAAATAGTTGCACAATTAAAAATATATTACTATCAGTCTTAAATGTATCTAAGTATGTAAAAGGTTATATTATTTGTGTCACTATCAAGTCTAGTAATAGGAAGTTGGCTTGTATACCCCACTTCCCATACCAATCCATCCATGGGAAAGTATTTCTATGGATTTTGTAGGATACTTGTCTATGTCAAGAAATAATGGTGACTATTTGTATGTGGCTTTTTATATATTTTTAAATATGTGTGTATCAATTCCCTATAAAAATATATAACAGGTGAGGATATTGTACACTTGTTCTTAAACAAAGTTTGGGTTCATTCTGGTTTTCCCACATTTATTGTATCTAATCATAATTCTCAATTCATTAGGAGGTTTTGGTCAACTTTGTGGGACTTTATGGACATAAAAATCAAGAAGAGAATTATATTTCATCCACAAACCAATGGGAAAATAGAAGTGGTTAACCAAATAGTGGTACATTTTCTCAAAGGGTATTATAGTAATCATCTCAAGATTTGGGATGAACACTTGTGTTTTGTGCAACATGATTACAATCATGCCATACATTATTCTACATAGAATTATAATTTTGAGACTTGTTTTGTTTATTTTACTAATTAACCCTTAGAATTAAAATTTGGATAAGAATCAGTGGCAAATGGACATAAAGATTTATATAAATAAAATAGGTTCATTCAGAAGACACAATCAATTCATCAAGTTGTCCAAGAGAAATTGTAAAATATCTAAGCCAAGTAATTATAGGGCTAGGAATGAAAAGCATTGGGTTGATCATTACTTCCAATTTAGTGATAAATTTTGGTTACACATTAATAAAAAATGCCTAAAATGTGAAGGTAAAAAAATCAAACCAAATAGGTATAGTCCATTTAAAATTTTAGAAAAGATTGGTAATAATGATTTTTGGTTAGAGTTACACCCATATATGCAGATGTATTTCATGGTATATGTTGAAAATTTTAAATTAGATGAGAATTATATGATCATGGATCAAGGTGAGAATGTTCAAGTTCCTTCTGTTGATGATTCTACTCCTAAATATCTTAACGAGTTATAGGAAGATGTTATTTTGGATAGGATAGTGAGGACTTTATGAAGGGGTGATGTATAGTATGTATGAAAAAACTTAGGATGGATTTGTAACTTGTTATAATTAGTGAATTCAAAGCTTGGAGAAGGTAATATTACCAAATAACTCATTGCATAGATATTTAGATCAGGTTATGACCAATTCACATCCACTAAATCTAATCAAAGGATCTCTTACTACATAATACAAAAGGAGAGGTTTTCAAATCCTCTTGGAAAATGATATTATGTAATAACCCTATCTAGGCCTACAATACATAAAATAAATCTAATCTAGTGCCCACTAAATATTTTCACATAAAGGGTGATAGTTAAAAACAAAAAAAAAAAAAAAAAACATGAAAAGAGAAGTCTACTCAAGTCAATGTAAAGGTCAACTAAACAAGAAGTAAAACATTCATCCTATAACTTTATGCAATATATATCTACCAAATGAAAAATTAAAAATTAGGAATACTTACATTGAATGAAATTGTTGTGCCTCAAGATCTCCCATGGTTAATGGTGCTTTACAAGAGGTTGTTGTGGATTTGTAAGGATTACACTATAAAAATCAGCTCTAGGTTAAAAGACTCCTACTTTGTATCCAAGAATTTTACATAAGAAAAGATTCTTTCCTTACAAGGAAAAACACTAATCAATGATTCATAAAGTGTATAAATAGTATAATTATGAGCTATAATAATGTGAAAATTAGCATTACTCTCTATTGGATTGAATTGAAAGTGGTATTTATATCCAAGGATTAACCCTAAACCTTCATGGGGATTTAGTCAATAAGATCAACTGATTTGATTTTGTTAGGTGGTAAAGATAGCCATTATGTCTCAAAATAGGTTGGTCAGACCAATGTATTTTTTTAACATGCACTCAATCCCTAACAAGATCAACTTGGCTAACATAAAAATGAAGAATAAGGATGTTTTCTTAGTTAGGAGTTAATTTGGAGGGTGAATTACTTAGATGAGTGCATGAATAGGTTTTACTTTCTTAAGGAGCTAGATAAAAGTAACTTGTAGTGGATTTAGGAAATGGTACAAGGACCAACAATCTTGCAAAGTATAAAAGGTCTAAAAATATTATGTGTCAACATATGCCCCACTCAAAGCTCATCATGTGTCTTGAAGTTGTAACATGGGATGATGATTTGAGAAATAAAATAGTAACACACAATGTTAGATAATAAATTAAAGTAAAAATTAGAAAAATAAATAGAAGTAAATAATTGAAAAATACATACCTTCACTTACCTTATTGTTGTGACATAAAGGATGCATGAGAAGCAGATGGAAGAGGTTTCCAATGTATGTAACATTAGGTGGACCTAAAAAATAAGTTAAAATTTAACTATTTTATAGAAAAAGGGGTGAATATAGAAAAATTCTCTACATTGTAAAGATTTCAAAACTTCTTATGGTTTGTTAAAAGAGTTTATAGAAACATAGTTATGAAAGAAATATGAAATTATTTGGTGAAAATTTACTAGGTAAAGATTTTGTAAATTTTAAATATATATTAGAATTTTAACTATTCATTTAAAATTTTAGTATGTTGAGAAACTATGGCTCTATGTGATGTAGAGGAGTGATAAGAGAGATGATGGCATGGATGCAAGAAGAATCAGGGGGGATACATTATGGCTACTGTAATCATGATCCAGGTATGGGATGTATTGAATTCAATTTTTTTATTATTTTTAATTGTAAATGGAGTATATTTATAAATTTAGGTGCTAGGGTATATCTATGTAGTGGAATTTTCCCCAAAACATTTTAGGTAGGGTAAAAATTATGATGAAAAATGGGTAAGGATCATTAATGCCTAGGGAATTAATGATAAGCATGTTAAAAATCATCATAGAAAAGAAATAAGATCATCCAAGCTAACGTAGGTTTAAATTAACAAGTTGATGTTAGTGGTTGATTGTGTATTATTAGGTTAATCTAGTTAGTTGTTAAATGGTTGATTATGTATATGTTGGTCAATCTAGTGTATTAGTGTATAGGTGGTTGATTACATCTATGCTAGCTGATTTAGTAAGTTTATTAAATGACCAACTATGTATAGGAAATGGTTGACTACATTGGTTTAGTATTCAAATTCATATGAAGTGGTCGATGTATTCAAATTTTTGATCTCCTTAAACTATGACATATCTTGGGTTAGTTGGTCGACTACATAGCAAGTGGTTGATGTAGTTAATTATATAGTTGACTTCATATGGAGTGGATGATGTAGTTACGTTAGCTATTTGACTTCACATGAAGTGGTCAATGTAATTACATTAGTAGACCAACTTTACATGAAGTGGTTGATGTAGTTTGAAGTTGATAGTGGCTGGCGTAGTTAGATACATATATGTCATAGTAAGAAATATAGTTTTGTCTGATATAGTTAGTTGTGTGTCCTACATAGTATAAAATGTTAGGACCCAGAAGCACCATTGATTACCAAGCAACTAAACATGCAGAAATAACTAGAATCACAAGTAACTAGAATTCAGAAATAACACAGAATATGAGAGACAATACACAACTTGTATTAATACTCTTCTAGAAAAGAATTACAAATGAAGAGACACCACACTCTTCCACCTTACAGGTTCGCCACACCAAGTGTTGAATAATTCACCTTCAAGAGCTCACTCTCTCTCTTACGGTCCCAACACACAACTCAAGCATAGATTTAGTGTTCACCTCCAACCAGTCAGTATCCACTACTACCAGTACATCGAGTATAAAAACATACTCAACCGAGTACACAATGCACTCCAAGTAGATCTACCATGAACTTGCAACAACCTGTAATTCAAATGATCTTACTTATGGAAGGATCTACCTTGCCTTCCTCTTTGCTCAATAACCGAGTACACATCATACTCCAAGTAGATCTCTCCTGATCTTGCTACCTATTGTGTTGTTGTCCTCCCTGATCTTGCACACCTACAAATCAATCTAGTTCTGCACACCTGCAAACCTGGATCCTGCACACACATACACCTGCAGATCAATTATCTTACTTACCATGCAGATCTCTAAATGTGGCCTTACACACCTACTGACCAAGATCCTACATACATGAAGAATCCTTCTGATTCTCCAAACCAGCACCCACACTTGGCACTGTGGCACTAGGAGGAACACACCTTTCCCTCTTCACACACAGAAGGAGCTAATATTTACTCTCTTACTCTTTAGCACCAATTACAATACAGCCCATGAGTCTATTAAATAGATCTCATGCAAACAATAATTAGACACCTAATTACAATAATTAGATCCACAACTTCAAGGCTAAAATTAGCCTTATTCATGCAAACAACTGGTTCATTAACGAACTGTTCATAACACTCACAATTCTGAACTACACAGGTGACTGACATCGGTCCCTGTCTACCTAGGGGTGACCGACGTCGATTGATCCCTAACCATCATCTGCAGCTTCCTATCTCCACCTGACCGACGTCGGTTGGCCTGATCGACACTGGTGATTGTGACACTCAACACCCTCCTCCAATGTCTGCATCAATGAAGCTTTTAGCTCCACAACCTAACAATCTCCCACTTGGAGATAAACAACTGCACTATACCTATACCTGTACACCATCTAATCTATTTCCTGGCTTGTATCCCTCTTCAAGATCAATCCTGAAGACCAACCACCACAAATCCTATGGTGCACCTCCTGTCATCCAAGTAACTTGCCACATCCAAACCTACAAACCCATGTAGTGAAGTCCTGACCCTGCATAGCATGTATACCTACTGCTGGTCCCTCTCAAATACCTGAGAACCCACTTCCCCGAATTGGCTCCTAACTCTCTGACAGCTCCCACTGCTGGGGAAAACTCATGTCTATACCAGACCTCATGTGATTTCAGACACTAAACTATCCAACCCTTGGTGTGCTCTGGTTCTGCATCCTGCATATTGAACCTCACCAACACCTAATTCACATCAGCTCCCATTGGAGACAAAATCAACCTATGATCTTCCATGTCTCTCATGCCAAAGAATTTCACTGCTCCCAAATCCTTCATGGCACACCACTAAACTAACCTTACCCTTAGCTCAGCAAAACCCTATATGTCTGAACCTGCTAGCATACCATCCACATACAATAATAGGATAATGTTGCAATCATCATCCACCTGGTAAGACAAACACAATGGTTACACTGACATTGACTAAAGCCCTGCTTTGTCATCCACCTGTCAAACCTATAGCATTGTCCTGCCGCTTCCTCAAGACCATATGACCCAGCCTTCCATCTCATGTATCCATTCTCTCTATTCTTTAACTAAGGTATCCATTCATCTCAGTGCTTTCATACTGGCTGGCAACACTACCAAATATCTCATTTGGTTCTGCATCCTGTTCATGCCATGCTCCCACTGTTTCTTGGATCCTTCCTGATCTACAGTGAGCAATGAGTATAAAGAAGAAGAACAATGAATTTTAGGCTTACTTACACTTTCAATCCTCCCCATGTGCATTTGAGACTCCTTGACAGCTTGCTATCCACCCAAAATTTGTCTCAGTGATCGACCTCGGTCAACACACAGTCTGCATCCAACCGATGTCAGTTCCATGCGACTGTCCAGGTCACCGACACCAGTTATCCTACCAACGACGGTCTCCTCCTACCCGACACTGCTAATATCTCTGGTCTGCACATGACCAATGTCAGCACCTATCTGTTCGACATCGATTACCCTTGACTGATGTCGGTACCTGTGTATGCTTGTGAGTGATGATTTTTTACCCACGAGCTTACTTTGAATCAAAACCCTATCCAAATTGCCCTGCTCAGAGGTATACAGTCCCATCCACTAATCTCTATCTGTCATCTCCTCCAAGAACACCAAGGCTTTCCAGTTCTTAAGTTTATCAAATACATCAGTCTTCTTTTTCCTGCAATAAACACAATCCTTTCTTGTAGCATCCCACTGCTCACAAAAATCTCGATCTATGCTCTTTGAAGTTGATCTCTTACCATCTGACTTAAGAACATCCATTCCCTTCTCACTTATGTGACCAAGCCTACAAAGGCACACCTGTGCAACAGAAGTGGAATCAGTAATACAAGCAAGTAGATAAAGAGTACTTGCTTTCTTACCACATGCTAATTCAAGTGCATCCGTTGTGAGAGTTTATGTGCATCTCTCATCACCCAACTTTCCTGAAGCAATTAGCCACATCTTCAAGACTGGGACCTGCATGACCTTCTTCAACACCCATGTGTTGGCCCCCTGCAATTTTAGCATCACTTCTCCTTTGCCAACCATGTGACAAGGCTCACCAACCCCTCTACTTGGGGCTGCATGGAAAGAGGAAACATAATCTATAAACCGAGATTCTACTTTATCCAAGAAACATCCCAGAGCATCCTGTGCAACAACACCTGCAACATCTGCTTCTTCAATTCCTTCATGCTGATCTTCTACCAACCAATAATATTTCTTTACCTGCTCTTTCTTTCCATAACACTGTAATTGACCATTCATGCTTTTCAATTCCTCCATTCTTAGTGTACTTTCTTCTGTCTTTGCTATACTCCCACTCAATCAGAAACCCCTAAGAGTGACCTGTAACCAAACACAAACCTACTCCCTGCAACCTTAGCTCTGGTACCAACTGTCAGGCATCTAGAACAACAAACATGCTCTGATACCAACTGTTAGGACCCAGAAGCACCATTGATTACAATGCAACTAAATATGCGGAATTAACCAGAAGCAACAAGTAACTAGAATTCAGAAATAACACAGAATATGAGAGACAATACCCAATTGTATTAATACTCTTCTAGAAAAGAATTACAACCAAGAAGATGCCACAATTCTTCTTCACCTTACAGAGGCTTCCCACACCTCAAGTGTACAGTAATTCACCTTCAAGAGTTCTCTCTATTACGGTCCCAACACACAACTCAAACACAGAGTTGGTGTTCACCTCCAACCAGTCAGTATCCACTACTGCCAGTACACAAGTACTCAAAGTACTTCAAGTAGATCTCCCATGAACTGCAATAACCTGCAACTCAAATGATCTTACTTATGGAAGGATCTACCTTGCCTTCCTCTTTGCTCTCCAAATGAGTACACATCGTACTCCAAGTAGATCCCACCTGATCTTGCTCCCTGTTGTGTTGTTGTCACCTTGATTTTGCTGCCACCTGCAGATCAACCTGGTTCTGCACACCTGCAAACCTTAGACCTCGCACACACATACACTTGCAGATCAATGATCTTACTTACCATGCAGATCTCCAAACGTGGCCTTGCACACCTGCTGACCAAGATCCTACATACATGAAGAATCCTTCTGATTCTCCAAACCAGCACCCACACTAGGCATTGTTGTGGAACTAGGAGGAACACCCTTGCTCTCTTCACACACAAAAGGAGCTGACTTGGCTCAACTCAACTAGCACAAATTACAATACAGCCCATGAGTCTATTATATAGATCTCATGCAAACAATAATTAGACACCTAATTACAATAATTAGATCCACAACTCAAGACTATAATTAGCCTTCTTCATGCAAACAACTGGCAATGTCTGCATCAATGAAGCTTTTAGCTCCACAACCTAACATAAAATGTTGAGAAAGAGATACTATATGTTGATGAAGTAGTTAAGCTATATGTAAATGCAATTATTATCAATTTTGGTAGTGTAATTTGATGATTATCTGATATATAGAGCTGATACATGCTTTGTTATTTGATATTTTACAAAGATAATGGAGGATATGGTGATCGGTGGATGTAGTTTGGTTACCTAGTTTGTTAGATATATTAACAACAAATGATTAAGCATGGATGATGACATTGGGATTTGGAGGAATTATATAGATGTGATGCATTCCCTTGAGTGTTGACTTAGTCTCCATGTTCTTATGAACATGTGAGTGTCTAACCAATGCTTTTATATGGTTGGTGGATGGGGACTCCATTGAGGTGGGTATCACCTTGGAATATGTCCATACAATATTAGGACTTCCTATTGTAGGGATGCCCATTATTTATAATAATCATGATATGGATGCTAAGAGATAATCCTTGGCCTTATGGGTGACCAGCTCATGATATTTTGGTGGTTTATGAGCTCACTTGTTTTATGTCTATGTGTTGGCCATTCTAGATATCTATAAGGCCATTATAGGCCTTGTGATAGTTTGTGTGCTCTATCACAAGTCTAATGGGAAGATGCCACTAATTTGGTTGCCTTGTGTTGATATATATTAGAGAAAGGTATGATATATGATATAGGTTCAGTGATCTAGGTGTAGTTAGTACATGATATGTACAATATCCTATCATGAGGGCATGTTACTATGAGCCCTGTGATTTTATTGATTAGTTGGATATATGAGAGG
>JARHVA010003236.1:0-25000 GCA_037957365.1 Torreya grandis
TCTTTTGGGAATCATGCCCTTTTGATCTATTTTAGTCACTTGAGATCAGTTAAAAAACATGACCAGAGTTAAGTTTTAGTCATATATTGTTATTGGGTATTTAGTGGGGTCCTAAAACCTTATGCAACTCATTTTAACATGAAGAACTTAATTCCCTATGGTGTGGTAGTCAAAAAGTTCATTTTGTGTTAGTCTAAGAGACATGCTAAACTAAAATGTGTCATTTTAATGGTTTTTCAACACATGTTCATCCTTATATTTGGATTCATGCCTTAAATTATGGGCATGTAGGAAGGTAAACTATTTTTTCATTATGCCCTCACTCTTAGGGTATGTTAATATTTTTTTTTGGATTATGTGTTCCTATTATGTCATAGAGTGATATGTGATAGTTGGTAACAACCTCACCTATGATATGAAACTGTGCATTAGATTTCATTCCATATAAATTTTTAACATAAGATCAAAAATGATGATTTCTAATGTTTAATGGGATTTTACCCTACGTTGTTCATAGACATATACTCTTACCTTTTGAAGAGACGAGCTCTATTTTTTGCACATTTTTATTTAGAGTGTAATTAGTAAACTAAATGAAACAACCCTTCACCTCCTAGATTATGTGTGTTTTAAAATGTAATTTCAAATCAAATCACTTTTTTTTGTTCATTAAATAATGAAAAAAAATAGGTCATGAAAATGTTACCAACAAGAGTGGCAAGAAAAGTTGTAGTATTCACAAATATTTCCAAAATGATTTTTATATAATATAAATTTTTTAAGTGATGCTAATTTTATTGAATAAATATGGGAAGATATAATAATATGATTCATCTTTTGGGATGATTCAAGAGATGTAAATGTTGAAACACAAAAGTATATGAGGAATCAACATGACTAGTGCATAATAAACTAAGTGAAAGAGAAAAAATGCTATTCAAATATACTTCCAAGATTTTAAGATGAGTGTGGATGAATGTTTCATGTTTTTCTATGAATTTAACCTAGAGGAGTTGAAAATTTAGATCATGGAGATGAAGTAGTATTTCAAGTTTGACGAAGTAGAATATGAATGGAATGTGAAAGTTGAAAATATGTATTTAAAGGACATAAATTATGTGTTATAAGGATGGTTTAATTTAGATAAATCACAAGGGTAAATATATTATTATTTATAGGATATAATCATTTCAAATTTTAATGGAAAATTTATACATATAAATTATAAACTAGACTCATTAAAGAGGGTTGAATAATTTGTACATAATAAAGTTGAGAATGAAGGAGTATATAAGGGATTTATATACTATCACTATCTATGTTATCATAATGATATTTACCAATAGAATTTGGAATTATAAATTAATGGAATGTAATGGTCCATCTAAGATAAGATCAACATGGTGAGATTGTATATGGTAGAGGACTTGTATCAATATATGCTAAGAGAATAGGAGAATTTGGTACAAAGATAAAGAACTAAAATAATCATAGGGAATATATACAGTGGTAAATAATAATAAAAAACATAATAAATGGACTAAATAAGGCATGACTAATGCACAATCACAATAATCCAAAGGAGAAGCCACTACCATGAGAGGAAGAAATAGTTTCAGCAAAGGAAGAGGAATAAGGTTTGAAGGAACATGTTTTAGGTGTGGTGATTTTGGAAATTATATATATTAGTTCCCTCAAGTTCACTATAATATAAAATATATAGGGATAAATGGTGGTGCACAATTCCTAAAAAATAACATAGAGTCTTTGGATTCACATGCACATGTAAAAGAGCATTCACAAGGAAATAATTTACTTGTAATGAGGAGAAGTTTTAAAGGTCATATGGAAGTACAAGGATCCAGGTTAGAAGATAAATATTTTCTAAACCAAGTTAAATACAAGATTAAACTATATACTATTTTGGATAATAGTGGAAGTATAAATAATATAATTTCCATGAAGTTGATGATAAAACTATGTCTAGTGTGCAAGCTAATATAAGACCTTAAAAAGTATCCTGGTTAATGGGATGTTAGTGTAGAATTTATCAAGATAAGTGTGATATGGAAATTATGATATGAAGATACATATAAAAGGTGTTATGAGACATCATATTGATGGATACATGTCATGTTTTATCTGGGAGACCTTGTGAGTATGATCATGATATAATGTATGTGTAAGAAATAATATTTTTCATGTGAAGAATAATGGAAAAAATTATAATGTGAATCCATTAAAATATAAGGATTTATTTCACTCCAAAGTCATTTGGTCATGTGAAGAGGAAAGACATACGTATTGAGGAAATATAAAATATTGTGTACAAAGATGAATGCGGATGCCACATAAAAGAAAGAAAGTGAAATTTTGAACCACAAGAAGCTTGGAGTGATATTAGTGGTTAGTGCCACAATGAAGAAAAAAAGTGGATCTCCCATTATAGGTAAGGAAGGTAAATAAAAGGAGAGTGGGTTTTGGAATAAAAAAGGTACATAGAGGTTTTTTTAAGGAGGAAATGTTTTTCCTAGTTTTCATCCAAATAGACTAGAAGGTGAAAAATATTATACATTGTGTAGGGGTAAAAAGATATTTTCACCTAGGTTAGAATGAGTGGTCCTATAACTAGCCCTATATATGTGAGCACCATTCTCAAACATTTTTTATTACCTGTGTGTATGATGAAATATCATTTGGGTTCACTATAAATATTTCATCAATGGAAAAAAATTAATATTATAAATAAGTGGCTTGTGTTTTTTACATAACTCCTTATTTGTGTGTAAGCCTAAATTCTAGAAAATTTATGAATCTTTTTACATGCATGTATAGTTTTTTTTTGTGTAACCCATTCGTGGACATAGATTAAAATCTCAAGTGATCAATTAGAGAGTTTAATCCAACCTAAATAGGAAATTTATGTTGTAGCCTTGTAAATGGGATAGTGCAGGGAAATGATGGGCCAAAATAGGGTCTTAAGTGGACTTTCTTTTTTGAAAAATGAGAACCCTCAATTATATAGATTATATGAGGTGGATACAGTCAAAATTTGAAGATGATATAAGGAAAATGAATTGTAAGATTTTGAATTTAGTTTATAAACTACTAGTTTTTTTCTAAAAATGGTCAAGTATAAGTAGGTTAAACATCTGAAATTCAAAAGGGAATTTTTTTTTCCCATAAAAACATAGTAAATAGTCGATCATGCACCCACTCTTTTTTTTAGCATTGTATAGTTTTATTTTAAAACCCTTTGGTTTAAATTTATATAAAATCATATAGTTTTTAAACCTATATTTTTTTAAAAAAATAATTAATATTAAAAAAGTATTAATTTTACAAGTAAATAAACCCTAAAAATGATTTAAAAAAATTGAGATGTGTGCCCCACCCCTAACTACCTCAAAATATGAAAATTAATTTTTTTCATTGTGTATAGAATTAAGCCTAGTTTCTAACCAAATACCTTTTTTTGGAATTTGGATGAATGGAAAAAATCATAAAAAATATATAAACATGTATAATTGTGTCATATAGTGGCATAAAAAGACATACTTAGAAATCAATATAGATTGAAACCTTAAAAAAGTCAAAAAAACATATATTTGGAAAGATGAGAGTGTACTTGATGTCATAGTAATATTTTTAATAATTTTCTCAATTAAATTCATAGTGTTTATGATGGTGGAAGTTGGATTTTTTTATTTTAATTCAAAAACACATATTCAACTTTGTGTGTGTGTGTGTGTAGGTCTAGGCCTTAGGCTCGAGAATCCAAGCCATTTCCAAGCCAACAAGAATGTGATTTAAATGATAGAAATTAAAATAATTGTTACTAATAGTATGTAAAAAATGTGTGTGCAGAAAGAGTATGAAATGTCAAAGAGTTAGAAAGCAAAGAACTGGAATGATTAAAAGGTAGGGAGATTGTTTACTAAAATAAATGTTACATAAAATTTGATGGTAAACTTATAATTTAAATTTATCTTAGTAATATCAACAATTAAGGTCACTTTTCATCTCCTAAAACTGGTCTCACAACTCCATGAGTTATGATTTGGAGGATATTTTTTTCAAAATCTAATCTGGTCAGTATGTAGTCATTTTAAGGATTTAAATATTGAAATTAAGGATTTTAAGGCTTAAATTTTACAACTGATGTTCATTTTGGGTAAACATATAGTAATTTTTAGATTTTTGGGCCATGTATATTGCTTGGTGACATTTTAGGAGTTATTGGTTTGTCAAAATTAAATTTTATAAACCAACGCACATCCAACCACTCCTTTATGTCGATTTTACTTATGCTTAGGTCCTTTCTAGGCCAAAAGTGCACAACAACACCATAATAATTTATGCATGTTCACCCCAACTCAATTTAAACTCATTTTAAAGTGGTTTGCATGTGGAAACATATGTCCCATTAGTGACCCAAACACACCCAACCACCCCTTTCTACTTATTTTACTTGGAATTAGGTCCCATATAGGACAAAATTGACATAATAAAACCATATCCACTTATTACCAAGACAAATTCAAATAATTTTAGGCATATTTGTGCATAATCACCCCATCTCTCTTTAAATTCAAGGAAAAAATATTTGATTGTAGTAATGTAGGTCACATTTTATCCCTTACACATCCCAAAACCAATTTATCTTTATTTTAATAACAATTATCTCCATTATATGCCAAAATAGACATAATAACACCATATCCACTTTTGACTATGTAAATGTGAATAGTTTAAATTAATTGTATGCATGATCACCCTAATTCACTTTGAATTCAATCCTAAGTGGTGTTATTTGGGAAGAATAGGTTAAAATGATGACCCACACATACTAAATCACCACTTAATGCCATTTTCACTTATAATTTGATGGTTTATAGACCCAAAAAAATACAATGCCATATACACTTATAATGAGGGAAAATATGGATAATTTGGGACTCATTCATGCATAAGAAACCCAATTCAATTAGAATTAAGGCTAGATTAGTGTGATTGGCACAATGTAGGTCCAGTTTTAATTTGCACACACCCAACTATTCATCTATGCTAATTTTACTTATGATTAGGTCCTTTATAAGCTAACAATGACAAAACAAAATCATATCCATATGTTTAGGGTAAATTCAAATAATTTTGGGTAATGTTTTTCAAAATCACCCTAGCTCACTTTGAATCTAAGAAAAATTGGTTTAATTAGGTCAACATAGACTTCATTAGTTATCTTTACGCATCCAAACACCCCTTTATTCCAAATTTAATTTTGATGAGGTCCCTTATAGGACAAAATCAATAAAGTAACACTGTATCCACTTTTGACTATGGAAAATGAGGATAACTTATGACACATTTATGCATGACCACCCTAACTCACTTCAAATTTAGGTCAAATAGGTGTGAATACAGTAACAAAAGTTTCAATTTTGTTTGCACATGTCACCAATGTCACCTACATCGCTAAAATCACACCAATATAGACTAAATTAAAAATGAATTTGGGTGATTTTGCATAAATGTGCCCAAAATTATTGTCATTTTTCCTTGTCATATGTGGATATGGTGTTATTGACTGATTTTGGCATTAAATGGAGTAATCACTAGTAAAATTAGCATAAATGGGTGGTTTGATGTGTTTAGGTCACCAATGCAACTTACATTTCCCAAATCACATCATTTTATCATAATTCAAAGTGAATTATGGTAATCATACAAAAATGTGCCAAATTTTATGCATTTTTACCTTATTTTTAAGTGGATACAATGTTTTTTTATTTATTTTGGCATATAAGGGACATAAATCATGGGTAAAATAAGGAAAAGGGGTCGGTTGGTGGTGCCATGATCATCAATGTGAATTAATTTTCCCCAATCACACAAATTTAACATGAATTCCATGTGAATTTGGGTTATTTTTCATTAATATTCCCCAAATTATCTACATTATCCTTGGTCACAAATGGATATAATGTTTTTTGTTGGCTTAAGCCTATAATCCCCATAATCTCAATAAAAAAACATAAATGGGTGGTTGGATATGCATGAGACACCAATGTAATCCATGTTTCCCTAATGATAACATATTATCTTGATTTCAAATTTAATTTGGGTGATTTCACATATATGTGCCACAAATGATCTATATTTTTCTGCGTCACAAATGGATATGGTGTTGTTGTGTGGATTTTGGCAAATGAGGGACTTAATCAGAAGAGAAATCAACATAAATGGGTGGTTGGATGTGTATAAGTCACCAATGTAACTTACATTTCCCCAATAATATATGAAATTGGTAATTGATAAGATTAAAATATGAATGCCAAATGGTTATGCAACAAAGAACTTTAGTCCATAGAGCAGCTAATATGTGAGATAGTCTGCTCAATATGAGATAGTATAGTTTGTAATGTAAGAATTCCATGCTCAATAGTAGCATTATGTGAGTAATAGGAATTATATATGTATCATGAGTAACCATATGCATAGATAGATTATGTAAACTAAGTGATGTTTCCAAACTAAGAGATGATGCCATAAAAGTAGTTAAAGGTGTGTAAATATGAATAAATGTAATAATAGAAATAGCTAAAGGTGTATAAATAGGATTAGATACAATATTATAAGTGAAAACATTTTAAATTATATCTTAGGAGCCTTTCTTTGTTTCATCTCTATCATAATATAAAAATTCATCTATCTTCTTTGGATGCTCATGAAGATATTGCATGATTTTTTCATTATTAGTTGGACCAGATTTTTCTTGAGTAGTTGGTTATGAAATGAGAGCCATGAACCTTTTAATAGGATGAGGAACAATCATTAGAAGGTCATTTTAAGTTTTAAATTTTAAACACTAGATAATATATGCTTCTTATTTTTCTCAAGTCATTTTAGATTTGAAAAATCTATTGGAGAAGAATAGTGACATGAAATAGTAGTACAAGCATTTGTAATAGGAATATCTTGAGATTGAATATTATTTAGTATATCTTCTTTATTAATTTTACATTGAATCCATGTTAAAACATAATGAATAACATGTTTCAAGGTAATATAAGATGCAACAATGAAATATATAATACAATGTATCATATGAAAGAATGATTTAATCATTGATCCCATCATGAATAAAATATAGTTTAAATCAAGTAATTTTAATGACTATGAATATAATACAATAAAAAAATAATGCATAAGGGTGATCTAGGCAAGGGTTTGAATGATTTTGTGAGATCTTAAATATACTTTCTCATTCATTGGTTAATGTTAGCCCAATGTTTTAGATCACTAACTATAGAGGAAAAAGTATGCCTATATCCCACTAACCCTATTTATAAGGGTGAAATGATATTAACTTCCCTGAGTGATATGTTACTATTAGTTTACCATAAATCAAATGGATAAAAAAGACTTCATTAGGTATAAATAAGGGATCCTATGTATTTTTTATATACTATGCGTTAGATATAAACTAAATTTCATGTTTAGTGTTATACAATGGATATGAATAATGGTGTAAACTCCTCATGCCAAGGTGACTATAAATTTATCACCATATAGTCCTTCAAAATATTCAATATGTAGTTTTAAAATTATTGGATCATAGTTTCTAAAAATAGTAACAAATAAATAGAAAATAAATTGAAAATAAAAGTGAAATATTTTTGTGTATAGATATCAACAAATTTCAATCAAGGACAAAAGAAAGAGATTCAATGTCAAATTTATCCAAGATGTCAAGATAATATCTTTAGTGTTATATTACTCCAAGATCAAAGAGAATTAAATCATTATGTGTTAGATTAACATCTAAGGTTGAAGGCTATTTTATTTTAGTGTCTGAAATTTATAGAAATATGTATGAAATCCAAGGATAAAAATACAACAAACAAAAAATAATGTTCTAATAATATAAGATTCACTATAATTTTTAATATATTTTTATTAAATGAACTTAAATTAAAATATCTAAATTATTAAAATTGATATACAAGAATATATAGATTTGGAAGTAAAATACATAATTTTACAAAAATTGGAAATTAGCTAGAAATAGAAAATAGGCCTACAAATATGCAAATCTTTCTAAAATAGATCTTATGGTGACTATATAAGTTTATTATGATTAAATTTACCTAAAAATATGTGTACTTTGTGACCAAATTTAGGAATTTAATATTTGATTGGACTAGTCTATAAAAAAGGATAGGGCTACAATATAGCTATGTCCTAGTTGAATGTATGCTTAATTTTATGATCTAGGTAAACATGAATGTCTCTGAAGGTTGATTGATAAATTATGTGTGCCAATATACCATGTATAATACCTATAAAATACAAACCCTTTTTCCTACACAACAAACACAATAAAGATTAAATTCTAAAATAGGGGAATAGGGTTAGGGGAATATCCAAGCTACCTGTAGACACTTGAAAACTACACATGATGGTTTTTGATGTCAAATTTCCTTTTGACTATATCAAACTCCTAAATTAACACATTTAGATAAACCATTTAATTCACCCCTTTTTAACTTACTTTAACCCATTTTATTCTATACCCTCAACCATCAACAGTCAGCCTAAACATTGATGGTCAAGTCTCCAACCCTACTTTAAAGTTTTAAAGCATTGACAACTTTGTGCGAGATAAGTATCTCCCTAAATGACAACTTTATTTTAAAAATATATTTAAAACATCATGAATTGGTAGCTTTATCCCCATATCAAATTAGTAACTTCCTTCATCCCAATTATCAACTTCATCCTATAAAAATAGAAGAGGAGGAAGTGAAATGGATCCACAATCCATAACACACAATCTACAATCCACAATCCATAATCCATAATCTACAATCCACAATATTTCATCCAATATCTCTTGCATATATGTATTTATCAAGCAAGCAACATCATTGAAGACCCAAAGCTCTATCAAAATCACTTTTGAAAGCCAAAGTATTATCATTCTAGCCAAATTACTTCATCCTTCCACCATCAAGTTTTAGGTATCTTTCTCTTGTTTTCATTGATTTATCTTATTTCTGACCTCCCTACCCTATCAGACCCATCAACATCATATTTTCCACCCCTCAGCCTTATAATAGACCTTTATTTTCCTAAACACCCAATCTACACCTTTTTTTCTAATCATTTCTAGAATTATATAGGTAACCACCAATGGTTAGCATAACTGATGATGATCACTTCAACGATCGATGATTACCCAACCACCAAAGGTTAGGATAAACCACTGGTGGTTCACCTAATCATCTATGGTCATTGTGGAATAAAAATATAGCAAGTTATTTTTAGCCCCGTAACCTAAGTCAAACCTAACTTTCTCTATTTATTCCTCATTATAATACCTTTTTTTATTTTTTAGACCATACATCAACCATTTTAGCATAATTATTGACTAGATTTGTATACTTTTGGTATTTTTTCTATTAACTATCATTCTACTTTCTTTGTATTGCATTTTTTTATCTTATGAAAGTATATCTTTACTTGATCATTTCTAACTTAATTGTTATAACAGTGGATTAATGGCCTCCTAACAAGCAATACACTTCTTAGATCTAGATTATGCTAGGTAGTACACTCGACCATCCATCTAACAACCCCCTTTTCTAGTGTCTTTCTTATCTATAGGTTATTCCTTCCTAGCCAAAAAAGAGTTACCTTCATCATCTAGATTCACGTGCACACTTTACCACATATTCTTCTACATACCCCATTACTAGTTTCATTATTTGCTTTCAAAATTAAGAAATGAGTGAAAATTAATTGAATCATTTTGGCATGCCTAGTGGGACCTAGTTCCATTTTCATTCCTTTATTATTTGTTCATTGAATGAAATGTAAATTTTTTGGGGGGCTTAAAATAAACCTCTTGCATACATTGATTGCCTGCTTATCTTAGTTTATCTAGTAACTTAGGAGGTAAATTAATTAATCATAGAATTCATACTTGTTATCACACACTTAATCCCAACCAAAAAATAATTAATACATCAAAACATACTTGAGACAAGGCTCAACTAGGATTTCATTAGCTAACGGTAACATTACCGCTTCCTAACTATCCTATTTGGATTTCACCACCAAAGGGAGAACCAACTCAACTCTATAGTTGAGTATAAACTCTGAACTCAATATCTTTTGGTGAAGCACCCAACACCCCTATCACTGTGGTGTGTGAAGTGAGGGGATAAGCCCCAATACCAATCCATATGCTCAAGTTCAACATAGATTTCTCTCTTGAGTGCCTAAACTCAACCTGAAACCAACCTTAGATATCCTCTTTAGTACCCAATCTACAAGCTAAATTCCCTCTTCACAATTTATAAGGCATAAGCTAAAAGTGATCTTAAAAAAATCCTAGGATTTAATGCACTTTTAGTGTATGCATTATTTTCCTTGAATTCTTTTCTTTTGATTGTTCTTTGTTTGACGTGTGAGTTTCATCATATTATTTCCTATTTTTTCACATGATCTTTACTAGAAATCAAGTGAGAAGCCAAACCAATCAACTACCTCCTTCTTCTTTCTCCTCCATGGAATGTAATTCTAATGATGAGGGTTCACCTCATTTTCTCCCCCTCCTACTAAAATCCTAGTTGTTTATGAGGGTGATGCAAATTTTTCTACCTTCTTTAATAACAATACAATGGACCTTCAACATTATATTAACAACTTACCTCATCGTACCTCTATTATTTTGGTTCCTCCTATGGATCCTTCTTATGGTATGCCTCCCCATCTTATGGTGGGTGTTACCTCAACCTAACCCTTGCTGACCCAAGCCTCTTCTTATTTAGACATCCCATCTACTACCACTATCCAAATCTAATCCAATGTTCCAACCTGTCACTAAACACCTCCTACCACACCTCACACTTCCCATATAGGTTCAAATTTACCTTTAGTTACCTATAATCCACCTACCATGGGGTTATATTCTACCCCCATTTCCACCCTTCCCTTTATTACAACCAATCCACCAACTTCTACCCCATTTCAAAACTTGGTGCTTTCTATACCTCAAACACTTCTACCCATTAGCACTATAGTCACAACTCAACCTCAACCTACCCAAGCTCAACCCACTACCTCAACCATACCTTTTAAGTCAACCCACATCCATCCCTTAACAAGTACCCATGACAACCTATCAATATGTCCCTAACCCACAGGGATATATAGCACCTTCCACCCAACCATTTGTGCTAATCAATCCTTGTGTGGTACTATCTCAACCCATTATGACCACTTACCAATACTTGGTTTCTTTAGAACCATCTACCACTTATTCTTACATATATTCCAACCAACCTCAACAAAATTTGCCCCTTAATTATACAACTTCCCAACCCCAACCGGATTTGATCAAGATGTTAATGGATAAAATGACAAACCTAAAGTCATCTCTTTCTGGGTCACATAACCTATGATCAAATTTGTAATGAACCTATCCATCCATCTATTTCCATCCATTCTTATCCTCCTTAATGGGAATTACCTAATTTTTCTAAATTCCAAGGTAAGGAAGACCCCCAACAACATTTGAGATCATTTCATCATTCTTGTTATTTAATCACATATGATGACTCTCTACTTCTTCAAACCTTCCCCATGTCCTTATCAGGACCAACCCTTTATTGGTATAGTTTTCTTCCCATGCACTCCATTTTTTATTTCTCCCAACTAGCCCAAATATTTTTAGAGCATTTATTGATAAATAGATCTAAAAAGGTTTCTATTATTGACCTCTACTCTATTAAGCAATTTGATGATGAGTCAATTGTTGATTTTGTGTCTAGATGGAAAGGTCTCATCAACCAAATTTTTTTCTCCTTACCCCAACCTAAATTTATTAAAATATTCTCTTGGGGTTGTGCCAAACATATTTCCTCCACTCTTTAAGTTCAAACTTTCAAAAAAATTAATGAGGCATTCACCATGGCATGTAAAATTGAAAACCAAGCCATTGATGAAGGGAAATTGAAATTATGAAACAATAATTCTAGCTTTAAATCCAATGACTCTACTTCCACCAAAACCACTAACCAAACTATCCATCCCAATACCAAGACAAAATCATCTACAAACTCAATTATCCTAAAACTTGTTCCACCTCCAACTATCAATCAACCCCATCAAACCAATTCTTCCAACCCTCCCTATTAACAAAATTGAGCTCCTCCAAAACAATATACTGCCATTGGAGAATTTCATGCATCAGTCTTGGATAATTTCTCAAATCCAACCTCATCTAACTTCCACCAATTAAACTACCCCAACAATTTGATGCTTTTTCCCTATGTTAGGTTGGTATAACAAGAATGATCGTTATGCTTTTCACCAAGTCGTAAGACATGACATTAACATATGCAACACCTTTAACAATCTTGTCCAAAACTTGATTGATAGTGGAAAACTTACTTTTGATAATCCTAATGCACCTCCTAATCAGTCCCTTGACATCTTCCACAAAATTTTTCCTAATCATGCTCTTTCTACCCATTAGCATGATAACCAACCCACATCATCGCACTCTAATGAGGCACATACAATTGACATAATTATTAGTAAGCCCATAGTTGAGGAAACCACTATTACAACTACCTCACCCACCATTTTACCCATAGAAGTAATAGACTCACCTTTTATTCCTTTTGATACCCAAAAAAAATAATCAATTATCCCTCTCTTTTCACTTGATGAAACCTTAGCTCCATCTACCTCTCGTTTAATGGAAACTCCAAAGGAGAAAACCTTTGTATTAACCATTTATTCTTCTTCCACTCCACCTATTGAAGTTTTAGAACCATGCTCCATTCCTTTGGACACCCAAAAAAAAGAAGCAACCATGTCCATTATTTAGGACACCATACCTACCTCCCCTATCATAGAAACATCCATTTCCTCTTTGGAAACCATCCCACAAGAGGAGATTACCTCATCCACCCAACCACCAATTTTGAAATCTTCCCTCAAAGATAACAATGAAAGAGCCTTTCCCTCTTCTTCACCTGAGGACTTAATTTTTGAAACCAATCACCAAGGAACTAAACCCATCTACAAGACCTTTTCTAGACTAATCCAAAGTTTAGAGTTATTTCTCAACCTAACTTTTATAGATCCACCTTTTGGCATCATCTTAGTCTCCCTCACCAAAACAAATCTGAATCATCAACCTCCCTTGAATCCACACTTAAACCCATTATTCCCTCTCCATTTAACACTTCTTCTAAAATCATAATTAAATCCTCCCAACAACCTCCTTCTAACATTCCCAAATCACTTTATACCTCTCTTACCAAACTAGTCAAGAATCTAGGAATCCTTACCACACCTAGCCACACTCACCCTCTTTGAAGTTAGATTTAACACCATCTAGTCTACTAAAGGATCCCTCAACCAAACCAACTAATAAGGTATGGTTACCCAAACCTCCACCTCAAACTAGACACATACCACCTCTTTCCCACTTACCTTCCATCTTAGGACCCCATCATTCTACTATCCCAATTACCTATTCTTCCTCTAATAAACCATCTCCCTTTTCTACACTTACACCCATCAAAACCTCTAGTACTCCATAATTTTTAACTAACCTATCTACCTCTACTTTCCCACCCATATCTAACCCCTCATCATCCAAATCTTCCACCCTCAAATCATCTACCCTAAATACAACCATAACTAAGCAATCCCAACTACCTACTAAAACCATTCCACCACCTACAACTTCTAATGTGAAAAATACTTCTAATCAAGCTCCCATCCCTAAATCTATAAACCCATCACCTCCAACACCTTTGAATGAATCCTATGAAACCATCCTCTAAAGGTTGTTACAAACTTCTTCCATTATCTTACCCCCTATCAAACCATTCTAACCTTCCAATACCAAACCCTCTTGTTCAATGATAACTTGATTTGTGCATATCATAGGGCACTAGGACATGGCATAGAGAATTAAAAATCTCTCCAAACACTTATTCATATCCTATATGATGAGGATGATCTATTATTTTATAAACCTATTTTACCTCCATTACCAATCCTATCATCAATTTGACCTACCCAACATTTACTTACTCTCCTACTTCTACCTAAGAGTAAGGAGGAGGAATCGAAGAAAGCATCAAACCTAGTAAACCCCCTTATCCACACTATTTATGTGGTTACTTTATCCCAAGCCTAACAAAAATATAAGGGAAAATCCAAAGCATCTATTTCATGGACTCACCCTTCAACCCCTCAACCTTCCAACCAAAAACAAACACCTACACCTTCACCTATGCCACCACCAAAGCCTAAAGTATCCATTTTGGCACCCTCTCCCTCCAACCCATCTAAATCCATTCAATGTATTATGTTGAAACAACTTCATCAAACACCAGTGAAAATGAGTCTTTATGAACTAATCAACACCTTGCCTCACCATCACTAGGCACTAATTGAGGCTCTAAAATTTATAGAGGTTCAACCAGATGATCCTTAACCTCATACACCCTTTGTTGGATCCCTCCAACTTTTCACCCACATCACCTTTTAGGATTTTGAAATATCTCATACTCATCCTAAGGATTTTGATCCTCCCCTTTTTATTGCTGCATACATCAATCAAACCTACATCAAAAGGTGATGATTGATGGATGAGTTAGCATCAACATTATCTCCTCCCATGCATATGACCAACTTTAGTTTCCCAAAAATATCATGTCAAAAAGTACAATGGTATTTTTCTCCTTTAATGATATCATGGACACTACCTTAGAGACCATTGTCCTCCATATCTTCTTGGGGCCTCATACCATTCCCAAGCTATTTTACATTATAAAGGGAAAGTTCTAATACAATGTGTTACTCAGAAACCCTTGAATCTATGATATGAGTTGCATCCCTTCCACCTTACACTGATGTGTCAAATTTGAGCATGAGGGATAATTTATTACCATCAAATCTGACCCTAGACCCTTTACCTCTTTTAATATGACATATCAACCTAATGACATCCTCCTACCTCCTTCATCTACCTCACAACCAACTTCTAATAAAACCACCCCACCAACCAAAAATGTCAACACTCCTGCCCACAATAGTGATGAAGTTTAAGGTAGCTCATTTATTACTTCATCCCAAATTTTAATCGAAGACCCCTTATAATCCATGTTCTAACATTTATCTCTTGGAGAATATCATATTTTATCTCTTGATGTTTTCCCCACTCTACAAAAATATGATAACCTTAAATATGACCCTTCCTATGATCCCAAAATTAGAATGATAATCCCTTTTAGGCTCCCTAATAACCAAACAAAATTAATCTATAGGGGACTTGATCAACCACTTCTCACTCTTACTACTACTAGACATATCTGACCATTGACCTATGACTTCTCTTACTTCAACAAACTAGCCTTTACCAAAGCTTACATTTATAGGTGTGCTTGGAAGGGGATTGATCTCAACCTTTATGAATAGGGACCTCAAAATTTACCCATAATCAAAACCCAAAAAATTCATGAGTTATTTTGCCTTAAGTTTATACCATCAGAATAACCCACATCACTAAAACCCATTTCCACCATTAATGAAGAACTTCCATCCTCACCAACCCCATCTCCTCCCAAATCTGAGTACTTTGATATCATAGCATCTAACTTTTTTTATTAATACCATTATTTTAAGCCCCCTATCCTATAAAAAGTATAGATGAACTAAAACCCTTCCTCTCATCCATCTTGAAATTATTGAATGCAATTCTCCTATAATCAACACCATCTAACATCAGGATGATGCTTCCATTCTCACCTACCTTCGTGAAAAGAATTCTTCAATTTATAAATCTCTCCCTCTTGAGAATCAAACTATGCTAAATGAATCTACTCTTGATTTCAACTTGGGTACTTAGCATAACCCTTCTATCATCAAAATTGAGAAATCTTTAAATTCACAAATCAACAAGATTTATCTTCTTTCCTTCAAAACTATAGCATAGCATTTACTTGGTCCTATCAAGATATGCCAAAAATTGACCCTTCTATTTCCCTCCATAACATTGTTACATGTCTTGAGGCTAAATCAATATTAAAAAAGGATTCATAGAATGTATCTTTGTATAGCCCTCTTTGTCAAAGAAGAGTTTCAACATCTCTTATCTATTGACTTCATTCAACCCATTGATTATCCATAATGGGTTTCAAACATCATTCCAATTACCAAACACATAGGGGGCCTTCACCTCTACATCAATTTTCATGAATTAAATCTCACTTTCCCAAAGGATGAATTTCCTTTGCCAAAAATTAACCAAATTGTTGATCTTATAGTTAGCCATGAAATGTTATCTCTCATAGATGGTTTCTTAGGATATAATTAGATCTTGATTTCCCCCAAAGATCAGCATAAAAATTCCTATATTACCCCATAGGGAACATTATACTATAGATTCATTACCTTTGGAATAAATAACATTAGAGTAACCTATCAGTGGGCTATGACCTATATATTTCATGATCTCATCCATAAAATCATAGAGGACTATGTGGATGATCTCCTTGGGAAATTTAAACACCATAAGGATGACCTAGTTATTTTTGCCATCATCTTCAACCAACTAATCCATTATCATGTCAAGATCAACCCCCAAAAATGTATTTTTAGAGACTTATTGGGAAAGCTTCTTGGTTTCATCATCTCTCTCTAAGAATTAAAATAGATCTTGCAAAATTCAAAGCAATATTGGAGATGCTTCATCCTACCAACCTTACACAACTCTATATCCTACAGGATAAACTTTAATCCATCCATCCATCACTTCATCTCCCAATTATCAAATAGATGTCAACCCTTTCACCATCTTCTAAAGAAAGATACCTCTTTTAAGTGGACCAAGCGATGTCAAAAAGCCTTTGATTCAATCAAGAAGTATATTCTCTATCCACCTATCCTCATCCCTCCTAAAGAGGACCAACCATTCTACCTTTATATATCTGCCATGGACCATTCCCTAGGGGTAATTCTCACTCATCATGATGAATAGAGTAAATATAAAACCATCTATTACATTATTTGTACCCTTATCGAATATGAAAATTAGTATACCCATCTCAAAAATATCTACCTCAACTTAGTCTTTATGGCCTCCAAACTCTGTCACTACCTTCTTAATCATAAAACATATGTCATCACCAACACTAACCCCCCTCAAGTATATGCACTCTAAGCCATACCAAAACCAATGTATGGTTAAGTGGCTCATGTTCCTAACTAAGTTCAATCTTGAGTTCCTTCTAAAAAATTACATTAAAGGACAATTCATCAATGATAAATTGGCCAAATCTCCTCTACTATACAAATAACCTCTTCCTCTTGCCTCTTCAGATGAGTCTATCGTAACTCTTTCTCAGAAAAACCCACCTACCAAATGACCATGTTCTTTAATAGATCCAAATGCCAACATTTTAGGGGTGATAGAGTTATTCTCATTCCCATTAATGGTGAACCTTTTCCTCTTTCTTTTATACTTGACTTAAAATGCACCAAAAACTTAGTTGAATTTAAAATCCTAGTCTTAGGTATCTAAACTACCTTATCCTTGAGAGTCCAAACAATCAATGTCTTTGGTGACTCCCAACTAGTCATCAACTAGGTCAATAGATTTTATCAATATAAAAAAATGTCCTATTGAAATAAAAATAGCTCATAGACATACTCTTATCATCATTCAATTATTATCTTATCTATTCATTTCCTTGATCTACCAACAAATTTGTAGACATAATGGCTTCTCTTGCTTCCCAAATCCCATCTCAGTCAACTGAACCCAAACTATTTATTACTACCCATAATTTTATCATACCCTCATATATCAATTTTGATCTACCTACCATTTTTAATGTGGAAGCATCCCCTTACAAAATTTGGTATGACCAAACTTTTGACTACCTTAACCTTGGCATGATTCTTCCTAGCCTTTTGAAGAATGCATGAAGAGCTTTTGTTCAAAGTACCTCTTGTTACACCATACTAGTGGGAATCTTTTAAAAGCATGGTTTTTATGGTCTCCTTCTTCATTGCCTTCATAGTCATGAGGTTTCCCATGCTATCAAGGAAACACATGATGACACCTATGGGGGACATTTCAGTGGCCTAGATATCGCTAAACATATCCTTTTCCTTGGATATTATTGACCAACCCTCAATAAATATTGTTGTGATTATGTACAAAAGTGTGTCAAATGTTAACAACATGCTAACTTACATCACTCACCTCTACATGGCCTTCAATTATCTACAAATTAATGGCCCTTCTTGTAATGGGGTTTTAACCTTATTAGGGAAATCAATCCCCATTCTTCACAATGATGCCAATATATCATTACCACCACCAAATATTTCACCAAATGGGTGGATTCCATCTCTCTTATCTCAACCAAAGCCAAAAATATTATTGACTTCACCAATCACCATATCATCTATCCCTTTAGTGTTCCCCATACGATCATCACCAATAATGGAAAATCTTTTAAAAACTAGAAATTATGAGGTCTCTATGATGATTTTGGCATAAAGTTAAGATTTTCCTCACCTTACTATCCACAAGCCAATGGATAGGCAAAATCCTCTAATAAAATCCTCATCAAAATGTTAACCAAGGTAGTGAGTGTTTTAGGTTAGGATTGGCACTTGCATATCCCTTTCACTTTATGGGCCTATTGCACTAGCATTCAAACCTCTATAGGTGATATACCTTTCTCTCTCATCTTTAGAGATGATATAATATTTCCTCTCAAAGTCCAAATTCCCTTTCTTCACATATCATTGCAAAAAATTCTTTCTAAGATCAAATATCATCAAGAACGTCTCGCATGTCTTGAACTACTTGATGAACATCACCTCACAACCCTTAATCATATTCATATCTATTAGGAATGAATCAAGTATGCTTATAGCAAACACTTGAAAGAGTGAGAGTTCAACATTAGAGACCTCATCCTTAATGAAAACTAACATGTAACTAATATGAATAAAATCAAAAAGGTAAGTTTGTTTTAATTATCTTGGACCCTATATCATAACTCATAAGTATGGATCAGGATCTTATCATTTATCCTATCTCAAAGGTAAACCAGAACCTAAGCCTCTCAATGCTTTTCATTTGCATCTTTTCTATCGAACTCACCTTTGTGTCTAATTTAAGCTTATCCCTTGGTTTATGATTTTTCACTTCCTTTCACCTACCTATCCCTAATCCCCTTGGGGACAATTGATTACAACATAGAACCATGTGATTATCCACTATAGCTATAGCCTAATCCTAAGCATGGATACCACAAATCTACCCATGGTATGGTTCTCATGGATACATTTCATCTTTAATCAAATGTAATACCATTATTAGTTATCTTTCAAACCACCCCCTCATCTATCATTAACCTTTTGTGTTAAGGTTTCACCTCCATAAAGTTAAACCTTTGAATTTAAATAGACTTGTCCATGTAAACCTAGCATTCCAAATTGGAAAATTAGGATCCCAAAATATTACTTGGGTCCATATCTCTAGTATTGTAGACTTCTCCCTTGAGAGATAGCTACCCAACACCTAAAATTTGCTTAAAAATAGACTGCTCCCTTGAAAGATAGCTTTTAAAATCCAATTTTAGACTATTCCTTTGAAGGATGGCTAAGAAATAATCATTTGAAGCTTCCCACATTGATCAACTTCAAAAACTTATAAAAATAACAAAAGAAACAAATAACCCTATGTCAAAATCGAAGTAAGTAAGCCACAATCAGCTCTTATAACTATCATTTTTAGATTTACTGCATCGATTAGTCTACACATTATCCTACTATACTACAATCCACTCTTATATATGGAATTGGTAGACTTCTTACATTGAGCAGACTACATATCATATTAAGCCATAGAATTATCTATTGCATTTCTTTGGTCACCTATAGAAGGGGCAAGCTAACCTATATCAGGGTACAATTTCACCCATTTCACATTCAACCATATACTTATCACTTACTTTCCCTTCACACCTTTTCTTAAATCAAGGGAATATGAGCTTAATTAATGTAAATTTATCAAGACACCCCCCTTTCTCAAACAAATCATGCTCTTGTAAAGCATTCGACAAGCATATATTCACTAAGTCAATCCAACTATGTTTTCTTATTGTTATGTCCTTACCAACACAAAACATCATGCCTTTTATTTTCCCTCTATTAATTCTAATGGACATATGTCTCATAACTCTTATCTCTTTCTCACCTTAAATTTTTTACCTACACCTACTTTATGCACTTTCATTATTTACTTATATCACATATCATATCCAAATATTCAAACATCATTCTCATCTATGCAATCATAACATTATGAACCTTATATAGAACAAATACAAACCATATCCTACCCATAAACAAAACATCAAGAACCATAAATCATAAAAAATCATAGCATACCATTATAACATCATAATAACATAGTATCCTCATCAAACATCATCAATGTCATCTCTATAACAATTCCAAAATTCCATCCTATCTATGAACTACACATCCTATCTGTAAATACCAATCAACATGCTTGCATTATCTATCACCTAACCATCATTTTATCTCTAAAATATATTATCATCAACACATCATGAACAACATCATCAAAAATCATCTATCAAATATTCGTGATCATGCATAAACTAAACTAAATGAAAACAAACATCTTAGTCAAAAACATGTCTTCAACCACATAATCACATAACCAAAAAGTCACCATCATATCCATCATCAAATACCTAGACTAAAGAGTCAGTAATAAACATATGCATGAAACATCATATATGTCATCCATAATCTATAAATATCATTAAATCACATCATAATTTGAATATATATCATCATCATTATCACAATACATCAATACATAATCAAATAAAACATCATAAACATCAAAACATAATAACCATGTCATCAATATAATCAAAATCAATGATATAATCAACATGATCATCACATACATCAATAAGGAAATACATGAAATAATGTATCCATGTCTCTCTCTCTCTCTCATATACATCTCATGTCATTGGCATACATGCAAATATCAAAATCAAAATCATATACATAATCTCATCTATCATGCCCCTAGTACACCACTACCACTGGCCCCATCTACACTTACACTTACACTACTATCAATGCCCATTATTCTGGAGTATCTATCAATGGACCCCCTACCAAACTAGCCCTATACTCTCTATATTGCATCTCCAATGGTAACTACACCATCACTATCACCTCATAATATTTTAGCTTCTTGATGGTGGCTAGGTACCATGTCCTTAAAACTATGCCAAGTTCTGTTCTTACTATTGTTGTAGTTTTCCCTACCCTCTATCTCAATTAATCTCTCTCCTAAGTCACTAACCCAAGAGAGATCCTCACTTGATCATGCTCTCTAGTCAAAGCAACAATCTATGCTTGCAAAGTGGCCACTTATCCCTATAATCTCATGATTTAGGCCTGTGCTACTACTAGTGCTACCTATGCCTATCCATCTAATCCACCACCTTGTATTGGTGCCTGATCCACATCCATAGGCTACTAACCATTGTCACCCCATCTAAAATTATCTACTACATACCTATCCTAGTACCAAGCTACATATCCATCTATAATACTCATGTCATCAATAGTAGCTCTAGTCGATAGCTCCTCAAAGTCTAACACAGCATCCTATAGCTATGGCTCTAGGAGTGGTAACTTAGCATCCTCCTATATCATGGTAAATCTAGTGGGATCCCCTAACCAAGTCTAAACTACCTCCACACTCACTCAAAAGGGATAAGCTATGTGTCTCCATCCTATCTCTCATAAATCTAGAGCTAGCTTTGTATGGATAATGCATGCTAGTTGTACCATTTCCACCAAGGCCAACCTATAAATGGCTTTCATATGATATCAACTCACACCAAACCCTCTAAGTCCTCTATAAACCACTCAATATCTCAACCACCACCACTTATACATATCAAAGCATAATCACCTCTCCATCTAGTAAAACCAATTAGAAAAGGATCTTGGTTAAATATATCCCAAGGTATCCCCACTAGCCTCAATCCCTGCATATGCTCATACACCCAAAAATGGAATATGGACCCAACACTAATCGCATATGACCTACATGCTATAAAGTCATACAGCTCTCTATAGATCTACACTAGTAGCACTAGGGTCCATCCAAACATAGTCTTCCCTAGAAGCATCTCCATCAACACCCCTAGTAATAGGTATGTAAAGGGGCCACTTCCCAAATCAAGTACCATAAATTAGGACATAGACATCATCATCATCATAAGAAAGCATCTGTCTACAAGAGCCCTCTAGTACAAAGATCTATAGCTAAATCCACTAGAGTGAAACTAGGCATGCACTTGATCTACCCCATAAATCAAATCCATATGATATTCAATTTCCTCAATCTCTATATGGTAGATCATCTCCCCTTGAATGGGTAGTTAAGTGATGCATTGAATGTCCTCTAAGAGAATCATTGTCTCCCCTATTGGCAACAAAAATGTGTTTGTGGCTAGGTCCCATCTCTTGATGAGGGCCATAATATACATGCATCTCATTGTAGGTGCCTGTAATGGATCATTATTCCTAATCCAATGGTATACATATGTCTCCACTCCTATACTATCATCGTGTCTCATACCTTAGTAAAGATCTATGGGACCTTATCCCTCATCTGAATCTACTCATGAGCCTATGCAACCACAACAATAACATTCCTCATTAGTTTTATTTTATATCCCATAAAGTACCAACCTATAACTACCTTTTTTAGCCTTTTACTACCCAACCTAATTACATCTACCCTACTTACCTTCCACTCTGAATCCTCACATGTCTGTCACTTAATTCTACCCACCTAACCTTTTTTCTCATCACTCGTCTCTTCCATTCCAAATATTAACACCTCTTCAACATATTTATTTTCACAACTTTTGAACTACATTACCACATTTTCATTTCTAACCTTTACAATCTTATAACCTTGACACACTTTACAATCTTAATCTAAACAATTGATTTTTAACCAACCCTAAATCTCTAACATCAATCATTGATAGTCTTTTGGGCTCTTTTTACCCCTAAGGCTTAAATCATCAATGATATTTTGGGCTCATTTTACCCCTATTGTTCATTATCTATGGTCAAGTTGAACTATTGATGGTCACTATGCATGACCACTAGTAGTACAACCCTCAAACCTCTGACCTATAGAACCTACCCAAACCATTTTCTATAATACTTCCCACACCTATAACTAATCTAAAAGACCATTCCAACACCCAATATACCTTTCCCTTAGACATTCCCCCATTAATTTGACCTAATTTAACAAAACCTAGACTTAAGGCATTATTCACATCAACCCATGCCAATCCTTATTTTTTTATCCATACTTAATCACTATCACTTTCAAAATAATGGCATTCAACTACCTATTGAATTTTAACAGCTCTACCTACCTCATTATATGATCACTAGCATGGTCAGAGTCCTCATACCACTACTTGGTCATGTCCTCACCCACCCTCCATCAAATTCCCACTCAATCATGAATCAAACATGATATCAACTAATCCACACGGTCTACCTCAACAAGCTCTACACACAAATTGATAAATTACATAAATTACCTAGTGCACAAATGACACAAGTCAAAATGTTAAAAATAAATTTGCATTTTACTTTTATCTTCTTGGGTTTTTAGGGTTTTTCTAACCATCAATGGCTAGGATGACCATCGATGGTCAACCCTGAGGACACCCCTAACCATCAATAGCCATGTTCTTCAATTTTTTTCAACCCTTTCAATAACACCCCACCTAGGTCTAGACCTTTAGGGAGAACTACATTTGGCCTGAAGTTCTTTTTGGATATCATGTCCATATAACTATATAGGTAGCATCCACCTACCTAGTACATATGGAGCTAGCTCAGCCATCTCCTACCAACCCATACCCAACTAACAAACCATTACCCCACATCCACCTGACATTGGTCATTTTTGGCCTAGACCATTTCCCTAATTTGTGACAACTTTGCATGGTCATTTTGACTTCACCAACCAACCTTTCCATGTCTTTTGAAATTTGCACCACCTCATGCACAACCTAACCAATTATGTTATTTCACATGAGTACTTCCTACCCTGGATACTTATGACCAATACTAACCCTATCTAGATGGCTTAATACACTTGACCCAATTAGCTATGACCAATGTTGTGGACTGGTTACCCTTATCACATGTCCCTCTAGAATTGAACTTATTTTTACCAACATTGATAACTTTAGTATTTATATGATCCTGACTATCACCCTTAGTCACATTTTTTGCATGTGTTTGCATCTCAAATACCTAACCTTTTTATGTCACCCACCTTGTGACTACCCATTTACCATTTATCAAAACTTGACCTGATTTCACTTTTGCCTCATTAACTCCTAATTTGAGGGGGAACACCTCCTCCCATACTCAAGGCAACTAGACCATGACTAGAAATATATTCATTTTTCTTCTATAACTTGTTATATCAAAGCTAAATAATTAAAAAGGATAAAATATAGACACTCAAAAACTTCACATAATGACTTTCGATGTCAAATTGCCTTTTGACCATATCAAACTTCTAGGTTAACACATTTAGCTAAACCATTTAATTCACCTCTTTTTAGCTTGCTTTAACCCATTTTATTTTGGACCCTCAACAATCGATGATTATCCTAACCCTCAATGGTTGGCCTAACCATTGATAATTAGGTCTCCAAGCCTATTTTAAAGTTTTAAAGTATTGACAGCTTTGTGCAAGACAAGTATCTCCATCAATGGTAACCTATTTTTAAAATTAGCTTTAAAACATTGTGAATTAGAAAATTTATCC
>JARHVA010003236.1:30000-327500 GCA_037957365.1 Torreya grandis
AATTAGTATTAAAGCATACAAAGGAGTCTTTTTAAATTCTAGGTATTTATAATTTTAATAATAAATATAAAATAGGATTATAGCTAGCTCATAAATTCAATAAAAATGTCAACACTATTATCAACCATATGCAGAATAAAGATGCTTAAAATATATCTGATCAAATATGTTAATCACTCATTTGATATACTATTCATTATATCTTGAATCAGATTTACAACTATTATCAATCCTATCCAGCAAAGTAAAACCTATGGAAAAGGAAATATCTTTTAAGAAACAACATTCTAATTCATTCTAATATTACTCTATTGGCTCTTTAACATCATGTGGATAAAGAAAGAAAAATAAAATGAATGAAAGCATAAAGAACAATAAGGAAAGTGAATTAATATTAGAAGAAGTTATAACATAAAAAATTAATATTAAACAAGTTATAGAAAGAATTAAAACAAATAAATGTGAATAAAATGAAGAAAATTTATACTAATCTAAGTTATAAAAGATAGATACTAAACTAATGGAATAAAACTAACTGAATAACAAGAGAAATAGAAAACTAAGTTAAAGAGAGATAAAAATAAAATGAAACTAGACTAATAACTAATTACTACAAACATAAAATGACTTAATGCCATTTAGGAAGTAAAGATTTTATTGCAAAACTTTAAATAGTTTTTCATAACTGATTACAAGATATGAGCGAAGAATGTTGCAAGATTTATAAGACTTGACAATCTATCATGCTAAGTATGAAGTATTCATCATTATTTAGGTAATGCCAGATTATATTCCACACATATTATTGAGTTAATTTTAATTAATAAAATGATAATAATCCTATCCATATTAAAATAATTCATTTTTAAATAAGTAATAACCTGGATATATCTAATGTACTATAAAAAATCACTTCTCCATCAGAGAATATGTTATTTAGTAATCTTATAAGTCATACCCTATCTCATAGATTCATGTCAGAAAAGAAAACTCCGTACAAAACTAAACTTTAAAAAATTTAGGTACCTATGTATGAGTTCCTTTTTTAAAAAATTATCTCTTTCAAGTCTTTAATAAGTTTTTGAAAGGAATTAGTTACTTTTTAGAAAATAATCTCCTTTAAAAACCTAATAAACTTAAATTATTGTGACTTGAAATTAAAGTTAATAAAGTTAAATAAAGCAATTATTATAAAATATTTAAGTTAAATAAATTTTTTAACTTTAATAATAAATTAACCAACCTTTAAAAAGTCTCAAGAACATTATTTTCAAAATTAATAACACAACATACCTAATGGATAAGGACCTTAATTAAAACAACTTAAGTAACCATTTAAACAAGTCATCATGAAAATTGAACTATTATAATAATTAAGCCTAGATATTTTAATCCATTATTTTGAATTTTATCATTTATCCATCTTAATCTCAACATATTAAATAACCACATTGCATTACAATTTTTTTTAATAGTAATAACATATATCTAATTAAAGTATACTTACGACAAATCATCAAATGTAAAGTCTTCAACTTTGTCTTAATCAATAGAGACAAAGTTAAAATCTAAATTTGCCAAAAATTAATATTTTTATAAAACCATAAACCAATTGTAATGTATCTAAATGAACTTTCAAGGATATTACAAACTATTATGATATTCCACATATCCATGAAATCATACAAACATCGCCAAAACCTTAAGTAATTGTACTACTTTGTGTTTGATCAATTTATTCACATGTTCTATTTCTTAGTTTCAAAATAGTATAAACATGGTGAAACTATAAGCTTTTAGGATTTCATAAAAATGCAACCAATAAACTAATATTCTAACTTTTCCACACAAATACTTCATTTAAAACTAGATTTTTTACTTTCGAGCATTCAATGAGAAGCTCTATTTAATATCAAACTTATCATATCAATAAAATTTTGTTTTCATTATTTTTTGGTTTCAAAATCTCAACCAAATCATTTAGTATTCCTTTTGATAATGAAATTATAATAAATAACATAATCATTGTGTATAGACCAAAAACTATTACTCTTGTTGCCAAGCCTTTAATCCATGTCGTTTCAAAGACTAACACTAAACCCAAAAATGTAATGCACATTATTTTGAGAACCATCATAATATATATGAAACCTTCTACATTCGGTATCATATAACTAAAAACCCAAAATGAAATTTAATCCATTTCTAAAACCAAATATAAAATCATGTTTTTGAGCTTTATAACAAAGATTACAAATATTGTAGTATTCAAATAGATGTTAGGATATTTATTTATAATAATAGAAATAACATTCAAATATAATTAAATTCGAGGGGGAAACCTTCAATAATAAGAATAAATGAGGAAATGAATTCAATAATGAAACTTATGATGATTATGGAGAGCCATGATCTACCATATATATACCCGTAATCAGGAAGAGTCACACCCATAATAGGAAAGGGTCACACCCATTCATTCTAATTATGTTAGCCTAACTAATAAAAATTAATAAATTAAAGATAAAGGTTATTATATCTATTCTATAACCTTAGTGCTCATAAGCTTAGGGGTGTAACATGACCTTCCCCTTCAAAAAAGCATTGCCCTCAATGCTTAATAACTTAAGATGTTGTTGCATAAATTGTTCATCCTCCCATGTTGCATCTTTAGTGGGAAGATTCTTCCATTTGATGATAAATTCATAAATTGTTCAATTAAGTAATTTATTCAATCGTGTCTCAATAATAGACTCAGGTACCATAATCAACTTCCCTTATTCATCTAACTCAAGCAACTTAGATTGGATTGAAAGCTTGGAACCAATTACTTCAAGCATGAAACATGAAAGATAGGATGAATTTTGGAAGAAGGTGGAAGTTATAACTTATAAGCGACACTTAGGATACAATGCATAACCTTGTAGGGCCTATAAAATTTTGGTGTGAGATTGATGTTCTTATGTTGTTTAAGTGACCATTATTTATAGGGTTGTAAGTGAAGGAACACCCAATTTCATTCCTCAAAATTCCTCTCACTATAGTGTTGATTGATTTATTGTTTCATCCTATTTTGAGCCATAACCAAATTCTCCTTAAGGACTTAAAGCACTTCCTACTTGTATTGAATATGATCCTCGATTTCACAGGCTTTGGAATGAACCTGCAAATAAGATGTAGTAGAAGGTGGGGGTAGCCATAGAGAGCCTCAAATGGTGTCATAGTTGTCACTATGTTAAATGACATGTTATATCATCATTTTACCTGTGAAAGCCACTTGGACCATTATACTTGTGTTTTTGAGGAAAAACAACGTAGGTATCCTTTGAGACATTTATTCACAATTTCAATTTGCCCATCTAATTTTGGATGATAAGACGAACTACGGGCAAGTTTTGTGCCCAACATATAAATTATTTTAGTCCAAAACATGCTAGTGAAGATAGGATCATAATCACTCAAAATGATTTTTGGAATGCCATAGAGTTTTTGTACCTTTTATGTTAATAATTCTAACATAGTACTAGCTTGAAATGGATGAAAAATCTCACAAAATGTGCATACTTGGTGAGTTGATCTACAACCACTAATATCACATCCATGTTATTTGATTTAGGTAGTGTAGACACCTAAAACTAGCCACCAATGACCTTCAACTAGGCTTTTGACCAATTTCTAGCAAAATCCACAATTTGGCCTAAAAACACTAAAAATGTTAAATGATGTGAACCTATCATATACAAGTGCCAATTTTGGCCAATGCATCCCTAAATGGAGAAATGTATTTCATGAGATAGCTAACTTTAATTAGATCATTTAGAGTCAAAATGACATTTGTGTACCTAGGTGCTCTGGATTGCTCTTTTCTACCAAATTTCTTGCACAAGACATGTGGCTTTATTATTTTGTATTGGAAACATCTTAAATGGGATAATGAATCCAATGCATCTAACATCGCATCTTAATTCTAATCTAGTCAAATTTTGAGCTAATAATATGACACTCTAACTAATTTGATTAATTTGTGCACCAATTGCCAAGATTTGCACCAAAATTGATAAATCATGTTTAAGGCTAATTAATTTGAATAAATATCTTCAATTAATTTTCCATGGAAATTTTTGAATATTTATTTTTATAAATTGATTATGATTTTTTTCATCATCAAGTGACATCATTTCTTGGGAAGGCATCCCTAGGCCATAAATGCATAAAATATCTGATTAAGCCCTCCCATGCCTCATTAAGCCCTCCCATGCTTCTTTAATGCATCTCTATCCCAAATATTTATGATGTAATTTATTGAATTTTGCCTCCAAAATTGAATGTATTATTAACCATGCATCTTCATCTTGAGATGGATGGTTAGGATCATTCTAATCATTTGTAAAAATCTATAAATAAGATAACTCATAATCATAATTTTAAGCTTGGATAGTGTAAATTTATAATGTTAAAATGATCTTTCAGGCCATTGATGTAGTATTATCATGCCCAATTATTGATCCAAGATAAATTTATTACAAATCCATTGGTGCCAAATATAAAATAAGATATCCAAACCTCCTTTGATGAAGACTCATTGAGCACAAGTTGAGCAAGCCACTTCAACAAGCCAGTTAGGGCATCCAAGGAAGGTAAAAGGTCATTTGTGTTTTACATTCTAGTTATATTTTCCACTTATTTTTATTATTATTCTCCCCCTTTGAGATAGGCTTAAGGTATTATGTATTAGTGTGTTATTTTGGATTTTGATTTCATACACTAATACTATATTAATCTCCCCTTATTGCAATCCTATGTTCACAAATGGCATGCCTGATGGAATCTAGTCTCACAAATTTGATCAAATAGAACCTACAAGGAACCTACTAACTATTTTCATACAAAATCTTGGATTTTGAGGTCAAAGAGAGTGAAAATTTGATCAATAAGACATTTTATAGAAGTCACAGTTTTGTCACTATGGAGTTGTGATATAGTCCTCTAGATCACAAACCCACAACTAATACAGTCATGGTTTTGTCTTAAAATAGTGATATTGAATTTAACTAGGGTTTTGGATTGATGTTTTCTTTATTTTAGGTCAATTTATGTTATTGAAATATCATGACTTGATAGTCATGATATTGTAATACCATGATTTCACAAGTTATGATATTGTGGGTTTCAATCACGTTATTACAATCTCATGACTTTGTAGTCACGATATTGTAATCTTACAACTGACATAGTCATGATATTATAATCCTACAACTAAGATAGTCATGATATTATAATCCTACAACTAACATAGTCATGTTATTATAATCCCATGACTCTGCAGTCAGGATATTGCAATCTTTCAACTAATTTAGTCATGTTTTTACATTGTGGATTCATGATATTATAGTGTGCAGACTTGAGAGCTAATAATCCATATTTTAGAGATTCATTTGATGTCAACTGGACTCCATTTTTTATGATTTTTATTTTGTAAACCATGTGTTTTTCATAAATTTTTAGAATATGCAATTGGTTTATGTTAAAGTTGCATAAATACTTCATAAATCTCAAAAATACTCTAACACTTACAGGACGTGTATGGAAAAGTGATCAATTTGTGCATGGATTAAGTTTGAAGCATTCCATTTGGTGCTTAAATAAAAACATAGGGTGTTTAATTTGGATGTTTTTATTTTTTTTCTTTCAAATTTTTGCAACTTAAGGCCAAAGGGCTAAAGAAAACCACCAAACATTTCATTTAGTGATCTAAAATGGAACACACTTCTTTATGCAAGTCATTTATTGTTTTCTTAGTTAGATTTTTTTGTAAAAAAAGAAGTGTGTGTACACTCTCTCCCCATCCCCTATAGGAAACTTGTGGGATCAAAAGTGTCATCTTCATTTCAAATTGCCTTAGTCCAAAGGCCAAAAAGAGATGTTGTGGAGGCTCTCCCCAAGACCCGTATGGCTTGGATGATCTATAAATAACCATAAATCTCTTTTACTTACTCTTTATATTATGCATGTTGGCTTGTGATGTGGATTTCATCACCTCCCATAAGTTCTATAGGAAAGCCTTGACCCAAGAATTCACCTCCTAGCATTGTCTTTAACCCCTCTTCATAAGGACATATATAAATTGGGATCACCCCACTAAGATGGTGGTTTAAGTGGTTAAACCATCTTCTATCACTAGGGATAAACCTGAAACATTTGAGCACATTGGACATCGTACTACACTAAGCAAGTGATGGATGCAGTGGCTATAAAAAGGGTAAGAATTTTTTACAACAATCCAAGTATTGTAGACCTAAATGATGTGAGATTCTCTTATATCATTGATATGAAAGTCTTGTACATGAGATCCATCTAGAATAATTGAAAACTAATTACTTTTAATCAATCTAACTTTGCCACACCTTTGATAGGAATTTGGATGATTGACTTGTATTTTATCATTTTCTTACTTGGTGTTTTGAAACTAAAACTAATGTGTTTGTTTATAAACCATGTCAAAATAAATTTGTTTATACACCACTCTTTTATTTAAAGATGCATTATGATGTCCATTTTATAACACACTTGTGCCTTGAATTTTTTTACTAAACTTATTTGTTTGTGTTAATTGACTAATAAGGGTATTGTTATTCTTCCCAAATTAGAGATTGAGTTTATGATTTTGAGTCTTTGAAACATAACATTGATTACATCATTAGATCATGCTAACATCATTATGCTACTCAAATTATTTCAAAATTCATTTGAATTATACCAAAATCATTTTTTAAAACCATGTCACATATGCCATTTGAACCTTGTTTATGCATCATCATGTTGTCTAATCTTGTCTAGCTTATTTTGTCAAATCCTAGTCTTCAACATTGAGTTTCCAATTAACCTTGTCAAGTTTGGATTCAAACATTGATTGATTTCTATCTAAGCCTCAAATTTTGGGGATGATACATAGAAACTTCTCTTTTGAGTTGTATAACTTTAGTTAATTGATTACCCAAACTTGATGACTATTTATTGTTTAGTTTTTCAATGCCTATCCTCATCATTCTTTATGCCTTTATTTGGGATAACATAGTCTTTCTCCAAGATCCTTTTGCCTTATGACTTATGCCAAGTGATCATGTTTATGTTTGATTTTGTGTTATAATTATATGTCAAATTTTTTTCCAAACTTATTAGATTAGATCAAATTCACATCAATCTTTTGTTTCAAGCCTAGCTTTTGACACCATTTGGCCAAAAGTCCTAGCACAGCCTATTTAAGCCTATATTTTGACTCTAAATTTGGATAAAAGACCTAGAAACTCTTTTCCCTTTCCTAATTTAAACCTTGTTTAGAACACTTTGGCATAAACCTTTGACATGTCAATTTTTATTCAGATGCTTGATCTTTTATGTGTATGACATTTGACATTAGACATTTGATGCTAGAATATTTTATGCCAAGTTCTAGCATAAACTATTTTGGAGATACAATACCACCCCTTTTGACCAAATTATTCCAAGTTTTAACCATTTGTCCTTTGGACATAGTTTTTTAAGTTTGTAGAACTCTAAGCCTTCTATTTCAGAGCTTTCATCATTTATGCAGATGGCTAACTACACTTATGGTGGAGTCACATAAAATCCAAGTTATGATAGAATGGCCACACAAAATCTTACTAGAAACCCCTACACGGATATATTTTCTAAGGATTTTTATTATTCTCCCTATAATACTCCATATGTAGAATAAATTTAAGAAATAACTTATAATCCAACTAAAACTCCTAACTAGGATGGTATGGTTTATGAGGAAGACTTAGAAACTTTGGCTTATGTGAGAAATCAGGCTCCACCATGTTGTACCATTTCTATTCTAAGACTACGTCCAAGGAATACAATTTCCATACCAATACCTCATCCTTTATCTTATGTGATCAACCAAACTCCACAATGCCCCTTGTTCATTCCAGGAACTAGTCCTTTAGATTTTATGAGCAATCAAGATCCATACCACCCTATCATTACCATTTCAATACTTTATCCTTTGTATTTTATGATAAATCATGTTCCCAAATGCTCTATCATTATCCAACCATATGCCATTCCTTACCTAGTACCAATCCCATCAAAACCTCAACTAATATAATCATTCAAAGACCAAGCTATGTTCAAAACTAGTATTTTCCAACTCATTATAATACAAGGCCAAGAGAACCAACCAATTTGATATGTTTTTATTGAAACAAATATTTATGATAAGTCAACCTATAATGAATCACCTTTCAAACCTATACATGTTGACAAGGAGTCTCATGCTAATGAGCTAGTCTTTACTAAGTCACTTCTTAATGATTATAACTACCTTTGGATAAATCATTACCTAAACTTATGCCTATGTTTCAAGAGCCACCCTAAGACAATATAATCTCTATGGATTTGTCTCTTAACCTTTTTATTATCATTGAGGAGTTTCACTTTGACAAACCAATCTCTATGGAACCTATTATGCCATCATAGGTCATTACTTGTCCAATACCAAACATTCAACAATACATCATTTTAGTAATATCCACATCAAATGAAGTATCAACATTAGACTTAGGTTTTATTTTAAAACAACATTAGATTTAGAATTAGTAGTAGAATCAACATCAGTCTCAACATTGGATTTAGAATCCTTTGATTTAGAATCAAATTCTAAAATAGAATATGTTCATGGTTGTTAGAACATTGGCTACACATGCCTAGTAGATCAATTTGAATACATTTGTGATCCTTCCATGTTTTTTGAGTATGAATAATTCATCATCGACATAAATTCTCCTCATATCTTCTATGAGGATTTTGTATCCTCTTCCCATTCCACATGCCATTACCACCAACCAACATACCCATGTTATTGAAATTACACCTCCCACAAGTGTTAATTACGATCAATAAAATCACACCTTATTGAAATACATCCATGGTGACATATCAGTTGAATAAAAACAAGATGCCAAGACCAAATTCATGTAGAATAACACTCTCCTAGTGAAACCTTTTTAGAGGTACTATGGAATAATCAAAGTTCAAACTCAGTATCTTTTAGTGAAACCTTTTTGGAGGTGCTAGAAGATAATCAAATTCAAAAGTCAGCATTCCTTAGTGAAACCTTCTTGGAGACATTAAAGGATAATCAATATAACTTCATTGGTATAAATATCATCGAGGCACCAATAGCTAAGCACAAAAGTCCTTCACTGCTTGATGAAGACATTATCAAATAAAAAATCAAAATACCTTCTAATCTATAGCATAATTAGATGGTAGCTACTCTTAGGCCCAAACAACAAAAAAAAATTGGGGTTCTTATCAAGAGAATATTTAGAAGTCCTTAGGCCTACCACATCCAAAGCTATGTCAAATCTAGAATCAACAACATTATATGTGCCTAAAAATCCTGATCTTCATTTATTTCCTTACTATTACACATTTTATCATCCTCCAACATTCCATTTCCCAATTAAATCTATCATCCATTATTTATCCCTATTTACCATCCATGACTTCACTTTCCTTTATAGAGGCTACAAATATACCTTCTCTCAATGTTTGAATGAATCAGAATCAATGACCAATGAAGATCACAATAACATTATTTATGTTTAAATTTATAACCATTTCTTTACAAAGTATCTATTTAGAGGAGGTGTGGGGTAGCAATTAACCTTATTGATTTTTTTTATTATTATTTGTTTATTAGGATGTGCATCTCCACTTTAGAAGGAACAATAGAATCATATGTCATTTTACCATACCCAAACCAAACCAACAATCACCTAGGCCAAAAACATGTATCATACCATTTCATTTGCCATTTTCACATATCCCAACCAATCACCTTCTCACTTGGCGTTAACCCTCTTACCATTTTATCCAATCTATCAAAAACCATCATTATCTTAAATCAAGACCATGTCATCCTATCATTTTATTCTTATCTAGACTAAATCATGTTTTTAGTCATCCTACCCAATCTAGTTTTGATCTTGGTTCCTTTGGTTCTTCCCACACTTTTTGTGAGGGGATTCTAATTAGGTTTCAATAATCAATCAAATTCTATGTTTAAATTATAATCTATGAAATTAGTGTGATAGTTGATCTGGCAAGATATCTTTCATTTTCCATCCTATATCAAGTTTGTTTATGTGAGCATGATTATATCTCCTACTAGGGTAAATCAGTGTCTCACCAGTTTGGATACTAATTATAACTATTTATGGGAAAATTAATATCATTCATCTAGTCCATCATATCCTATTTATAATCACATATGGGAAAATTAGGAGAAAAATTTGTTTACCATGCATTGTCACATCACCTTGCCATTATTGTTTTCATTTGACTGGCCATTCGCTAGATTTTAGAACTTGTTGGGACCCAGTTGATTTCTCCTTACCTTTTGTGTGGATGTAATTATTGTGAATTTAGGTCATTTCAAGACTATGTGGGTCATGCTCAATTCATGTTGAGGTCACCCTAAGTCCCCCTTTGCATGTTCTCTTACCATTTTGCAAGAAACAAAGCCAAACACTCTCTATTTTAAAAGTAGGTATCTTTTAATTATCTAATGAGTTAAGATACCTCAAATTTCCAAAAACATTCAAATATTTCAAAATCCAAAAACATTTATCCTATATAATCCTAGTCAGTTATCCTCAATCCACCTTAATGGGGAAAATCCATATAGGATACTTTCTATTGCTTTTATTTTCAGGGTTTTTGTTTATTTGTTTTATATTTTTTTTTGTTTGTTTGTTTTCTAGTTGTTTATTTATTTGTTTGCTTACCTATTTGTTTACTTTTAGCACTGTTTCCTCAAGTTGGTTTATATGCATTCATTAGGTGATTCCTTGTGCATTATTCTTGAGTTCATCCATATTCATATATCAACATCATCATCATGGTTTTTATCATTGGTATATTATTTTCAATTGTTTATTGGATCAGGAGTCAATCCTCATGCATATTTTGGCTAAGTCTTCATGGTGTTTTATCATTATGCCTATCATCACATGCTATAATAAAAATCATCTTCAATAAGGTCTACAAGTAATGGAGCTATATAAGGTTTTCCTTGGTACCTTTGCCAAATCCTTCCATTGTACCCTTGATCAAGTCAACCTATTAACCATTCTAGTTGTATCATTGCTAATAAGGATGAGCATTTGATAGGTATAACTGAATCATTTATAATGATTAATCTTATTCTTCTATCCATCACTTTGTGCATCCTTGTATGAATGGTTGTTTGTGTATTCTTTAGTCAGTATAAAATCACATATATGTTTATGCCCACTCATCTTTAATTTGTATCCTAGGTTATATCGTTGAGTTATGCTTGCTAATCATCCCTCACTAAGGCACAATTATCTTTATCAAATAATCTAGGTCATCTTAATTTTATAACTACCTATGGACAAATTATTATTTTTTACTTTTGTTTTAGATTATAACCACCTTTGAGAAAATCAGCCCCCTTTTTAAAGCAATGCATGCAATCATTTCTCATTTGAGTTACTCTCAACCATAGGTTAATCCCATCTTTTTTTTATTCTTTTCTAGGGATCATCGATCCACATATGTGATGGCCACTCCCTCAAGGGGGCATTATCATAAACTTTTTGAACACCATTTGGAGTTGTTTCTTCAATCATCATCTTCTTTTTGGCATACATGCCTTTACTTATTATTTGAGAATAAATTGGTGTGCCTATGGTTTGTAACATCTTCTCAAATAAGGGCAAGTTGTAGACACCTAAAACTAGCCACCAATGACCTTCAACCAGGATTTTGACTAATTTATAAAAAAATGCATAATTTAGCATAAAAACATTAAAACACATTAAATGATGTGAACATATCATATACAAGTGCCAATTTTGGCTAATGCTTCCCTAAATGGGGTAATGCATTTTATGAGATGGCTAACTTTGATCAGATCATTTTGAATCAAAATGGCATTTTTGCATCTAAGTGCTCTGGATTGCTCTTTTCTACAAAATTTATTGCACAAGACATGTGTCCTTGTTATTTGGTGTTGGCAAAATCCTAAATGGGATAACAGATCTAATGCATCTAACATCACATCCTAATTTTAATCTAGTCAAATTTCAAGCTAATAACAGGACATTAAGACCAATTTGAATAATTTGTGCACCAATTGCCAAGATTTGTACCAAAATTGATAAATCATGTTTAAGGCTAATTAATTTGAATCAAGAGCTTAAGTTAATTTTACATGTAACTTGTTTAATATTTATTTTTGGAAATTAATTATGAGTTTCTACATCATCAAGTGACATTATTTCTTTAGAAGGCATCCCTAGGCCATAAATGCATAAAATATCTAATTAAGCCATCACATGCCTCATTAAGCCCTCCCAAGCCTCTTTAATGTCTCTCTATACCAAATATTTATGAGGACATTTATAGAATTGGTCTCCAAAATTGAATGGATTCTTAGCACACATCTTTATTTTGAGATGGAGATTTAGGTTCATTCTGATCATTTAAAAAAATATATAAATAAGAGGCCTCACAATAATAATTTTAAGCTTGGATAATGTAAAGTTATAATGCTAAAAACCTCTCTCAAGCCATTGATGTAGTGTTATCATGCCCAATTATTGAGCTAAGCCAAATTCATTACAAAGCCATTAGTGCCAAAGAGAAAAAGAGATAGCCAAGCCTCCTTTGATGAAGACTCATTGAGCACAAGCTAATCAAACAACTTCAAAAATCCATTTGGGGCATCCAAGGAAGGTAAAAGGTCATTTGTAATTTACATTCTAGTTGTGTTTTCCACTTAGTTTTATTATTATGCTCCCCCTTGAGATAGGCTTAAGGTGTTAGCTATTAGTGTGTTATTTTGGATTTTGATTTCATACACTAACATTATACTAATTTCACCTTATTACAATCCTATGTTCATAGGTAGGCCTATAATGAAGTCCATTGATGTTTCTTCCCAATGTTGTGCTAGAACGGCTAATGGTTTAAAGAGACCTAGGGTCTTAATCATTTCTCCTTTATTTTGTTAACATATCAAACATGCTACCATAAATTTATGTACATCCCCCTTAAGTCCTTCCCAAAAAAAATCCTTATTTATATGATGATAAGTCTTTAATAACCAAAAATGCCCTCTAATAGGTGATTGATGCATTTGAGACAAGATACTTGATATTAATTCTGGATTTTTACACAAAAATAGTCTGTTTATGTACCATAATGAGTCTCCTTTCCAAACATACTTATCTACAAAAGATGGGTTCTTTTGAAATTATTGTATTATTTTACTAGTTAGAGTGTGTTATTGCCACTCTACCCATGCTGATTCTCACATTTAGGTTATTATAAAGAAATAACATAAGGTTTTGCTTCCTCTACTTCTTGTCAATAAAATGCATCAACTACAATATTCGCCTTTCATTTTTTGTAAATAATTTCAAAGTCATATCTTATCATGTTTGTGACCCATTTTAATTAGTCATGTAAATACAATAATTGCTCTAATAAATACTATATACTCTCATGATCTAGCTTGACTTTGAAATGCCTTCCCATGAGATATTGGTGTCATTGTTTAACTACATGAATGATTGCTAACATTTCTTTCTCATATGTGGGCCTTACCAAGTTTTTCCCTTTTAATTATCAAATTTCAAATGATAAAGGACTCCCTTATTTCATTAGTATTACCCTAATGTCATGTTCAGAAGCATCACATTCTACCATAAATGTCTTATAGAATTTTGGGATAGCTAGCACAAGTGTGGAAGTGAAAGCTTCTTTCAATTGGTGGAATGTTTGGGAAGCTAATTCTAACCATGAAAATGAATCCTTCTTAAATAATGTTATTAAGGGTGTTTCTATGCAAGCATAATTGTGAACAAATATTTTTTAGTATCCTACTAGATCCAATAATCCTCTTAAACCTTTGATATTTTTAGGTTTTGGCCATTTTTTGACAACTACAAGCTTATTAGGGTCCACTTTAACACCTTCATGTGATACCATATGTCCTAACTACTCTGCTTCCTTCACTCCAAAGGCACATTTAGATTATTTTCATAAATTTGATGGTCATCCAATTCCTTTAATATATTTTCTACATGTTTAAAATGTTCCTCCCATGTTTTACTATAGATTAATATGTCATCAAATAAAAACAATATAAATTTACAAATAAATGGGAAAAAATTGAATTCATGAGGCTCTAAAAAGTAGGTGGAGCATTAGTGAGACCAAATGGAATAACTAAGAATTAATAGTGACCCTCATGTGTCCTAAATTTATTATTATGTATATCCTCCCCCTTTACCCATATTTGAAGATAACTTGAATGCAATCTAACTTAGTAAAGAAAACAACACCATTCAATTCATCAATGATAGGAATAGGAAACTTATTATTCAAACTGATCTTATTGAGTTCCCTATAATTTGATCACATTCTTCATGATTTATCCTTTTTTTAACCATAACCATTGGAGATGAATAATCACTTTTACTGGGATGAATAATACGTGAGTCTAGCATTTCCTTCACCAATTTTTCAATTTTATAATTTTGTTCATAAGGGTAGTGGTAAGGTCTAATGTTAGGAGGGATACTTTCTACACTCAATTCAATTACATGATCATGATCTCTGATTGGAGGTAATCCCTTTGGTTCATGAAATACTTTTTGATGTTTTTGAATAATCATTTGAAGATTTGGAGGTTCTTGATTTTCTACATCATGCACTTCCAATAAATGTAATTGTGCCACTATGCCAAAAGATCCTTTCTTAAGTAACTTCTCCATATTATGATAGCTAATAATTTGGTTTGGTGGGGATTTCATCCATTTAAGTGTGTAATTTTTTCCATTTATACTAAAAACCATGAATAAGTCTTGAAAATTGAAAGACACTATTCCCAATTGTTTAAGCCATTACACTCCCAAAACTACATCTGCTCTCCTAATTGATATGGCAAACATTTTTGAATCTAACTAATAGTCCCCCATTAAGAGATTGATATGATGACATTCAATCCCACAAGATATTTTTTTCCTATCAACAATCATGACTTGAAAATTGTTATTTATAGTTATAATCAATCGATATCATTAGCTAATTTTTTGTCAATGAAGTTGTGGGTACTCCCTGTATAGACTAAAACTATCACTTTCTTCTTCTTAATATAACCCACCAATTTGAGTGTTTTTGGTGTGTTTATCTCATTTAATGCATGTAGATAGATAGTAGGGCTTTATTCCTCCTTATATTTTGAATGCTCTTATTCTATTATTTGTTCCTCTGTAGCTAATTCGTCTTCCTCCAAAACCTCATTCTCAATAATCATTAGTCTTTTCTCACCATTGGCACACTTATGTCCTCTAGACCATTTATTGTCACAATTCCAACATAGGCCCTTTTCTATTTTTTCCACCTCCTTGTTGAGGAAAAATATTAGTAATTTTCATTGGGTTAAAATATATGACCATATTTTTATCAATAATATTAGTCACATTTCTATCTTGCCATCCTGAAGTTTGACTTTGTGTGAATATCTTGGTAGAAGAGTTTTGTTATTAAATGGGTAGTGTTTTTTGTATTTATTTCCTAATGGCACATAGTTACAACAAACAAACATCATGCTTAATTCATTCATTTAGTCCATTGATGTAAAAATTTAGTCTCTGATAAGGTGTTGCTTCTAGGGTTCATATTGCCAATCTCATATGCTTTGCAATATATTTTGCTATGGATCTTATTTGTTTCAAAAAATTTAGTTAGTTTAAATAAATTTCCTTCTATGGTTGATCATAGTGGGCTACTAAGTCCTTAATAAATTCATCCCATTTAAGCCCTTGCACTTTCTTGTCACTTATCATCCACTGGTACCATTGATGAAGTTCAAATTCTAGATGTAGTGAGGCTATGTCAACCTTTGCATTTTTTGGGTACATTTTAAAGTTTAAAATATTGTTCCATGAGACATATCTAGGATTTTACATCCATACCATCAAACTTTCAAATGTCTCTCTTTGGTAGGTGTAATTTTGGCCCTTTGAACTATTGTCCTATGTTTACTTTATTGTGACATCTAGGATGGTTTGGTTCTATATGAATGACTGTAGGATGTAGATTAATTATGAAATTCAATTAAAACATTAGATCATATTTAAACCTATCTAAACCCTCATTCAATGATGTTTCAAATGGATCAAACAAATTATCCTTGATAAAAGTGGCCACTGTTTCACATCTCTTAGGTATGTTTCCTTCAATTTTAGGTGGTGGGCAATAAAGTGAATCATTGGAATCAGTGGTTGAAGAAAATGCATATGTTCCAAAAGGCATGGATATAGATTTTATTTTATTTCTATCTCTATATTTTTTCTCAATTCTTCAAGGAAAGTATCCTAAGTGAGTGGTAACAATAAAAAATTAAAACATGTGTTGTATTAGGAGCATATGTTCCACTATTGACCAACTTTAACTATAAAATTTTAGAATTTAAAATGCCTCAAATATCAAAATAGAAAGAAAGGGACCCAATTGAAATTTTATGAGATTTCTGAAAATACAAACAAAACATAAAATTGTGGACTATAGAGCAATTTTATGAAAAAAATTAGAAATGTAATAACTTCTTCAAAATAGATCTTAAAATATCCTATTTTTTAATTTTGGATTCCTTATATGATTATCCCACTCTGGTAAACAAAATTCTATGCTAAAATCGATGCTTTGATACCACTTGTTAGGATATTTATTTATAATAATAAAAATAACATTTAAATATAATCCATTTTGAGAAGGAAACCTCCAATAATCATAATAAATGAGTAAATGAATTCAATAACAAAAGTTATGATGATTATAGAGAGCCATGCTCCATCATATATATGCCCATAGTTGGGAAGAGTCACACCCATAATAGGGAAGTGTCACACCCATTCATTCTAATTATGTTAGCATAACTAATAAGAATTAATAAATTAAAGATAAAGGTTATGATATCCATTCCATAACCTTAATACGCATAAGGTTAGGGGTGTAAAAATAAAACTCAAATGACTATGAAAATTCTACATGCATTTTGTTAATGAAATAAAATAGACCAATGGAAGAGTGTTTTGATTCTATAGGTTTACAAAATATCATTATAAAACTAATATTATGTGTTATCTTATCAAACCATATTTTCTATAATTCAAAAATCAAAATAATAAACTAATAAATTGAAATCCAACAACATGCATATGTAGTGCTCAGAAAGATTTAGAGTCCCAATAACATACTATGCACTCATCTTCAAACATGTTTAAAATGAAAATTTTCCATTTCAAAACAAAAGCATATCTATAATTGAAGATTAGAGCTTAACAATATTGTACAACCAAAGATTCATAGTTTAATCAATATAATAGCTCTATGTTCATATTTTAATTCCAAAAATAATGAAAAAACTCAAAAAACTCTAGATATTCTCTTCGAAGGAGTAATTTCCAAAGATATCCAAATGTAATATTAGAAACTACTTTCATGATTACCCCAAACATTGAGCCCATTCAAAGAATGTAGTCTCACCATTTTCCAAACCACCCAATATGTTTAGTATTCCTTTAGTGAATCCATACATTTTGGCGGTGCATAAATTTGTTGACTCTATTTTCTTAAAATTTATCAAATATTTTTTTTTTAAAGTACAAAGTCAAATTATCTATGCAATTTACCAATTTTTATTGCTAATCATGTTTGTTATGCCACTAAAATTACCAAAAAAGAATGAATTAATTATGATATGGCTAGGGTCAATCAAAATTTAATCCATATCCTTCTATATCTTATTATTTTAAATGTATACCGACCTTACCAAATACCTTTCAAACATATACAATAGACCATAACTTGACATCATTATATTATCATAGTTCTAATAATCTAATGTATTAGGTGAATTCAAAACATAGACCATAATCTATATAATGAATAAAATGATACTTTTATTATTTGATAACAAAGTCTATGTTATAATACCAAATGTACAATTTAATAATTATCATCATAGGATCATAAATTTAATGTCAAGTTGCTTAAGTGACCAAGAAACTTGCTCTCGTGAGAATAAAATATCAATCCTTGTCATTTAAACAAGTTGTTTTATATGACCAAGAATAATATCTATTGCAATAGGGATTCCTTTTCATTTTAAAATATGAAATGATCTATGATTAAGGTTAAAAAATTATATAACTATGATTTAACTGATGAAATATAGGTAGAAATCAAAGATAAAGAATTGAATGATGTTGTAAGATGAAAAACAATCAACATATGCATTGTTAACCTATATTTCTAATGAAATTGTACAAGTTGAAGCTGAAGAAAACATCACCATTCATCATCTAAAAATGAATATTCTAAGGTTATTTATTACTTATCACTTGCAAATTATGGGATTTAGACATTATTATATTTGTTACTTCACAATCTTCTATTATTATACTAAAACTTATTTCAAAAAATTGCAATATATGAAACTAATCATCATTTCTCTACAAAGATTATTTAAATTTATAATTATATAAATGAAAATGTTAACTCAAAATAATTTATACATAATCATAAATAACATTCAAAAAAGAAAACTATGATTAAATGTACCAAAAACATTTTGGCCCCCAGATGCATTTTTAGACATTATTGTATGAAAAACATCATGTGACAAGATTTGTATTGATTTAAAGTTTGAAAATTGGGGTAATAAAATTTGTGATAAAATGTTTTTATGTGCATGTTTCTTTTAAAATATGTATTTTTTTTATTTTTCCCAATTATTTGATGTTGTACATACCTTATTTACATTGTTTTACACAACTTTTATGTGCGCATGTGTATTTTTTTAATTTTGTGCTACCTACAAGCATGCAAATGTTAGTAATTTTCTATGCATTTTTTATTATGAATAATTGTATTTGTTGTTTGTATTAATAAGCTTGTAAGGATTTATTCAAGATATGGTGTTTTTATTTTGTGAAACCATAATATTGAACATATTTTTAAAGATTTTTTGAAAGTTTGTGACATCTTATAGAACATCATAGTTTTTTCTTTCTTTTTTGAAACAATAGAGTGAATGATACTTCTTGGAGGAAATTTTTCTTCACTAGGAAACTCATGTGATGATTTTTTATTCATTTTGGGTGTGTGCACTAATATGTGGTATTGCCTTTGAGTAGACATTAGGATCATGTCATAATGTTTTTCAACATATTTATTGTTTAAAAATTCTTGTTTTGCAATTTAATCCCTTGGATCATGGGAAGTAGATATATTTTCATCTAATATTTCCATCTGATGTGTCAATTGGTGATGATTTAAGTTGTAACATGTTGGTACTTTGGAATTATGATAAACATTTAATATTTTTTATGCACTAATGTGTGTTTATGTTGTTAGTGGGTGTTCAATAACATAATGTATATAGGTGGTTATTACACCTACATAATCATGTCATACACTTGTGTGAAAATGAAGTGGGTCCAATTATTAGAGCTAAGGATAATTTTTTAAAATTGTGTTGAGAGTTAGGCTACACTTGAAAATAATATGCATTAGCAAGTAGATATCTCTATAATTGATGTTGTAATGCATCTCTTTGATATATTACAACATCATTGTTGTCATTGTGCCTATTATGTTTCATTTTATTGAAATATAGCAAATATATTAGTTATTTTCATATATTTTAGTGCCTATTCCATTGTGTATCCTAATTGTTGCATGGTCTAAGGCATATCTTGATTGAAACCCATAACTGCTATGACATCAATGTCCCACAAAATAAGAAAATTAGGTAATGCCACATAGAATTGACAAATCAAATAAAGTTGATGAATTAATAAATGTCATCTATATATATATATATATATATACCATAGTTCATATTTTATATATATATATATATATATATATATATATATATATATATATATATATATATATATATATATATATATATATATAATATGAACTATGGTATATATATATATATGATGCTCATTATAAAAATAAAGCATCCAATACAATAAAATAAGAGATATATGCCAAGAAACACACACTTGTAATCAAAGTATGTAGAAGGAAAACATGATAGACACATAATATAAAAAATCATTGGAATCATTCTAAGAATTAAACCAAACATATATATAACAAATCTCTAATAAATATTGAAGTAAAACCCAAGATAAATGTTGGACTAGGATATGTATAGTAAAGTATAATGTTATATATGGTATGCAAACAAATTTGGATAAAACCTAAAGTAAAATTGAGGATACCCTTATAATCAACACATTTATGCCTTTGGTGTGAGCATGACCATACATCAAGAAACTAAAAATATATAATAATATGTAAACCTTAATATATTTTGTATTTAACTCAATAAAATCATTTAAAATATGCATATAAATAGCTTATATACAAAATGTATAGTAATAGTTAGATAATCATGATATGATAAAATTGTGTGTGTGTGTGTGTGTGTGTGTGTGTGTGTGTGTGTTTTATTATTTTAAATATTTAGGTAGGAATTATATGAAATCAGTCATAGAGGAAAGTAGACTAAGAGATAAAGGAAATAAGAAACAAGAAGGGGTGGATTCATAATAACTTAAAACTTACCACACATGAGGGTATAAGGACTTTCTATATATGTATTTTCATCACAAGGAATCTTACATAAGCTTTTGAAATTGGAAGTAACAATAAAACTCAAGGGCTCAAATAAGAGAAGCAATGTAAATGACATAAATGAAGAGGATAGAGACTGATATATAGATCATTAGTGAAACTAAATAAGGAAGGAAAGAGAAAAATAAAACATGAAATAAAATAAAGAATAAGGTAACTTCAAAATTCAAACAATATAGATGAAAAAAATAAAAGAAGATGGAGGAAATGAATGTATCAAAAAGGGAGAAACATGGTGAAAGAATAAAAAATCCATATACAAAACAAAAAATAAATAAAAATTAGAGACAAGCAAGCAAATAAAGAGAAATATGTATAAATAGATTATTCGGTCTAGGAACATGGGGTTAGAAAATAAGGCTAAACAATAAACCATATGTCTAAAGAACATGGGGTTAGAAAATAAGGCTAAACAATAAAACCATATGTCTAACCATATTATGTATTAGTAGATGTAGTATTATTCCCATGATGTGAATATGGGTTTTATGGGATATATGATTCCAAGAAGGATAATGCATTCTCTCGGTCACTACAATCAATGAAGCTATAAGAGGAATCATAATCAAAATAATTGACATTTTAAATGTTGTTATCACAACATGTTAATGTTTTGACTATTTTTCACCTAGTAAATATAAATTAATGGAACTGTGCTATAGTTCAAACCATAGATATAAAAAACTAGCTATGAAAAATTGAATTAAAATGGTTAAATATATATTATAGTAGATTTATTATGAAAACCAATGCCAACTAAATGGAAAATATAATTAGCTCATACAGAATGTCTACCGATATGGGAATCATATACATGATCAAAAAATACTTGGCATCAGATGATGTATAGATCTCTAAAGTGGCACAGACTTAGACCCCTACATTAGTTGGCACTTTCTGACTTTTTTGACAGCATCTACAAGCTCAAAACCTCTATAAACATATTGTACATGTGTGCCTTTGCCTCCTTTTGTGTAAATTTGTTTCATGTTTTTTTTTTATAATGTACTTAAATCAAATAAATTACTTATCTTCTTTTATAACCTTATAAATGAATTTGGATGACAATAAATTTAAAAAGGAGTTAGTTTTTTTAGTTCAGAATGATCCCAACTACTCTCCATAAATAGTTGATTGTTGTCTACTTATAAATACTTTGAATAGGATTTGAAAAGCACATATTTCTCCCACTTATGTTCGTGTGAGTATGTCAAATCATGTTAATGCAAGTATAAATACAAATTATCTTAGGTCCTCTTTTTATACATGTATGCAAGTGATGTGTAATCAAAATTGTTCACTATAAATTTTATAAGTATGCTCAAGTAGATGTAAACATAATAAATTAGTTAGGTGTCTCTTTTTATTAACAAATTATTTCCGTGAAAATGAATTTGTGGGCTTTGTATTTACAATGATCTCAATCTTGAATTAGGGAACTCTTGACATACAAATCTTATCAAAAAGACCAAAAATATTAAAAGAGACCAACACCAAGGGAGCCCAACCAATAAAAAGAATACAAACCATGCCAAGACACTATTGGAAACCTCAAACCATGTTACTTAATAATTCTGAGTCTATTGTTATTATATTGAGAAAAAAAGAGAAGAGAGAAATATATATAATCTAGGAATCCTTGTGATAGACTAAGAAGTACAAAGACAAAATAAACATAAGAGAGTTATTTCAAAACAAACATAAAAGAGAGTAAATACAAAGATCAAAATTGATAATAAATGCCTAATTTATAATGAGAGTCTATATGTGTATTTTTAAATAAAAATATTTTTTTTAAAAACTTTATACTAAATTTGGGTGTCTATATATTTCCCCACCCATAATATAGTATTTAAATGTAATACTAAATATTGTTTAAAAGTGTTAAAAAAATACATACATCCATTATTTTTACAACTTCAAAATTCAATGCCTCAATGTTCCATAGTGCCCATGCATAACTGTAAGGAAACATTAATATAATAAAATAAATTACCATTCCAAAGAGTTAGAATTATAAATTGAAATAAAAAATTGAAATAGTTCAAATAAAAAATATATAATATTCCTGGTGGTTATGCAGTCTTTTATTACTCTTAAAGTGTGATTGGAGTGATAATTTCATGAGCCTAAAATAACACAACTCACTGGTGGAATGTATCTATCCTTGCTATCTTCTTGGCCAAAGAATTGAATAAGTAATAACCTCTACTTGTGGGGTCTTGTACCATATCCATATGTAAAAATTGATCATTTGTTACAAATAGATATAGATCCCAAAAAAATCACATAAAACTATTATTCTTTATCATTCTCCACTGTTCATCAAACAGACAATAATTTTTTAACATGAATAAAATTCATGTTATAAAATGATCCATTTATCCCTCAATGTAAACATAGAATTTCTCATTCATTCCACAAAGTGACATATTGCCCCATTTTTTTCAAGTATCATGTAAAATTTATCTAATGTGTTAAAATGTCTCAAAAAATCATGTGATATATCTATGGAAGCTCAATTTGACACATACAAATTATGTATTATGTATCTCAAAAATGGGTATAGTATGTTTTTTACCTAAATATGGATGAAAAAAAACACTCAAACCTTTTCATAATATGAGTTAACCACTTTAATCCACTTTTAATATAAAAGATTTGTTGTGACCAACATAACTCATTCATTTTTATAGAACTGGAATCCATTACCACATTGAAAGGAGACATAAATTTAATTCCTAAAATTTTCAAGGTATATACGAAAAAAAAAAAAAAAAAATTTCAAAATATTCACTTTAATATACCCTCAAGTTTTGATGTACTCTCAGAAATCCTCATTCTAATACAAAATTATCACTTCGAAATTTTAATAATCTGAATTTTGTAATTAACACAAACCCATGGAGTTAGTTTCCTTTCATGAAATATGAATCCCATGATTCACATCCCTTATTTTTCAAAGCATGAAATCACATGTTTATACAAAAAATTTAGGAAGGAGCAGATGTTACCATTTATTCATTCAGATTTTAAAATCCATAGACTTGTGAGTTCCCCAAAGATCAATTTAGCCTAATGTGAACCATTCAACAAATTCCAAGTGTATTCGTTGGATTATCATAGGATTGTCATCCTAATTATCCTATTTTATTTTTCAAATCGATTAAATTATCGAGTCAATTACTTTACGCTATCTTGTGCTTAGGCAAATGTGTGTACTCCCAATTATATTAAGTGAATTTGAGAAATTCATACGTCCAAATACCACTTATTCAAATAAACAAAATATTTGAATTTTATACTCTGATAATCAAAATAAATCACAAGAAATTACTTTTCTTATATTGATTGGTCACGTGGAGACTTTCAATCATACCAAATATGACACTCCGTGAAATACATGAATATGAGCCAATGAGTAGATGTGACATGGAATTATCCTATTGATCATAATTAAGGTTAGGATAATGGAGTACTACTATGCACTGATATTACATTTCCAGCTCATAACATAGGATATTGATAGATGTAGTGTGCGTAGGTGACCTGACTTCAATTTTTAAAAAAAGACGTTTATAAATCTCATATATCCAGGAAATCCACATGAAAAAAATAGCTCTCAGGACACTCCATGATTTTTAGAGAATGATTTATTGACACGTGTATAATATAAGTATTTACGTTATAATAAAGTCACATCATAAAAGGTATTGTAAAAGAGATAATTAATAGTCAATGAGATGTAGAAGGGTTGGTAAAGTAGGTTAGTTGTGTCCCGTCTCACCTAAGTTTGAATTTTACAGGGTGTTTATAGGTTGGATGTGATCAATTAAATTTACTCGGTGATTTTATATGATCAAGTAATAGCCGTTTATATTAGTTTAATAGTTTTCGAAAATTGGAACATCCATAAAAATTTAATAACATATATTACTAATTTCAAGTAACCTCCATTTACAACAAAATTTCATAAAGTTGAAAGTATTCAAAGTTCTCAAAAACTATAATAATATTATAAAAAACACAAAGATAATAAAGTTACATCTTTTTCTTGTGACCACTAATACAAATTTAGGGATACCATTTTCTCCCCTAATGTTAGGATTAAAAATTATTATAATTCTCTATTAAAAAAATAGAAGTCTTGCACATTTACCAATAATGAATGTACTATTCTAAATCAAATTGAATACATGGATGATCTAATTCCCCTTTAGAAGTCTAGTGTACAAAAATTAGACGTATTCTCTTGTTGACTTCTTTTAAAGTTTTCTTATTAGATGTGAAATGAGATATGATCTTATTTATTCAAAAAAACATGAATAAAAGAGTGTTTTTCATAGTTGGATTTCTCATGTGAGAGAGTACAATCTTAAAAAAATCTACTTTTGTTTATACTCAAGAGGCTTCCTCTAACTAACTTGTGAATAATGGCTTAATGGAAATCTTTAAGGGTTGGGAATAATGCATTGAGAGATGGGTTAATATATAGGACATGTATATATAAATTAGGGGTAAGGGATAGCATATTCTTATTAATTGATTATATGAAGTCTTTGATATCATTCATGTGAAATAATTATAGGTTGTTTTTATATGATAATCAATTATCACAAGAAGTTAATTTTAGGAGAAATAATCTTCTATATTTTAAATAAGTAATTTTAAGGAATAATATGGGATCAAAGTTTCAATATGATGTTTTATTTGATGGATGTCTTTGCTCGATTTTGAGATTCAATCATCCAAACTTTTCTAGATTACACAATTCCTTTTTAAGATCAATTCATTTACATTTATGGAATTTTTATGTTCACAAATATCAAAAAATTATAATATAAATTTTTAATTTATCTTATCCTGCAATGTATTTCAAATATACAAATGCTACGATTTTTTGATCAAATGAATAAATCTATCAAAACAATCAATCATATAGGTACTACTATGATTACACATTAATTAGAATAAAGGGTATATTATTTTCTCCTTTAAGGCTCCCATACTTTTTTCTAGATGGATTGGAATAATAAGAGATTAATTATTAATTTATTAGAGTATGACATTTATGTAAACTAAAAAAAATTGAATCCTTAGCCAATGTCACCTCTCACAATAGGGTAGAAATTTTATAAAAATAGACCATCTATTCAAAAATTATTTACATATAGGTCCTCTTTTGATTTGCATGATCACATTTAAGACAATGAGATCCCAAATGAAATGTCAAGAATCGGTTGTATTCTTTGAGATAAAAACTTAGTCTAGTTTATAATCATAATTTTCATTTGGATGATAAATATTTCATGAACTCTAAAAATGATAATGTAGTGATTTCAAAATTGAATTTTTCTGCCTACTCAAGCCAGAAGATCAATAAGAAAAATATCATAAATCATATGGTAATATATATTCCAAGATACCTTTAGATGAACAAATGGGCTCTAACTCAATCTCAAAAGGAAATTATTACAGGGTCTAGCTCGAACTTTTTCATCTCTGGCTCAAGTATTTAATGGGAATATTATATAATAAGTTATAGCCAACGTGTCTATTTATTTTTTAAAAATAAAGGAGTTGGTAATAATGGGAAGACCAAGTATCACATTCACTATTGTACTTGAATGAATATTAAGCACATCTGCAAATGGTAATGAAGCAAGCGGATAAAATGTGTTAGAACTTTAAGGCTTTGGATGTGTTATTGTGATGTATAAGAAGGTATTACTAGCATGTTTAGTAGTATAAATAATAGTCTAATTTACATATTCAGTGGTATGTTCCAATGTCTTAGGAATATACTTTATGGTTTGAGCCTTTAACTTGGTTTGGGATAATACAAACTGCCTAGTGTACACCAAGGTGAACTGTAGTAAGAGATATGGACCAATATAAATAAGGGAGTTAACTCTACTTGTTGAAGTTATTGTAAGAGTTGTAGAACCTAATTAAAAAACACTAACAGAAGAATCCAAAAATGGAACCATGGTAGAAGAAGATATTTTTACCTAGGCAACTATAGTCTTTGAAGAATATGCTCGAGCCAAATAGGGAGAATCTAGATCTAGATCCTTAAATAATTTTATATTGATATTTGGATCTAGTCCATTTGTCCATCTAAGGGTAGCTTAGCATCTAGACTATCTTCAAAATTTTAAGGTTTTCATCTTAGTGACATTGGGGCCTAAATAGGACAAAAACATTCAATTATTAAATCACTTCATTGTCATCATCAAGGTTCATGAAATATTTATCATCCAGATAAGAATTATGAATATAAATTAGGCTTATTTTTTCTCTCAAAGAATACAACTGACTCATAACATTTACAATGGGATCCCATTATATTAATATGTGATCATCCAAATCAAAAGAGGACCTGGGTGTGGATGATTTTTTTAATAGAGGGCCTTGTCTTATAAAACTTCTTCCCTATCTTGAAAGGTAGCATTGGCCAAGGTTTCTAATTTTTGAGTTTATATAGACCTCTTAACCATTTAGTAAAATAATATTCAATCTGTTGTTCATATAATCTATATATAACATAGTATGGGAGCCTTAGAGGAGAAATTAATATACCCTCTAATTTAATCAATATCATAAGACAATCTTGTCACATCTCTGCCTTCAACATCCAAAAATTATTATCAAACATAGGCTCTTATTAATAATCGATTTTACTATGAACCATATGATGTGACTTTATTACACATGAGACACAACCATCCACGTGTCAGCAACTCATTCTCTCATAATCATGGAGTTCATAAAGTTTCCTTGGACCTACTTTGTTTAAAGTGAATTTCATGGATACATGATATTTATAAACATTTACTTTGATTAGATTGATGTCTAGTCACGTAGGTGAATACTACAGCTATTAATATCCTATATCATGAGCTAAAAATTTACTCTCGATGCAAATCTAATCCTTATATAACTATGTGTACTTGAACCTCATTTTACATTAATTTTCCATGTTTTTACACTTTACATATTCTTTTTTTGATATATTATTCCTCACCATTTACCTCTTTGATTCCATCCATGTTACCAACCAGTCATCCATCTCTCACACTATTTATTTCCCAAGAATTTCTTACAACCTTTGCACCCTTAGTAATGGCCGAATAGGGATAAATTTCCTAAGATGATTGGATTAACATATTTAAATTTGTAAATGCTCAGAGGCTAGTGATGATTATATATCTTGAGCCAAAAATCAATTTAAAATATGAAAATTCCATAGTGAATTTTATAAGAATAACTATTAAGAGGTTTACTCAAGATGGCACTACAAATCTATGTAAAAAAGGATGATATATTTTCATTATCTAATAAAATAAAGATAAAAATTATAGATGTGTATATAAATTTGGGAGACTCTAATAGTGAATAAGAGATTGCATAAGATCCAAAATCATTAGTCAAGTCATCTCATGATTTTATTGATAAAAAATTTAAAGGGATGAAAAAAAGGTGAGAAGGCTTGAAACACAATTCAAAACCGTATTCCCGTTAATTATTTTTTAAATTGTTGAGAATTATTTGTATTCATTTTTTAATTTATTTATGGAGATTCATGAAGATAAGTTAAAGAGTGAACTGGTGAAAAAAAGGCTTAACACTATTTGACATAGATCACTCATATGGGAAAAAGGTTGAAGAATATAACTTTTGGCTTTTTAGAAATGTCTCTTTCCTTGGCTCAAGGTCATGACAATGTTTAATATTAATATGTGTCAAATATTTTAAATTCATATGAGAACTACATTGGAATAATGGTCTTGGGACATGAATATTTTCATGTTTTTTATAGATAACTTTGTTTAAAAGATTTTGGTTTCTTCCAAAGAAGTAAATATGCTTCCCTTTATATCAACAACCAAATATTCTTATATCAACTACTTAATTTCAAGTATATATGAAAATCTAATGACTTCACTCAAAGAAAAGGTGGATAAATATAATAGAGATAGAATATTTCAATTTAATGATTTTATAACACATGTAACTACAAAGAATGAGAAAAATACAATTTTGGCCTATTTAGGGACTCACCTAGATAATCATCCAACATTGCTAGCTCAAGGAGAACTATTATTCAGTAATACTATTAGTAACATGTCTTCAATAGATAAATAATACTACTTTGTCACTTGATCCATCAAAGGACATTAGTTAATTGATGAGAAATATATTTTTGTTAATAATTCAATGTAATCTTGAGATTTCAAATCTATTTTTACTTATTATTTTTTATATCTTTTACCTTCATTTTAGATGAATTTGATTTATAAGTGTAATTTCATACAAAATTATTTTATGGATATGAAGGTTCCCATCCCTTTGTTATAAATATAAGTTTTAAGACTCTTTGAGAAAGGCGAAGAATTTGGGGACTTAGTAAACTTTGAAAAAAAAGAGAATGTTTAGTGAGTTTTTTATGTTCTTTTTTTTAATTAAAATATAGATTAATATTATAGATGTTTTAGATTATATTGACCACTAGATGATATTTAATTACCTCATTGTGATTAGGTTGAATTGATAAATTAGCTAATTTAGCTATTCCTATGGTTTTATTCTTATTTGTCTCAATTACTATAGTTGAATGTGCTTTTACAATTCATCATGAATAATTTATCTAACAATATCATTCCATGAAATTAATACTTAGACTATCTATTGTGTTTAATAGAGTTTGATTACATGCCAAGCTTGGTAAACATTGGATAACATGTAGTAAATATATTGAAGTGTTTGCTTTGTTAGAGGTACAAGATGACTGAGAGGGGGGGTGAATCAGTCAACCAATCTTTCATTTTCTGACCACTTATCATTCATTGATTGGCATTCATGAATCAACACAACAATCATATGAAACTAAATTACCATTAAACCAAAGACAACATATACAAAGCATGAATAAGATAATCTCATCATAACACAACATCTAATGTGGGAAACCCTCTTCAGGAATAAAACCCACTCTGAAGCCTACAAACACATGGATTACTTGTCCTATATGTTATTACAAACATGAGACATGATCAAGTCCTTATAACTAGAATTTAGTAAAACACCTATTCCATAAGGATGAATTAACCCTAGGATGGTCAAGTATTTTTGACAAAGAATTTAGAGAAATTCTTGTTCCAAAAGGAGCACCTAACCCTAGGATGGTCAAGTCCTTATGACCAAAAAATAGTGAAACACATGTTTTACAAGGAGCACCTACCCCTAGGATGGTCAAGTCCTTCTAACCTAGATGTCGATCATGCTCCCAACACCTATAATATGAACATCTACTAAACATTAGTTTCCTACCAATCTAATGAATATATAATGTATATTAACCCCCTTCACTTATTCACACAACCATAAACATCCAAAACCACCTTTTGGATCAATCTACACTTCTCAGCAATAACTCTATCATGACCTCAAAAACATGACCAAATGTTCATACACATAGTACACACTCTTACCTACCTCTCAAATCAACCACCAAGCTTACATAGACATCATCTATCTTTCACTCACACTCAAGGCATCCAAAATATCTTTTTGGATCACTCTAGACCTCTTCGCTCATCCTCAATCTTCAAAATTGCAAGAGCACTATTATTGACATCAAAAATATGACCTAAAATTCATACACATATTCATTAACCTACTCTTATCTATAACCCATCCACTAGGTGCACACCCTTTCTTATCTCTTTCGCTCTCCAACACATACACACCTCTTCTCTCAAGCCTATAACATCTAGAAATCACCACATTTGATTTCACCTTTTATATATCCTTCATTATTATTATATTCTTATTCAACCTTTAGAATTTCCTTAACCCTTAAGGCATCTTACATATCTCACTAATATCCTCACAAGTCAGCCATATCAACTATGGGTCACACGTAAGCAGTTACGCCTTTTAATTAGGCCACATTAGCCCTTATAGGTCTCATGGAGATCCATCCATCTATTTGAAACTTATCCAATAAAATTAAGAAGAAAATAACATTTTAAAATACATATACCCATGCCACATGACCTATAGGTCCTCTTTAACTGACAACATCCATCACAATACCCTTCTGCTACAGTGTAATTAACCCAAACATCATTTTATACATACAATCACCAAGAATGAACACAAAATCAAATTTTAAGCCTTTGATCATATAGAATCTTGATTTTTAAAATATTTATAATCCACACAAATGTTCCTCATAAATTTTACAACATGATCCAACACTTAGTTCATCTCAAAACATCAAAATACCATCAAGAACAACTCAATTACCCTTCTCGGGTTACTTACAGAACATGAACACATACACAGTTAAATTTGGAGCTACATATCTTTGATTTTACATATAATTAGACATTATAACTAGGTTATATGGATTAATCATAAATTCCTCTACAACTTTGCCTTTTATACCATGGTCAAATTTTGTATATATCAAAAGTTATAGCACATAAACTATAGATTGGTCTTCCCTCACAAATTCAAATATTTGAATTCCAATGGTCACTGAGCAACTATTAAAATTTGAAAACTTTTCCATCATCATGTATCCTTACATATTTTATCAAATATGCACCATCAATTTATTTGAGAGTATCCTAATCTTTAACAATGCTAAACATCTGTCACTTTCACCTAATCTCATGTTTCCTAACAAATTTGAAAAAATACACATCATCAATCTTATTATAAATAGCTCAGTCTTTGCCTTTGATCACTATTAAACATTAAACATGTTGACCTCATCTTGTGTACCCTTAAAATATTGACCAAATAATCATTATCGATCTCCTCAAATCAACCAAGACTTTAACTTACAATGTTCATCATTAGATCTTGATCATAACTCTCACGATTACGACACTTGACACCCTCATGTGCCTTCTAAACACTTTGCTGTCATTCTTTGTGCTTGTGTTACTTGGTAGTCCCATGTGTTTTTTTTACTCTTTGACTTATCTTACACCACTGATCTTCATAAGTATGAACTGCTACTCACCATTGATCTTCTATCAGATTAGCGAGTTTATGACACTTGTCACCAGCGTATGCAACCTTTGACATGTTGACTTCAAATTCACCATTGATCTCAATATTTATGATTAAGTGCTCATTATTTTATCTTCTAGAATAAATGACCTTAGACTTTAACATGAATAAACTTGATGGTCCTGGCCCATCACAGTCTGCTAGAGCAGCTTTAAATCTTTATAATTTGAGCTAGAAATCACTTCAAGACTCCAAATTTTTAGGGTAACTTCTTGGTACCATAGACAACATCTCCATGTAAACCTTTAATAATTATTGACTTTATTCATACTTAAAATAAATGCACAAACTTACTAGTCCATACATATTTGCAAGATGTGCAGTGATGGTTTGGCTTCTCTTAAGATATAATATGCATTTTGCTCTTTCCAAATACTCCAAAGAAAAACCATAGATTTTTCAAGACATCCATGAATGGCTCAAAACCTCTTCTTTATCCTTATAGACTTACACAAGTTCTATATCTCTCCAAACTATCAAATATATCACTTTGTCATTAATGCATTAGTACCACATACTTTCTTTGACAACCCATAGTACCTATAAAACATGATCTCATCATCTATAACATTCATCAAATTCATATCCAAACATATACTAAAGATCCATTCTGACATACTAGGCTACCAATCCTATGCCAACATACTATTCATGTGCTTATCTTCTCTCTTTGACTTGAAAACACATCAACATGCTAGATACAATATGATAAGACTTAGACAATACTTACCTTAGCTCATATGAATCAAAATCCTACCTTGCACAACTTTAGGATCAAACTCATCATCATCATCAGCATCATCATGACATCACCACATTTTCATTACCTTTGACATCAATGCACACATGACATCAATGAAAACACTTATCAATAATCTCCCCCTTTGTCATTGATGGAAACCTCTTCATTTCCTTCTCCCCTTAGGCCATTAATGATAAAGTGGAATAAATAGCCACCAAGCTCCTCTTAACATCATGAATGTATTCAAATATACTTTTAAGTGCTCAAGATAATTACATACCTCATATGAAATAATTGTTCCCTCTTTTGATATACACCAATATGAACTTGGGCTTCCTTGATCTTTAGACCTATTAACCTACAAAACTCATAAGCTCCCTTTGATTATGCATGAATATTCAATACATTTTCTCAATGATAGGAACATCTCACAAAGGCTTTTCCTTACATCATGCATGGATCCACAAGTCACTCAAACTATCTGAGTTAGCTCCCCCTAACTCTATGCATACCATCTTATACTTCTCGACCATGCACCTTAACAACACTCTTATTTGATCATGCACTACTATCAATGAGGATAAACACACATGAATACCAAAAACTAATTGAAATCACCTTGATAACACTGAGAGGGACTCCCCCTAAGATCTTTGAGCCATTGCACCTCTTTAGCATCTTTAGATCTCCACACACCATGGCGAACCATCACATAGGCTTACTAACCTTCTCTCTCAACCCACCACAAGGACCACCAATAGAAATTCATGCCACTGAGCCTACAACAATCACCTCTACTCTAATCCTTATTGATCCTTGGATTTGACAAACTAAATAATTTATCTCCCACTTTGATCATGCAAACTTCTCAATCCATCTGAGTTAGCTCCACCTAAATCCATGTTCCTCCTTATGCCAACCTAAAATACTCCCCCTTGATATTCATAACCAAATCTTACCTAATTTTTTTTTTAGAACACCTTCATGACTTGAAATTTTATATCTAGATCACTCTCTTACACCTTTCAATCACACCAATTTTCATCACCTAACTCATTCTCTATAGTATATGTCCTTCACCAACCTTCTAACCAATTAGGCCTTCATCTTGACAAAAACTTGAATGATTTGAAAAATACAAACCTTCAAATCTCTATAAATCTTGGTTTGACGACTCAATTTCCCTATTCATCCTAGAATCTTCAGACCTCAACTCATAAGGCAACCCACTTTCCTAGCATAGCCCAAAACTCTAGAATCTTAAAACAAACACGGTCAACAAACCTCCTTTTGGTCAACACCCACCTCTAAAACTTCTTACACACCTGGAGACAACCATCACACATTTGTGGAACAAGATTTAATCCTCCATACTTTTGGAAACCCATACATCATATAACCCATTTTAGTTATGCTTGCCCTTAATCCAAAATTGAGAAAACCAATAGCACTTTAAAATCTTCAATTTGACTTCAACATGCCTTCAGACCACAAAACCACCTAGACATTGCTAGAATAAGGTCAACAGACCTTTATATTAAAAAATATCATATTGAAAGACCACATGCTTCTTTAAACTGAGAAATGTCTTCATGAAGCACAATAAAGACATCTCTACTTCACAAGGACCTAGAATAGAGGAGCATACCAGTCCTCATCATAGGACTGAAGAATCTTTTTCTTTTTCTTCATTTTCTTGATTGAAACAACTTGTTTAGAATCCATATATTATTTGGCTTCCTTGATAATGAATGATGAAAACATAGGTTCTTGGCATATTTCTTCAACTAACACCTTCTCCTCTTTGAATTTAAACAACAAGAACTCTTAGAAATCATGAAACTCCTTCTTACCTAAAAATTCTTCAACTATAGCAAATAAACCATTAGATTGAGATCCTTATTTAAGATTCTCCTTGGCCTTTAATTGTATAACTAACTTTATTCTTGGATCATCCACCTTCTTCTCCATTTGGACTAATATCAAGCTTCTTTGGTACTCTTGAGACACCTCCAAAATTGATTCCTTTTCTATAGTATCAAAAGTTTGATTCTTGAACTCAACAAGACTAGCCTTCACTACCTTAGATCTCCACATCAAGCTTCTTTGGTACTCTTGAGACACCTCCAAAATTGATTCCTTTTCTATAGTATCAAAAGTTTGATTCTTGAACTCAACAGGACTAGCCTTCACTACCTTAGGTTTTGACTTTTGATATGATTTCAAGGAGTCTCTCCCTTATTTAGATGACTTGAGGGCTCATCAAATTTACTAGGACAAAGTCTAACAATATGACCTTTCTTATCACAAATGAAACAAATAAAATCATTCATACCTTTTGACACTGTGATCAATCTTTGGCCAAAAACTTCTTCTATCATAGCTCTATGAATGTTCATAATTGGCTGACTTCCTTCTACATTCCTTGGATCTATGACCATATTTATTGCATGTATAAAAAATACCATGGAATAAACTAGCATACCTTGAAGAATTTTTTTGTCCAATAGACCTTCTTGCATTGCTTTCAAAGCTTGCATTCCTATTATCTTGCTTAGGATTTACATGTTCCTTTTCCATCTTACCCAACTTGATTACACAAATCTCATGCTCACTCTCTAATGACTCCATTTCAACCTTTAACTATGTACACTCATCACCTTTAGTTCTCAAACTAGAACTTGTAGCCTCTAGCTAAAATATGATATCTTTGATGGTCTCTTTATCCTGCTTAGCTTATTTATCCAAATCAATCTTCAATCTACAAACTTGATCCTCAAGAGACTTGAATAGCTCTTGATACTTATTCTCATCTCTCTTGGTCTTGCCTAACAAACTTCCATTAAGAGAACTGACTTGTGCTTCAAGACCTTTGATCACATACCTCATCTTCTGATTCCTCTTTATGATTTTAGCTCCTAGATCCACTTCTTCTTCCTCATTGTCATAGAACACTTCTTCATCATAAATGATGTCCTTTTATTTTGAAAAACTTTCCTATTTTGAACTCAAACTTGCCTTGGAATCTTTTAGCTAAACCTTGAGATCTGATAACTTTCTCATCCTATTTGATATCTTTATCCAAAGTACATATCTACTCTTTAAGTGCCTTGATCACAACCTTCCACTATTGATTCTCTTTATTCAACTGCTTATCCATCTTGTGCTACTTAGGATCTCCTTCAAGTTGTTAATCTTCCTCCAAAGGACATGCTCTGATACCAATTATTAGAGGTATAAGATGACTGAGAGGGGGGCTGAATTAGTCAACCAATATTTCATTTTTTGGCCACTTATCATTCATTCATTAGCATTCATGAATCACCATAACAAGTATATGCAACTAGATTACCATCAAGCAAGGAGACCATATACAAATAATGAATAAGAGAAGTTCATCATAACACAACATCTAATGTGGGAAACACTCTTGGGGAATAAATCCCACTCTCAAACCTACAAACACATGGACTCCTTGTCCTATAATTTATTACAAACATGAGACATGGTAAAGTCCTTTTGACCAAAATTTAGTGAAACACCTATTCCACAAGGTGAACCCACCCTAAGATGGTCAAGTCCTTATGACCATGAATTTAGTGAAACACCTATTCCATAAGGAGCACTTGCCCCTAATATGGTCAAGTCTTTTTGACCAAAATTTAGTGAAACACCTATTCCACAAGGAACACATGCCCCTAAGATGGTCAATTCCTTCTAACCTAGATGTTGAGCACCCTACCGACACCTATGATGTGAACATCTCCTAAACACTAATTTCCTATCGATCTGATAGAGATACAATTTATATCAGTCCCCTTCACTTCTTCACACAACCATAAACATCCAAAACCACCTTTTGTATCACTCTACACTTCTCAATAACAACTCTATCACAACCTCAAAAACATGACCAAATTATCATACACACAATACACACTCTGATATACCTCTCAAATCAACCACCAAGCTTACATAGACATCATCTATCCTTCACTCACACTCAAGGCATCTAAAACTTATTTCTAGATCACTCTAGACCTCTTCACTCATCCTCAATATTTAAACCTGTAAGAGCACTATTATTGACATCATAAATATGACCTACAGGTTATACACACAATCATTAATAAGATATTCTCTACAAACCATCTATTAGGCACACACCATTTCTTCTTTCCTTCACTCTCCAACACATACACACCTCTTCTCTCAATCCTCACACATCTATAAATAACCACATTTGATTTCACCTTTTATAGAGACTTCATGATTATTATCTTCTTAGTCATACTTTAGACTTTCATTAACCCTTAAGGTATCTTACATAACTAAATACTATCCTTGCAGGTCAGCCATAGCAACTATGGGTCACACTTAAGCAACTACACCATTTAATTAGGCCTCATTAGCCCTTATAAGTCTCATGGAGACCCATCCATCTCTTTGACACTTATCTGATAAAATTAAGAACAAAAGAACACATTCACATATATATACCCATTCCATAGAACCTATAGGTCCTCCTTAAGTGATAACACCATCACAAGACCCTTATGCTACAAAATAATTAGCCTAAACATCATTTTGTACATACGATCACTAAGAACGAACACACAATCAACTTCTAAGCCTTTGATCATACAGAATCTAGATTGGTCAAACCTCCATAATCCACATATATGGTACTTATAAAGTATACAACATGATGCAACACTTAGTTCATCTTAAAACATCAAAATACTATCAAGAACAACTCAAGTACCCTTCTTGGGTTACTTGCAGAACATGAACACATACATAGTTAACTTTTGGATATCCATATATGTGACTGTATAAATAATTATACCTTATAAATAGGTTATTTGGATGTGACATGAATTCCTCTACAACTTTACCTTCACACCATGGTCAAATTCTGCATATATCAAAAATTATAGTATGAAAACTATAGATTGGTCTTTCCTCACAAATTCAAATATTTGAATTCTAATGGTCACTGAGCAATTGTTAAATTAAAACACTTTTACATCATCATGTGTCCTTTCATATTTGATTAAATATACACTACTAATTTCTTTGAGAGTATCTTGATATTTATCTATGCTAAACATCTATCACTTTGACCTCATCTTGTGATTCTTAACAACTTTGAAAAAATACACACCGTCGATCTTCTTAGAAGTAACTCAATCTTTACCTTTTCTCACTATTAAATATTGAACATGTTGACCTCATCTCATGTACCCTTGAAATATTAACCAAATATGTACCATCGATATCCTTGAATCATCTAGGTCTTTAACTTGTAACATTTACTATTAAATCTTGATCATAACTCTCGTGATTATGACATTTGGCACCCTTGCATGCCTTCTAAATACTTTGTTGTTAGTTCATGCACTTGTGCCACTTGGTAGTACCACATGATTTTTTGACTCTTTGACTTTTCCCACACCATTTATCTTCATAAATATAAACCACTACTCATTGTTTATCTTCATAAGTATGAACCATTATTCACCATTGATCTTCTGTCAGATTAGCAAGCTTGTGACACTTGTCACCAATACATGCAACCTTTGACATATTGACTTCATACACACCATTGATATAAATATGTATGATTAAGAACTCACTATTGCATCTTCTAGACCAAATGACCTCAAAATTTAATGTGATTAAACTTGAAGGTCTTTGGCCCATCATAGTCTACTAGAGAAACTTTGAAGCTTTATAACTTGATCTAGAAGTCACTTCAAGGATCCAAATTTTTAGGGTAGATTATTGGCACTATAAACAAAATCTTTATCTAAACCTTTAACCATTATTGACTTTATTTTTACCTAAAATAAATTCATAAACTTATTGGTTTGTACATATCTACATGGTGTGTAGTGACGATCTAGCTTCTCTTAAGCTAGAATATGCATTTTGCTCTTTCCAAATTCTCACAAAACATACCATAGTTTTTCCAAGACATCTATAGATGCCTCACAACCTATTATTTATCCTTAAATACATATATAAGTACCATATCTCTATAATCTATCAAATAGATCACTTTGTCGTTAATGCATTAGTATCACATGCTCTCTTTAACACCCCATATGACCTCTGTAACATGATCTCATCATCTAGAACATTAATTAACTTTATATCCAAGCACATATTAAAGATACATTCTTACATAATAGGCTACCAATCCTATGCCAACAGACTGTTCATAAGCTTGTCCTTTCTCCTTGACCTAAAACCACGTCAACATGCTAGATACAATATGATAAGCCTCAGATAATACTTACCTTAGCTCATATACATCCAAATCTTGCCTTGCACAAATTTAGGTTCAAAATCATCATCATCATCATCATCATCATCATCATCATCATCATCATCATCATCATCATCATCGTCATCATCATCATCATCATCATCGTCATCATCATCATCATCATCATGACATCGCCACTTTATCATTACCTATAGTATCAATGCACACATGACATCAATCTTTGACATCAATGACAACACTTGCCAATGTGCTTTATTAAAATCATTTGAAGTTTGAAATATGAAAAAAAAATCCTCTACCTTACTCACATTGCTTATTTGACATTTTTATCAAAATTCTTTAGTTTAAAATATGATCATTATCAATATCCAATCTTAAATTACTTTTTACATTTATTTAGAAGAGGTGATTTTTTTCATAGTAAGGGATTTATTAAGTAGGTAAAAATAACATAAATCTAACCATGTTATTTTACTAATTGATTAATTATAAAAACACATACTTACAACTCATTCCCCAAGTAAATTTGGTGGTCTTAAAATGAGAAGCTGAAAACCCACCAGCCTATTGGAGTGGGTCACAAACCCATATCAATGGGTTAATTTGGTGATAAAAAGAGGGCATAAAACCAAAGAATAATCCCAAAAGTAGTAGTCACATAATCTCACTAAAGAAATAGTTTACACTTAACTGAATTAAATCTATCTCACTAGCTATTTATTCAACCTTGAAAAGTATATCAAAGACCTAATTTTGACAAGGGTAGACTCAAAATATATATGACTCAATTGATTTCACTAACTAAACCAAATTTTAGACCATATTCTCTAATGGTTTCCTAATTAGGAGAAACTCCAATTAGGATACATTCAAGACATATCAAGGAACCCTAAAAAGTATCTCTCACATTACCCACATTATAAAGGATGAATAGCTAAAGAGTTTGTTTAATCCTTTCAATATAATCTAAGACTTTTTAATATAAAATATGAAGATTTAGAAATTATATTATTTCATTTCACATTGTGGGATACAATGTAAAATTGGTTTCTCAACTTACACATAAGTTCCATTATTATCTGGAACTAGTTTTGGACTCAATTTTAGCATATTTTGGCCAAGTAACTAACTAAATAATCCTATATCAAAAATTTTCTAGCATCAATAGAGAACCTAATGATTTTATTAGGACCTTAAATGAAATATTAAAAATATGTATATTAGGTTTACTCCTTTGTATCATCCTAGCACACCTCTATCCCTCTAAATGTATAAAAACACACTCAATCTAATGACTATAGTATTCATTAGTTTTGCATTGATTGTCAATTATTTTAATATAACCTAAAATGAGTATATTAACATTGATATACTATTAAATCCATATATAAATTTTAATACAAATATCAATCATAACATCCTAGCACTGAATTCTATTCTTAATACACGTCAAATTATTTCATTATTTAGTGAGTACCTATCACCATTTTTTACCTTTGATACATGTTGATCTGAATCAACACATTGAATTTATGAATGATCAAGTTTTATAAACTATGAACCAAATTTAAAATCAATCCTTCATCATAGTTTTTAATAATTCAAAAATTTCACTACAAATTTCACTAAAACTGAGTTAGACACCATTTAACACATAGTATAGAAACTCAAAAATGATTTTATTAACCTTAAAAATTATTTTTGGGATACTAATTAAAAAAATATAGCTATAAAATTCACGTATCATAGGTAAAACCACCCATCAAATTTTCTCAAAAATGATCTCGATCCATCACAAAATGAGTTTCCAAAAACTAATATTTGTGAATTAGCATTTTGAATTAGCACTACCTAATCAATGTAGGGTTCACAGTACATCTCAACATGGAAAGTTAAATTCTATCAAGTTATATATTGAATTTTAACTCTTACAAAATTATATTTAAAGGTATGAAGTGGTTTAAAATCATTAGAATACAACTAGTAAATCTAGAACTCCTAACACATCTAATTCATCTGTCACTACCATGATGTTAGTTACCTTTAACTTACCTACTCAAGAAGATGAAAAACCTAAGGAGAACACTAAATAATAAAATTATTTCCAATTTCCAATGAGATGTGGGTGAGTTGGTTAAGTGGATTGGTTATTTCAAGCCCCACCCAAGTTTAAATTGTGGAAAGGCATATGATTCAAGTTGTTTCCATGGTTTATATTCTCAAAATTGTTAATGGTCATTGGTTATTCTCGAGTTTGGTGGTGGTCATTATTGGTATTCTCAAGTTGGTGGTGTCTATTGTTGGTGTTGAACAATTTTGACCCGTAAGTTAAAATGGTCAACCCCCTATAGGTTGAAACCTTTCATAGTGTTATTAAAACTAGTATATGGTCTTGTAATAGTCTTGAAATAGTGTTGTAATGGATTTCATATGGTCATAATGGTCCTTGACTAGCTTTATTTAAGGTTTGGTCTCATATGTCCTTCTATAGTCTCAAGGTCATTTATGAGTCCTAGTGTTGTCAAGTGTGGTCAAAGGTTAACAATAAGATGATTCATTAAATGAGGTTGTCTTCATGTCTTGAAATTCATAACTATCATGTATTAATGCCACAAAGTCATTTTGATCACCTTTTGGCCTAATTTTTAGGAATGGTATGTATCACCTTCAAGGAAATTTTCTTAAAGTTTCACAATGTACCTAGTGTCAGAAAAGGGTTAGATATGGTCAAAACTTGATGAAACTTGTAGTTCAATGCCTAAAATGATAAAAATACTCCTTTGTAAGCACTAATGGGCACTTGTATAGCCTTAAGAGATCAATTTGTACATAAAAATGGTTTTATAGAGTCTCTTGGGATTCCATGGGTCATATTAAAGCTTTGGATCAAGTTTTAGATCCTAAAATTGTAAATAACTCTCCCTCTCCTCCATCTCTACCTTTACAAGCTTAGAAAGAGAAAATTTAAATACTTGGTATGGCTAGGAGAGAGAAATTTATAATCTAAAACTTTGGAAAATGGTATGGGTCCTAGTAGTATTTAATTTAGTGCATTGGTTTGCATAATCATGGCACCTCCTTTATTAACAATCATTAAGAGTGACAATAGGTCACTATGCCTTATCCATTCAAGCAAGTTCTAGTTTTGCTCATGTTTCTTCATTCCAAAGTTTGATGGAGGAGAATCTAGTTTTTGGATGTTTTAATAGGTATAATTATTCCTTTTAATGTTTTCTTTAATCAATCAACTCAACTTCATGAGGTGTCTTATTCAAAGGAACTAGTGTCTCAGTTGTATGGAGTATACCACCTTGTTGCAAGTGTTTTGGTTATTTTGAAGGACTTACACCTTTAGAACTCTCTATTTACCTAATTGATTTCAAGGAATATCTCTCAATTTCATAAGATTCATGTGATCTTCCATTAAAATGTGATCCTTGTATATAGTCTCCAAGTGTCTTGCTCTTTGGAAAGCATGGTATGTGTATAAATGGTCTTCTACAAGTGTGAATGCCAATTTTATCCCAAGTGGAAATGAAAATCAATGATGAATAAAAATATAGAATTTTTGAACATGTTGATAGTGATAATGGGACTCAATTCACTCTCCAACATAGACATAAACAAACTCATTTCACCCGTAAGTCTGCAGACTTGTAGGTGAACATTCATGAGGACTAGGCTTCATTTTTAAGATGTTTTAATAATGGAAAGATTTTTCATAGTTTCCTAAAAATTCACATGACCTTGATAGACTCCACTTTCATAATAAAAATAATTAATGAATAGAGACTCCAACTTCTATGCATGAACCCTGTACATGAGCTGACCAATACATAGGCGTGTATAGATAAAATAGGAAAATTTGAGGTTATATAGTGTTATCAATAAATCTAAAAGAGATTAAGGAATATGATAATAATTAAAAATGAGTAAATATAACCTCAAAGTGTCAATAAATTAATAAAATTTTGTTACCAGTCCATATAAGAAAGAGGCACACCTATAGGTTACAAGCCTATAGGTCCTCATTTTGAACACAAGCCAATTGTTATGAAAGTAATATTGGTTTGGAAACTTGATTCAGTGAAGGTAAGAGATAAATAATAATAATAAAATTGACACCTAAACCATTTTAAGGCCAAATGAGAGTTGATATTGCTGAGCCTACAACTTTAATGCTTATACATAGGTTTGCATATGGAAGTAAAAAGGTAAGGTCTAAAAATGTCATAAAAGAATAATAGACTATATAAGATAGTGATAAAATAACTTTAAATTAATATTGGATAATTTAAAGGTGTGAATATTATAATTGAAAAGGCCAAGTAAAAGACTCAATGTTTAGATTCTTTCCTGATAGTTGCCTACAATAAGACCTAGGGAAGAGTAAGAAGGAGATTTTATGTTTGTGGAAGCATGATGTCTTGAGAGTGATAAATAAGTGTTATAAACTCTAAAACTATAATAAAATATTTAATTTTCTTACTAGTTTATATTGAAGACCTTGAAACCCATAAATGCATTTAAACTTCTACAATGACCACCTACAGGTTGCAAGGTCAACAGGCTAGTTTCAACCCTGAAGAGAAGGTAGAGTACATACAAAAAGGATCATTGTAGTCTAAATTGGGTGAGAAAATAATTTAAATATGTAAATTTATGTTTAATATACTTAAAGGAAGCTCAGAAAGATTACTAAATAGGGCTCTATACACCCTATATACATAGTTAGATTGGTGTCTACATGCCTGTCTACCTTCATGAGAGATATATACTTATTTGAGAGAGTTAAAGGTTTGTGAGAGGTATAAAAGAAGGAAAATTATTTTAATATGGTTTTATGATGGTATGATCTTATTTATATCCTCAGACCCAATAGAAAAGTAAGGCTAATGTAGATAAGCCCTATCTAAGCCTATAGAACCTAACACTACACAGGCAAACCACAACTACAGTCATGAAAAAAGTGGCTTTTTAGAGGTAAAATGAAGACTTTAAGAAATTTATGAGTGTTAAATTATATTATATAACCTAAAATATCATATAAAAGCAAGGGAGGATAATGAAAGTGTCAATTTGGCCTTGGAGACCACCTCGAACTCCTCTCATGTAAGATTGCAATTCAAGTTTCACTTTATTTTGCTTATTGAGATCATGGAAATATGCATGGATAAATTTTTTTTTAGGTATGATAAATAGGTACACATAATTCAATATTGATTAATTTTTTTCTATACTAGATCCATCACATTCATGAATAATGCTTAAGAACTTAGACCCCTCTCTAATGGCATGTTTGTAACCTGAGAGCCAATTTATTATACTAAAAACTATATGCACAAGATGCATGAGAGCCTAAAAACTTGGGAAAATTTTAGTAGGTCTTTATAATATAAAAAAAATCATTTTTTTAGTATTTAATGCCCTAGGGTTTATGAACAATCGTTAAGAACCTAAGTTACTCTACATCCTCCTAAAACCCTAGTAATGACCAATTGAGAGAGATGAGCCTCTAAAGTGAATTAAATGAATTAAATTAATTTTAAAACCTCTTAATTATAATTTATTACTCTAATAATTTTCTAACCATATACTTTTTGTGTACATACAACTATATAGACTACATTAAATTCCTTATTTTACAAGTTTTTTTGGTGTTTTGCATGGATTTCGATAGTGTATCACTTTAAAATTAATGGAATGGGTAATTAGGGATGTTTTACACCTATTTAATCCTAAAAATAAATATATTCATCCTAAAATTAATCAAACAAACCTAATTTTTTAGGGTAGTCTTCAACAAGCTCAAAAAGAGATTAGGTTTCAAGACCATTACATGGTTCTCACACTTACATAGGGTATAAGGACCTCAAAATTGTCATGGAGTTTTGTGATAGGATATTTCAAATTAATCACATTATTTTTGGTGGTTTCACATGTGTGGGAGAGATATAGATTAGAAAATTAGTCTTCTAGATAAGGAGGCCTAATTGAAGCCTAATTGGGACAAGAGAATAAAATAAAAAAGATACTTACACTTACCCTCAACACCTATAACTTGTCATGAAATTTTAAATAAATATTTGGTCCTTAAATATGTCTATATTTTCCTACTATCTTTTGTACACTATCTTACACAAGGAGGTTTACAAGATTTTAGGGATACAAGGAAAAGAGGCCTAATGAGAGCTTGAGGAGCAAAATGGATTCTTATGAGTTGTTCCATGAACCAAAATAAATTTATTCAGGTATAATAATGTATTTTAATTCCTTTAATGGATATATAGTGACTATATGAATTTTAAGACAAGTTTTGAGCCACTTGGACAAGGCTAGGCATGGTAGATGAAGGGGTTTCAAGACACCTAACCATATGAATGATGATTTCCATATAAATGTCAAATCAAGGAAGTTTTAAAATGTAGGTGAGGTGTAAAATGATAATTTATTAAGTCATTAATTATTAATTTATGATTAAAAGGTCCATTTGTCACTTTTCATATGCAAAGAAGGGTAGTTTTGAAGAAGATGTACAAGGTGTCAAGCTAAGTTTCTAACTCCTATGCCACTTGGATGATGAATAATATTCATAGGAGATACATATGCATTTAAAATTATATTTATACTATTCCATAATTCCTTTCTTATTTTTAACTCACACTAGACACTTGACAACCTCCTCTTTTACACCCCTCTCTCTCTTCCTCATTTCTTTATATAAGTTGCCACTTTTGGCCTTGTAAAATCATCCACATTTGGTATGGAAAATCCTTGATAATTTGAATAGTAATTTTTCCTTTGGAATAAATATTTCAGTCTATTTTATTTCTCAAATTATTTCATAAGTGTGTCAAGTATTTTATGGTTGAATGACAAGTAATAGTTATCTCTCCTTGTGTTCATCTCACATTTTCATGTTTTGTGTAAGTAATCTACCTTCTAACAGGTCTCATGATGTTTAAATTTTTATTTTGTGTGTCTTTAAGTTTTAATAATGATAATATTTTCTATTATAATAACTATTATTCATTTACCTTGAGAAACACATTGCATTCTACCTTCATGTTGAAACACTTTTGTTAGGGAACCTTAGGTTTTGAAATCAATTGTGTAAGTTATATTCCATAGTGTAAGTTTAATTAGGATTATGGAATACATATTGGTGCATCACCTCTATTTATTAGTTTTTAATCTCTTTCTATCCTTTTTCTTTTAAATAAATTAGGTTAGTGGTTAGTTTTAGGTGTTATGCAAGGGAGCTAGCCCTTCAATCTAGAGACTCACCTCTAAGAATTGTCACCCACAACATGAGATGTGTTTCAATGTTAAACCAAATTTAAGTATGATGGATTATCCCTATTTAGGGTGAAAATTTGGTGTATAAAAATTTTGGCATGTGTAATGATATGTCATGATCTAATAATTTGTTAAATGTGGATGCTGATTTTGACAAATTTGAATTTGTAAAGCTTTCTTCATGCATTATCTGGTGACTCCATCACTCATTGGCTCTTGATTATAGACTATATATTTATTTTCATTCCTTATATAAGGACAAGGTCTTATAATAAAGTCATTCCATTTGAATTTTTAGAGTTGACTTACCATTTAGTTAGAACAAAGAGGTTTTGTAACACCCATCCATACTCCAAGAAATATTTTTCTACTCACATACCTATTAGGAGACTTTTCTTGGGTCCAATTTGCAAGAAGATAGCCCCAAATATCCTACCCTTTATTTCCTTCAATTTCCATAGTAATTTATCACTTTCTCACTATGATTACATTCATATGTTAGCCCTAAAAAGTCTATTTTCATACATAGGAGAAGCTGCCACTACTCCTATTGAACACATAAGAAACATTGCCAACTTTTGTAATATCCACAACATCACTAAAGAGAATGTTTCCATCAAGTTTTTGGATATTTATTTCAATGTAAATTCCCTTGATTGGTATGATAATTTGGATCCCAACTCCATCACTATATGGGATGAATTGGATGATGCTTTGAGAGGGATATTTGAAGACAAATTTTATTACTTGTCCTTGATCGAGTAGTTGACTACAATAAACAGATCACCTCAAGAGGACATACAAGACTTTAACACAATATTCCAAAAGACATGGGATAGGATCTCAATATTGGTAAGGCTTATTTCACATCATGCTTTTCTTTATTACCTTAAAGTCTTCAATAGTGACATATCTATGATGATTCAATCCATGGGAGGGGATACTTTGCCTAATTACTATGAGACTATTATAAGGGATACTAATTTCCTTATTCAAACTGGTAAGATATATCATATACCTCCCATGAATTTATTTCTTGATGTATAAACTCCAATGCCCACCATTTCTCCTATCCCCACACCCAATCATAAACAAGCTTCCCCTAATCATCCAACCAAGTAAAAGGAGGAAGATCTGATCAAGGCTCTTAAAGAAGAGAATCATGCTCTTAAGAGGCAACAACAATAGTATCAATTGATCTCTATTCAAGGTCCTCAACATCCTTATCAATATTATCAAGCTCTTAGACATCCCTTTCAAGGCCACTACCAAGGACAAGGGTAGCTAACTCAATTGAGGCAACATAATAGATAGTATCAAAATACTCCTTCTAATTTAAGATAAATTTTACCTATCCAAAAAAATCTTGTACAATATAATGAAGAGAAACCCTCATGGGATTATCCTCATGACTCTTCAACTTATGTAAATGAGACATTCAATAAAACCTATATGTCTCAATGGTAAATAATGCCTTCTATGACTCAAGAAGAGATGCCTAGTGGAAGAGAGAACAATGTATGGGATGTTCAATAAAATTCTACCTTGATGAACTATTATCTAGAGGAATCATGTGCAATCAACTACCAATGTAACTTGAATATTGGATCAAACTCTATATATTAAAATAGAAGGTTAAATAAGAGAGTGGTTGAAGATGTACATGGGTTAAGTGGTGTTCCAAGTATGAAATCTTAATTACCTCAAGGATCAGGTGTGTTAAATACAATCCCTATGCCTTAGGTAAATTAAAAAACTCATAATTCTTAATCTCCTTTTATGCCTTCTCCTATATATCAAGTGACACAAGCTAATGGTAGTGTTATGGATCCTAGAAGACATGACAAGATTGGTAGCTCTCCTATGAACATTATTGACAAAATGAAGAATTTTCAAGTAATCATCCCAATATGGGATAGATTTTCCATCCCTGGACAAAGAGACTTACTCCAAAATGAGCTCTTCAATCTTAATGTATCACCTAGGTAGCCTAGTGAAAAAGGGGCAATTTTGATAAATGAATTGAATAATAAGGATGGGAAGCCAATAAAAATTTAAATTAAATATAAACCTTCTCCATTTTACCTCTCTATAATTATTGGAGACTCATTGGTTCACTATTTTTTATTGATAGTGGAGAAAGCACATTAGTCATGCCCAAACAAGTAGCAGACAAGCTAAATTTGAAATATGAGTCACACTCCAAGGGGGTGTTATAGCTAGGTGGATCAGTTGATAAGATAATTATCATTATCAAATGTTTACAACTCACTATTCATGATTGTCCTAAATTCTCTATCTCTTAATATGTTGTGGTTGTAGATGTACCACCTCATTTTTCCCTTTATTTGTCATGGGACTTTACTACTAAGATTGGGGGTACTTGAATTTAGATTAGTCTTATATGGTATTTAGGACCAAGTATGGTGCTAAGGTCTCTATCAAGTATAAGCCTTTGGATAAATTTCATGTGGATCCATATGTGTGTAACACATCAAATATAAACTTTACCATCAATTAAGAGGAAGACCATCATAGTAACCAAAAATCTTTGACACTTTTTAATGACATAACTAACCTCTATCTTTATGAGTGTGGAGGTGAACAACATGGGTTTTATTTATACACACTCACTGATGATACAGATATGGTCACATATATAATTCATGAAGAAACTGATGATTTCCTTGAGGTAAGTAGATGTTCTTCAATAAGTTGTATGGGGTAACTATTTTTTGCATATGGATGATGATGATGATGATGTCCCAAGTGTGTTAGAGCATGGTAGTAAACAAGATGATGCATTTTTTCCTACCAAAGAAGAAAAAAATGTTATAAATTTATCATTATTATGTCATACTGGTGTGATGGAGGTGTCCTGGTGAGTGAATGAAGTGCTTTGATAGCCTATGTAACAATGACAAAGTGTGCAATATGCTTGTCCTAGTGTGTTTGAAGTATGCTTGGTTGATATCTAGAGTTTAACTAGTTAGAGATGTTTAAGGATGAGTATGGTGATTGGAACATATGCAATATGTCCCTAAAATTTTATCTTTCTTTTATAGCTTGTGTGCATAAGTGGAATTCATCTGATAGTCCATAGTTTTCATCTAGAAACTTTGGGTCCAATGATAGAAAATTTGAGTAGGTAATTTGATGATGTCACCATTGCCACATGTGATTGAGTCAAGGGGAATTGGTCATATGGTTGTGATCAAATTAGTCCCTATTTTTTATTCACCAAATATCAAATCATTCATCAAAGTGCAGTCAAAGATATGAGGGTGCAAAGTTGGAGTCTCAATCAAAATTCATTATTTTCCCATACTTAGCCAAATTTATAATATGGCCAAAAAGAGCCAAGTAATTAGTTTGATGATGGAATAGCTCACATCTGTGGACATTTCAAGATAATGTTATCATATGGGGTTTTTCATTTTTGGACCTAGTTTATTTGCACTAAAATTTAAATTATGTGATGAAGTACATCAAAAGATATGCATATACAAAGTTGGGCTCCCAAGTAGTTTGACTATGTTTTTTTACAGCCAAATTTTTATAAGGCAAGAAAGAACCAATAGATCATTTTGATGATTTTATACATTGCACATGTGAAAATATCAAGAGAAATTGATCATATGGGTTTGTTCAATTTTGAGCATAGATGATTTGAGTTAAATTTGATATCATGGATTGAAGCATGGCAAAAGTTATGCATGCTCAAAGTTGGCCTCTCAAGTAGGTTTTTGACATAGTTGAATCTATGATAGAAGATTTTGATAAGGCATTTTAATGGCATTATATCTCATAATCATGAGGGTTTCATGAGCTATGTGTCGTTTGGTTGGATTCTCCTATGTGAGGAAATCATTTGCCCCAAATTTGATATCCTACACTGAAGCACAAAAGAAGTTATTAAGGATCAAAAATGGATACTCATGTATATTAAAAGGATCCCCATAATCATTTTTTAAAGTGTTAAAGCTCGAGAAAGATCAATGGTGCATATTTCTCAAAGGATTCAAAAAGAAGTGAGATTATGATAAGTGTATGATGTTTAAAAATTAATGAAAGGTATAAAATAAGGATCCTATGGTGAACATACATTCATATAATTTGATCGAATGGTGAGAATTGATCATTAAATTCATGGTTGATCTATAGAGATCGATGGATCATGTTGATTTGACATTTTAAGATTTCACAAGATGAGTTCAAAGTAACTAAGGTTTAACACCTAGTATTGGTGGACTATGTTTTAAAGATCTAACAAGATCAATGGTGCATATTCGATATGAGTTGAGAGGACATGAGATGAGAGAATTATTTTTGAAGGTTAATAATGACTATTTTTATTCAAATATTTGAATTTAACATAGGGAAAAATTAGAGCTCTGTATTTTGTCCATATCTTTTGATAAAAGTCAAAATATTTGGTTTTATAAAAAGAAAAGATGAAGAGGACTTCATGGTGCATCTAATAAACTTGATTTAAATATTTAGAAGTTTGTAATAAAAAATATATGATGCTCTAAAGTTATCTATGTTTTTTGTATATGTTATGTAAATGACCTGAGAAGGATATTCAAGCTTGTATTGATGTTCTTTCAATGTGTCATGATGACTTTACTATTTGGGATTATTGTAGACTCTATGAGGATACTTTGTAAGTATTTTGGAGGTGTGATCAATCTATATTGAATATGAATCATTCTTAATAAGTTGAATTTATGTTTGTTAATGGTGTTCCTGTGTATAAGGTTTAGTTTGAGTTGTTTGAGCATACACAGAGGTGAGAAAAATTGACTGTGATCTTTTGAGGATGTTAAAGGGGACATAAGGAGTGGATCCATGTATTTGAAAGCAGTCATATGTTATTTTTTTGCTTGATGGTGAGCTAAATGGGTGAATAGGTCTCCATGAGACCTATAAGAGCTACAAGGGCCTTATTAAAAGGTGTAGCTATTTAAGGGTGACCCATAGATGCTATGGCTAACCTATGAAGATTGTTTTGAGCCATGTCTTCATGTGTGAGATGCCTTAAGGGATAAGGCATGCCTAATGCCTAACCAAGGTGTTGATTTTCAATATTTCTCTATAAATAGTGAAATATCAAAGATGGTGATTTCTAGACTTTGTGTAAAAGACTTGGGATAGTTTTTGAGAGAGGATTGTGTGTGTTTTATGGAGTTAAGGAAGGGTAAAGTGCCCTAAGTATGAGTTAAAGATCACAATAGATTGAGGACTATTTGTATGACCTATTGTTCATAATTATGTCAAGAGAATAGTACATGTATTGTCTAAGTGTGAGTGAAGGTGAAGAATGTTAATTAGAGGTCCATCATTAGGTATTACATACATCAATACATAGGTGGATGTGTGCATAGGTTTTATTGTGAAAGTTGTACATCTAAGGTGGTTTTAGCCTCCTTATATTGTGAAACTTGCTAAAATTTTGGTTTTTGTTGTAGCTCATCTAGATAGGTATAACAACACCTTATGGGATAAGGTCTCACTAAATAGATATTATAGTTCCTTGATCATTTTATAGATGGTCTAAATTGGATCTTGTTACTATAGGATAGTAATCCAATTGAAATTTTTTATTAGGTTATTTTCCCCAAGAGGGTTTCCCATGTATGTCATGTGTTATGTGATTGATCTTGTATTGTTTCTCTCACTCATTGTTATGAATGTTGTATATGCTTCATGAATGCTTGTGGTAGCTGATTAAGTATTTGTAAAGATCAAAATTGAAGTTGGATTATTTTTCCTCACACTAATTCACCCCCCTCTTAATGATTGTACCTCCAAAAATTAGTATCAGAGAAAGATTTGGTAAAGGCTTAACATCTTGAAGGTGATCCAAGGTACAATATGCATAGTCATCAATGAGGTTTCTCTAATAAGCAAAAACTAATGTTTAATGGATGAAATTATGATTTTTAGCATATAAAGATGAGGACATATATTATGTCCCTAGTGTTTGATGTATGTAAATCTACTCTGGATGGTTATGCTGTTCTTATTACTCCTCCATCTAGTGTTGCATACATGAAGTTATTTGAGAACAATTCCAAGGTGATGAATGCTATCACTTATGGTCTTTCAAAGATTGAATACACCAAGATAATCCATTGTACATCTACTAAAAATATATGGGACAAAATGAAGATCATTTTTGAAGGAGATTCAAAGGTCAAGCTTTCTAAGTTGAAGACTCATAAAAGACAATTTGAAAGTCTCAAGATGAAGGAAGAAGATTTTATGGCTTCCTTTCTACAAAGATTTGATGAGAATGTGAACATCATCAAAGGCCTTGGAGAGAATATTAAAGAGTCAACTATAGTCCAAAAGGTACTAAGGTCTCTATCTCTCAAGTTTGATCTAAAATTATCTGTTATAGAAGAGAGTCATTATCTTACTTAGTTAAATATGGATAAATTGAATGGCACCCTTACGACATATGAGATGAGAATAAATGATGATATACCACCTAATAAAGAAGTTAAATTCAAGATAGATATGAATCCTAAGAAGTTCCAAGGTAATAAATCTAAATAATATGACATTTTTGATATTGATGAGGATGAACTAATTGCTTTGATTACTAGGAAATTGAACACCGGCTCAAAGAAGTATAAGGGTAAACTACCCTTCAAATGTTTCAACTATGGAGAGATAGGACATTTTTATCAGAAGTGCCCTCATAAGCATGAGTAGAATGATGATGAATAATATGGCTAAGGCCAAGATGAAGATAAGAAGACATATAGGAAGAAAGGATTTGGAAAGTTTAACAACAAGAAGAGTCTCCACACCAAAGAAGATCATAGGCCATCAGATGAGAATGAATATAGTGACTCAGAATATGATCATGAAGATGATGGTATTGCTAAAGATGAAGCTCTATTCATGGTTTAGGAAGGAATTTTCTCACATCAGAAGGTATCTACTTGGATTGATTTAGATAATGATGCAGATGAGGTGGACTGTGAGACTATATTGATGAATACTCTTGAAGAACTAAAGATTGAGAAGAAGATCAATAAGAAGATGAAATCTAAGCTCAAGGACTATGAGGAGCAACTCAGTATATTTGAGGCAAGATTGATTGAAGGATCTAGGTAACATGAAGGTGTTGTCATGTTTCTTAATTCTAAGTTAGAATCTATGTCTGAAAGTCTAAAAGCTAAAGAAGCTGAATGTTTAAGCTATGTTTCTAAAAATGAATCTTTGAAATCTAAACTAGAAAATATAGCTAGTAAGGTGAAGACATTTGTGAGATTTGAAAAGAGCTCATGTGACCTAGACAACATTATAAGTGGACAAAATCATTCTAGTGATAGAATTGGTCTTGAATATGAAGAAGAAAAAAATAATGTCACTCAAGATAAGATGAATACTAATGTGAACCTAGACAATCATACTTTGAATACAAATCATCAAATAAGGACTGAAGGTGCTATCATAATGAAGACAAATCATATCATAAAGCCAAATACCATGAGGTATGTGAGATTCAATGGTTACTATTATACATGCAATCAATTTGGTCATAAGGAAAGAAAGTGCAAGAGACGTATTAGAAACTAGTTTTCATGGAACTATGATGGGGTTCATGAGTTAAAAGATGTGAATAGAATCAAGTGATTTAACTATCTTTATGTGAGACACTTTACAAAACCATTGTCCACATAATATTATATAAGGTTAGTCCTCTTCAAAAATGGGAGGTTATTTTATTTATCATGACATAGGACACATTACAAATTTCTAACCAAATAATGTAAGGCAAGATATGTTTCTTACAAAAGGTATGGTGTGATACAATTATGAACATAGAGGTTACATTTCTATGTTCTGAAAGCAAACGCCTAAAAGATAAAATATATTTAATTAGGCTCCTAGAGTTCAAGAAAGAAAGTAAGTTAACACATGGAAGCCAAAGGTGAAAAGTGTGAGTCATGATAAGATTGCAGGGTTCAAGTAATTAGTTTGTTATGATGGAGAATGCTTCAAAATGTGAAGAGTACCAAGAGGTCTCATTATCTTCTCATGTTGAGAATGAAGAGATCAAGATCAAAGAGGAGACCAAGGTGTTGATTGAAACTAGTCCTGAGGTATGTATGGATCCAAGTGAACATCTTGTTATTGATGAGCATGTATCATGCAAATAACATTAATTAATTGTGCCTAATGAAGAGGTTCCAAGATGAAAGGAAGATTATAAAGATGAAAAGGTATGTCATGAATCTTTGTTATCTCAATATATTATCAATCCAATTCTAGAAGAAAAGAAGAATGTTCTAGTGGTTGAGGAAGTTGTTTCTCCTAAGCCAAAGAAGAAGAAGAAGAAGAATTATAAGTATCAATTGAGAAAGGAGGAGATGGAAAATGAAGATTTTTTTTTTTTTTTTTAATTATTAAGGTATATATGGTGTCTCTATTTATATATATATATATGCTTCTTAATATATTCCTTTCAAGTGGAGAAGCAAGTCTTGTTGTAGTGTTTTTCAGTTGGAACAATCTACAAGGTTAGATTGAAGGTTCTCAAATGACAAATAAGGATTTGTGATTTATCAAGATGATATTTTTTATAAAGTTATATTGACCTTATTCTAGCATGCTCCAGGTGGTTTTGTGATTTGAAGGTATGTTGAAGTCAATTTGGAGATTCTTGTTAGTTCTCAAGTTTCCCAGTTTGTGCTTAAAAGCTTGCAGGTCCTAAAATGGGTTATATTAAGTCAAGGTTACCAATGGTGTAGAATATAAAATATTGGTCCAAAATTATGTAATGTTTATATCTGGGTGTACAAGAAGTTTCAGAGGTGGACATTGACTGGAAGGTGCTATGTTGACTTTGTTTTAAGATTCTTGGATTTTGGGCTCTACTATAAAAGTGGTCTACTTTATGATTTGAGGTATAAATTTTATTAATATATTTATTGGGAAAAATGGGTGGTCAAATCAAGATTCATAGAGATTTGAAGGTTTTTGGTTCTCAAGTTATTCAAGTTTTTGTCAAGTTGGAAGCCTAATTAGATAGTTGGTTTGTGAAGGAACTGTGTTGTAGAGAATGAGCTTGGTGATGAAAATTGGTGTGATTGAGAGGAAATATGAAATTAATCCATATATGGATTTTAATGTCTTTAAAATTTCTCTACTAAAAATTGTGGGCTTTGTAAGTTTTAGGTAAGGCTACAAGGAGGCTAAACATGCCTAGTTTGAAAAAGAGTGCCTTTTTTGCTCAGTTTATCTAAAATATAAATGTATGTGTGTTTTAAGGTGAGTTCTCAAGTTGGTTTAGTGATTTTTTTTTATTTTTTTAGTTTCATGAAGTTATATTGGTGGTTCTTATGGTACCTTGAGAGAAGAGGCTAGTTAGCATGTGTGATGGTTTTTTATGGTGTGTAGAGATATGAAGATGATCAAAAGGTAAAATGGCTCATAAATCTTAAGGGGGAGTCCCTATCATATGTTTCTTGATGTGTTACATCATATTTATATGGTTTTGTGTGATCTTTCTTCATTATTTATAGTGCTTGGTTCAAGAGCGTGTTGGCATCGAGCAAGAGGAAGTTGTCAAGGCAAGAAGAGGTAGGCTCAAGGTAAGGGGGAGTTTGTATCATATTTATAAAATGGTCCTTTCCTATTTGTTAGTATTTTAATGTCCTTAAGATTATTTGGTTCCCACTTTGTCACTATTTCAAATGGGTAAAAATTTCATGTTATGGGTGTGTTTGAAGAGAGATAAGGTGAGCTGTACATTACTATATGTGATGGTTTTTGACATTAGTGACAAAGGGGGTACTATTAGTGAGTTTTCATATTTATGTCATGGTGGTGTTATGGAGGTGTCTTTGAGATTGGATGAAGTGATTTGATAGCCTATGTAACAGTGAAAAAGTGTGCAATGTGTTTGTCCTAGTGTGCTTGAAATATGCTTGGTTGATCTAAACAGTTTAACTGGTTAAATATGTTCAAGGATGAGTATGGTGATTGGAACATGTTCAAAAGTTCCATAAAATGTTATCTATGATTTGATAGCTTGTGTACATAAGTGTAATTTATATGATAGTCCATATTTTTCATTTAGACACGTTGGGTCCAATGGTAGAAAATCTAAGTAGGAAATTTGATGATGTCACCATTTTCACATGTGAATGAGTCAAGGGGATTTTCTCATTTTTTGTGATCACATTATTCCCTAGTTGTTATATGATATATATTAATTCATGAATAAAAGTTTGGTAAAATATATGAGGGCACAAATTTGATTTCTCAGTTAGAATTAATTATTTTCCCATACTTAAATTTACAATATGGCCAGAAAGAACCGAGTAAGCAGTTTGATGATGGAATAACTCACACATGTGTACATTTAAGGAAAAGGTGATCATGTGGGTTTGTTCATTTTTTGACCTTGTTTATTTTTGATAAAATTTAGATCATTTGATAAATCACATCAAAATATATGCATATGTAAAGTTGGGCTCCCAGGCAGTTTGATTGTGATTTTCCATACCTAGCCAAATTTGCATAAGAAAGAGCCGAGTGAGAATTTTGATGATGTTATATCTTGAACATATGAATGCCTCAATATAAAATAATCATATGGGTTTGTTTATTTTTAATCATAGATTATTTATGCTAAATTTGAGATCATGTACTGAAGTGAGGCAAAAGTTATGCATGCTAAAAGTTGTCCTCTCAAATAGGTTTTTGACATAGTTAGCTGTGAGATAGAAGATTTTGAGAAGGCATTTTAATGGTGTTATATCTCGCATGCATGAGGGTTTAAAGAGCTATGTGTCACATAGTTGTATTCTACTATGTGAGGAGATCATTAGTTCCAAATTTGAGATCTTGAGCTGAAGCATAGAAGAATTTATTAAGGATAAAAATTAGCTACTCAAGCATATTGAAAGGGTCCTTATACTTAGTCATTTTTTAAAGTGTTAAATCTTGAACAAGATCTATGGTGCACATTACTCTAAGAATTCAATAGGTAGTGAGATGAGGATATGTACATAATTTTTAATGACTAAACAAAGGTACAAGATAAGGATCCAACAATAATCAGGCATTCATATAATTTGATCAAATGGTGCACATTGATCATTAAAGTCCTTTTTGATCCATAGAGATCAATGAAGTGTGTTGTGTTAAAATTTCAATATTTCACAAGATGAGGTCAAATTAACTAAGGTTTAACATCTAACATTAGTATATTATGTGTTTAAGATCAAATAAGATTGATGGTGCATATTTGATCTGAGTTGAGAGGACACGAGATGTGAGCATTATGTTTGAAGGTTAATTGTGACCATTGCTATTCAAATATTTGAATTAAACATATGGAAAAACCAAATATCTATATTTTGTCTATATATTTTGATAGAAGTCTAATTTATCAGTGTTTTAAAAATAAAAGATGAAGAGGAATACATGGTGCATCTAATGAACCTATTTTAAATATCTAGAAGTGTGTATAGACAAAGATATGGTGATCCAAAGTTGTCTATGTTTTTTGTATATGTTCTATAAGTGACATAAAAAGGATATTTGATCTTGTATTGATGTTGTTTTGATGTATCATGATGACTTTGCTATTTAAGAGTGTTTTAAACTCTATGAGTATGATTTATAAGTATTTTGGAGGTGTGATCAATCTATCTTGAGTATGAACAATGCTGAAGAAGTTGACTGTATGTTAGATAATGGTGTTCCAGTGTATAAGGTTTGTGTTTGATTTGTTTGAGCATACATATAGGTGAGAAAATTTGATTGTGATCTTTTTAGGATGTCGAAGGGGACATAAGGAGTGGATCCATGTATTTGAAAGTGATATTTTGTTATTGTTTTTCTCAAGGGTGAGCTAAATGGGTGAATAGGTCTCTATGAGACCTATAAGAGCTACAAGGTCCTTATTAAAAGGTGTAACTACTTAAGGGTAACCCATAAATGCTATGGCCAACTTATGAATATTTTTTTGAGCCATGTCTTTGTGTGTGCGATGATTGAATGGATAAGACATGCCTAATAGCCAACCAAGGTGTTGATTATCAAGATTGCTCTATAAATAGTGAAATCAATGATGGTGATTTCTAGACTTTGTGTGAAAGACTTGGGAGAGTTTTAGAGAGAGGATTGTGTGTGTTTTATGGATTAAATGAGGGGTAGAGTTCCTTAAGGATGAGTTGAAGAGAAGAACAGATTGAGGACTATATGTATGACTTGTTGGTTATAATTCTATTGGGAGAATAATGCACTTATTGTTTGAGTGTGAGTAAAGGTGAAAAATGTTAATTAGAGGTCCATCATTAGGTGTTAAATACATTAGTACTTAGGTGGATGTTTTCATAGGTGTTATTATGGAAGATTAACATCTAAGGTGGTTGTAACCTCCTTGCAAGGTGAAACTTGCTAAAATTTTGGTTATTGTTGTAGCTCAACTAGATAGGTGTGGTAGCACCTTATGGGATTGAAGTCTCACTAAATAGGAATTGTAGTTCCTTAATCATTTTTATATGTTATAAATTGGATATTTTTAATATAAGATAGTAGTCCAATTATAAGTTCTAATGGGTTTCATTCCCCAAGAGGGTTTCCCATGTATGTCAAGTGTTATGTGATTGATCTTGCATTGTCTCTCTCACTCACTACTATGAATGTTGTATATGCTTCATGAATGCTTATGGTAGTTGATTAAGTATTTGTAAAGATAATAATTGAAGTTGGATTATTTGGGCTCACTAATTCACTCCCCCTCTTAGTGATTGTACCTCTAACATAAATTCATGAACATGACACTCAAGAGGAACGTGATGATCTATGGCATTAGTACCATGACATAATGCAAGATTTTGAACATGTAAGTGGGTTTTCTCTTCCTCAAAAGAAACATTAACTTGATGATGAGGTCAATAATGGACTTAATGGACACAAGGAAGAGTGTTAAACCTCCACAATGAAGAAGGAAACCTTGGAAGAATGTGATTAGGTCAAGTTAGTAGTTTTTTTAGAATGGAGAGTAACATAGAGATCAATTTGATCTTGATTCACTTGTAGATATGTTTGAAAATCAAGAAGGCAAGCTTGATACTTCAAGACATCAAGCACATCATGATTCAAATGAAGGTGAAGTTGGACAAAGTTTCATGATGCCTAAAGAACAAATAGAGAAGTATAAAATGAGCATAAAAGAGACCAAGTAGGATAAAATTTCAATCAATCCTAAATCAGAGATAAAAGGATCAATCAAAGGAGTCTCAAGTAATGCACTTATAGCTAGTAGAATTTTCATGAGTGGTAAGTCATTTGATCACCTTCATAAGCAATTTTTCATTGAAAAACATCCATCATATGGTGATTTGTTCTCATGAAGTAGTTGTGACTCTATAAATATTATTTTTGGCCTTGGTTAAATCAAGAAGAATGGATTTACCACCTCAAACTTGTTTTGAGGTGTTGTAAATAATAGGTTAGGGATGTTGTTTCAAATGAGTTTGTTACTATGTGTTTTTCCTAAATGCCTTTAGCATAGTGTGTTTGATTCTTGTTGTGTAGTGTGGTGTGATTTTGATTCTTTTATAGGTGTATTAATTTTAATTTATAAATTAAGAGTGACTCCATTACCCAATGGAAGGATAATCCCACTGATCTATCAACATTATATGCATGTTACCCTTGTAAATCACTAATTTGTTGACCAATTTTGACCCCCAAGTCAAAATGGTCAACCCCCTATAGGTTGAAACCTTTCATAATGTTATTCATGCTATTATATGTTCTTTTAATGGTATTTCAATGGTTTTATAATGGTCTTCATATGGTCATAGTGGTCCTTGATGAGCTTTGTTTGAGATTTGGTCTCATGTGTGCTTATATAGTCTCAAGGTTATTTATGATTCGTGGTGTTGTCAAGTGTGGTCAAAGGTTAAATTTAATATGAGTCATTAAATGAGGTTTTTTTCATGTCTTGAAATTCATAATTATCATGTATTAACCTCTTATTATGTTGTTATATGACACAAAGTCATTTTGGTAACCTTGGGGCCTAATTTTGAGGAATGGTACATACCACCTTGAAGTTAAAATGATTAAATAAGTTTCAAAATGTACCTAATGTTATATAAGGGTCATATATGGTCAAAACCTAATGAAACTTGTAGTTCAACACCTAAAATGAGAAAAATACTCCTTTATAGGCACTTATGGGAAATTGTATAGCCTTGGGAGATTAGTTTATAGGTGAAAAAGGTTTTATAGAGTATATTTTTCTTATAAAATTTATATTAAATATTAGGATCAAGTTTCAGGGTCTAAAAGTGCAAACAACTCTCTCACCTCCATCGCAGCCTTCACAAGTTTAGAAAGACAAACTTTAAATACATGATACGACCATGAGAGAGAAATTTATAAGCTAAAACTTTGTTAAATATTAGGGGTAATATTAATATTAATTTTATTTTAAATTTTTTTTACATATTCATGGCCCTCCCTTATGAACAATCGTTAAGAGTGATAGTAGGTCATTATTCCTTATCCATTCAAACAGGGTCTAGTTTTACTCTTGTTTCTTCATTCCAAAATTTGATAGAGTATAATGGATTTTTTGGGATGTTTTAAAAGGTAAAATTATTGATTTATATTTTGTTTTCATCAATCAACTAAACTTCATGAGGTGTCTTCTTTAAAGGAACTAGTATCTTAGTTGTATGGAAGATACCACCCTATTATAAGTTTTTTGATTATTTTGAAAGACTAAAACCTTTATAAGTCTCTAAGTAACTCATTTATTTCATGGAGGATATATAGATATCATAATATTCATGTGATATTCCCTTTAAATTTAATCCATTTATATAGTCTCCAAGTCTCTTGCTCTTTCAAAAGTATGGTCTATGCATAAATGGTCTTCAACAAGTTTGAATGCCAATTTTGGCCCAAGTGTAAATCAACATCAATGATGAAGCAAAAAATATAATTTTTTAACATTTTATAATCTAAATATAGTGATAATTTGACTCAATTCACTCTCCAACACAAACTTATACAAGCTCATTTTACCCACAAGTCTGCAGATCCATCAGTGAACATTCATGAGGACTAGGCTTCATTTTTAATATGTTTTGACAATAGAGAGATGTGTCAAAGTTTCCTAAAAATTCATACGACCTTGAAATAATCCAATAACATCATCAAAATCATTAATTAATATAGACTTTAACTTCTATGCATGAACCATGTACATGAGTTGACCAATACATAGGCCTATGCAAACAAAATAAAAATTTTTGAGGTTATATAATGTTATCAGTAAATATAAAAGATGTTGTGGTAGAGTATAATAATTAAAAATGAGTATATATAACCTCAAAGTGTCAATAAATTAATAAAATTTTCTTAATAGTCCATACAAATAGTGGGCAAACTATAGGTTACAAGCCTATAGGTCCTCATTTTGAACAAAAGCCAATTGTTATGAAATTTAGATTGGTTTTGAAACTCTATTTAGTGTAGGTAAGAGATAAATCATAGGAAAATGAAAACCTAAACCATTTTAAGGCCAAATTAGAGTTGAGATAAGTGAGTCTACAACCTTAATGCTCATACATAGGGTTGCATATGGAGGTAACAAGATAAGTTTTGAATATGTCATAAATGGCTAATAAACTCTGTAAGATAGTGATAAAATAACTTCAAATTAAGTTTGGATAATGTAAAGGTGTCACCACTATAGTTGAGAAGGCTAAGTAGAAGATTCAATGTTTGGACTCTTTCTTAATAGTCATCTACATCCAAGCCTAGATAAGAGTAAGAAAGGGACTGTATGTTTGTGAAAGCATGATGTCTTGAAAGTGCCAAAAAAGAGTTATAAAATCTTAGAATGTAAAAAAAATTGAATTTTATTAGTATTTTCTATTAAATTTTTTGAAACCCTAAAATTCATTTAGACTTCTTTAATGATCACCTACAGGTTGCAAGGTCAGTAGGCTAGTTTCAAGCCTAAAGAAAAGGTAGAGTACATACAAAAAAGAGCATTGGTGTCTATCTTAGGTGATATAAAAATTTAAATAGGTAATTATAGGTTTAAAAGACCTAAAATATTCTCATAAAGATGACTAAACATGGATCTCTAAACCATGCATACATAATCATATTAGTTTCTACAAACCTATCCACCTTCATGAGAGATATTTTATTTTTTGAGAGAGTTAAAGGTATGTGAGAGGTTTGAGGGAAGGAAAATAATTTGAATATGGTTTCATGATGGTAGGATATCATTTATATCCTAAATATTGATATAAAAGTAAGGCTAATTTGGATAAGACATGTCTAGTCTTCTAGAACCTAGCAATACACAGGCAAACCACAAGTACATTCATGAACAAAATGGCTTGTTCGAGGTAAAGTGAATACCTAAGGACATTGATGATTTTGAAATTATAGTATAGACCCTTCAAGTTAATCTAAAAGAAAGGAAGGATAAGTAAAGTATCAATTTGGCCTTGGAGACTAACTTGAACTCCTCTCATGCAAAACTAAAATTTAAGACTCACTTTGTAGACATCTAAATCTAGCCACTGATAACCTCCAATCAGGATTTTGGCCAATTTCCATCCAAAATGCATAATTTGGCCTAAAAACACTAAAACATGATAAATTATGTGAAAATGGCATATTCAAGTGCCAAATTTGGCTAGGGTATCACTAAATGGGGTAAAGTAATTTATGGGCAAGCTAACTTTGATCAGATCATTTTGAGTCATAGTGTCAAATTTGCACTTGGGTGCTCTGGATTACTCTTTCCTATCAAATCTTTTGCACATAACATGTGCCTTTTTTATTTATTTTTTTAACATCCTAAATGAGAATACAGTTCTAATGCATCTAACATCATCTTCCAATTCCAATCCAGTCAAATTTTGAACCAATAACAGGGTATTCTAATCAATGTGAGTAATTTTTGCACAAAAATCCTAAACATGATTAAGAGCTAATTAACCCCAATCAAAACATAATTAATAATTCCATGAAAACTTGTTGAAAACTTGTTGAAAATGTTTTTGGAAATGAATATTGAATATTTGCATCATCAAGTGACCTCATTTCTTGGGAAGAAATCCCTAGGCCACAAGTGCCATAAATATTAGGATTCATGCCTCCCATGCTTCATCAATGCCTTTCGTGATGCCCTCCATGCCTCTTAATTTCCCTTTCTTCTAATGTCATGATGAGGATAGTTACAAACTTAATTCTAAAAATTGAATTAATCCTCAACCACACATCTCAATCTTGAGATGGATGGTTCAGGTTGATTTTAATCAAATCCAAAAATCTATAAATAGGAGTCCTCACAACATCATTTCTAAGATTTTTAAATGCAAAGTTATAATGCCAAATTGGTTCCAAAATATTCAAGAAACTATTTTTACCATTGCAAATTGATTCTAAGCCAAGCTAACCCACAAGCCAAAGGTGCCAAAGAGATATGGAGGTAGACAAGATTCCATTGCCAAGGACTTCATGAGCACAAGCCAAGAAAGCCACCACTACAAAGGCATTTGGAGAATCCAAGGAAAGTGAAGGAATTCTTGTGTTTGATTCCTTTCTTTTTTGTTGTGTTTGTCATTTTATTTTGTTAACTAAGCTCTCCCTAGTGTCTAAGCCTAGAGATGTTATGCTATTAGTGTGGTTGTTTCATTTTGTTTTCATTTTGGAACTAACACCATACTAACCATCCTCTCTTGATTCAAATTTTTGGATCACTTAATGACATGCCTAGTGGGACTAGATGCATCTCAGACCTAAAAGAGATCCTTTTACAACTCTAAAATATTTATTTGGGATCTTACAAATTGATTTTCTAACTTTATTTTGCCATGGTTTTACATAGTAATTGATGTCAATAGGGAATTTCGACATTAGTTACCTAACTTAACCAACATCAGTCAACATAACTGACATTGACCAGATCTTGGTTAGCTAGAGTAACTAATGTCGGTGGTAGTAACTGATGTCAGTCACTATGTTTTTCCAAAAAACATAGACCTAACAGCTACTTTTCCAAAGTTTACTATTTCAAGATAAAAAAGAGATTCAAAGCTAAAGGACATGCTAACAATTTTGCTATAGAGCCAAGCTTGATATTTTCTCAAAACATGTTTAAATCACTTTTTCATGATTAAAAATTGATTAGGAACCTTGTTTTGGGTGTTTAAAAAAGAATTTAGGTGTTTTTGGTGAATGTTTTTTCAAATTTTGTAACTAAGGCCAAGGGGTCAAATGAACACCACCAAATCTTTCATTTTGGGTTTAAAATTGAACACACTTGTCAATTCTTGTTTTCAATAGTTTTTTAATCAACTTTTTGTTTGGAAAAAAGAGGAATGTTGTGTGTATGCTCTTCCATTTGTCCCATATAGAGAACCCTTGGAATCGAAATCACCATTACTATTACAAGTAGCCTAGTCCAAGGCTTAGAAAGAAAGTAATCTAAAGAACTCCCCAAAAATGCATCAATGTTTGGGTGACCTTGAAAATGACCCTAAATTCTTTCTACTTTCATGCTTTCTTTATTTTTATAAATCTTGGCTTATGAGGGAGATTTCATCACCTCCCGCAAGTTCTTTAGGGAAGCTTTGACCTGGGGTTTCATCTCCTAGAATTAACTTCATTTAGCTCATTTAGAGTTATAAATGGGACATAGTGGCACTTTGTACATTGCACTACATTGAGCGAATAATAGGATGTAATGGTTGCAAAAAAGACTAGACCTTTTTAAATCCAGGTGATACAGACCCAAAATCCATACTTTCCTTTTGCATTGTTTGGAATGAAAGTCATTGTGAAATTGAGTCCCTTAGATCATTTAGAAACTTTTTAGTTCTTAGATAAATCCCCACTTGTCATGCAAGTCTTTTGGGTGCAAGGTGCACCTCAAGGTCCATGTCACAGTACTATCATTTGAGAGAAGGGGGTGTAAAAACCCTACTATATAATGTAGATTTACTTTTGGATGGACACTTAAAATCCTTTCAAATGACATATATTGATGGATTCCAACAATACCAAGCAACCTTATCAGTTTAGGATCTAAGGTTGATTAATTAGTTGGTCTTGTCTTAGATTAAAGTCTTATTTGGAGTCAAAACTTGGTGTAAACAAACAATCCCAAACCAAACACATAGTCCAAGTTTTCTTTTGAACAAACAGGTGTTATGTTGCCCATGTGAGATCATCAATTTTCCTTGTTCAAAGTTCATCAAAATCTTGAGATTCATATCATCCACTTTGGCATAGTTATGCTACCCAATTAAGTCTAGACCTTTACCAGCATTGCTTAAGTCCTTCACTTATAATCTAAATTTGGAATTACACCTTTACAAGTTCATAGGGTTGATGTGTTAAGTGGGTTTTCCATTTGCACTAAATTTGAGGGAACTTAGGTTTAATTTTCAAATTTGGGTTAAAGGTTGTTTAAGACTCATAATCATTATCATCGCTTGATAGACTTAAGCTATTTTGTGCTAAACACTTGCACTTTGATCCTATACTCCATGACATTTTAAGTCAAGAAGGGTAGTGTTATGCTATCAAAATTATGTAAAATTATCTTTGCCTTAGATATTTTTGAAACAAACTTTTTTATCACACCTTTTGAGTAGTGTATCATCGTTACGCTGCCCAAATCATTTCAAATATTATTTCATAGATCCTATTACATATAATTCCAAATTTTTTCCTATGTTTTCATGCCAATCCAAGTGTATTTTTTATCCTTTATCTAAAGCATGATTATACTATTCACCTTTGTCTAGATTATTTGTCAAAAAGAACCAAGTTTTATACCATTATTTATGAGAAAATAAACTATTCCTAAAGTGCCTTTTGTTTCATACCTTACACCTAGTTGATCAAATTCATGAGCAAGAATCAAATATATAGTGTTAGTTATAAGTGTTTCAAATCCATTAGATTAAAACTTTCATCTATTTTAAAAGTCTAGATTTTGATGTCATTTGGCCAAGAGTCCTATCACATGCCTTGTTTGAGCCTAGCTTTTGATGCTGCATATGGCCAAAAGACCTAGCAACTTTAAATTCCTAAATAAGATTTATTTGAAACACTTCAACCTTAGAGTTTGGAAATTTTATTTTTGATCCATTTACTTGCTTACCTTTGTGTAAATAGTGATACATTAGATACTTTATGCTAGCTTGTTTCCTCACAAATATTTGATTAAACCTTTTGATCCTTTTGATAAATCTAGACCAAGCTAAAGCATTATCTATTTTAGATTCTATCTATTCTAAGAGTTTATAATACTCTTTGACCTTCTATCACAAAGTATCAACTATTTATCCCAACATGTATTCCTAAACTCATAGTGGACTCATGTACAATCTAGGGATTAGTAATGTAGTTGTGTAAGATGAAATGGTGCAAGACCCCTATGTAGATAATATTACTTATGAGATGGATATTTATCCCTCTTATAATACTCAATCAGGGGCACAAAGCCAAGATCTATTGGTTAAATATCCGGTTAACACACTGTCTTAATTAGAGTAAGACCAAGAGCAAACCATGCAATATTTAGCTACAATACCCACAGTGGATGAGTCAGTTCTTCAACAATCATATTCTACTAATATGGCTTCTATTTATGATCCATTTTTATTTAAATGACATTTTTTAGAGAATAAAGATGAGATTTTGGTTAAATCCATAGAGGTAGGGGCAAAGTTTCCAATATAATTCCCCCATGAAAATTTACTAAGTCCAGTAAGAGTTCCCCACCATATCATTTATGATCAACAAGCTTCGTCTAGCAATCCTATGGCTCTAGTCTAAATAATGTATCAAGACCCTAATATATCTAATCAAGGCAAAAACATCATGGAAGATCACTTTAACCAAATGCAAATAGCATACCAAACCTACCTAAATTTAGCACATGATTTCAATCAGATGAACATGGTAAGTAAGCCTCTCATTGACCTAGTACCTTCAATAGGAGTGTTGATAGAATTAACTAGACAAGAGAATCCAAGTTCTAACCCATTCTGATAAACTGATTTGATAGATAACTTGATGCATATGTCTATTATTAAACAAGTTTCTTCAACCTCTACACTAAATAGTGAGCCAAACATGTGGACAGTATGCAAAAAACATCCAATCTCGATCAAAGTGGTACTAACACATAAACAACTAGCTAACAACATGTTCCTATAATTAATCCCATGAGCTGATCATCATACTAAGGAATAGGATTTTCTACATCATAACCTCAACCAACTTCTTCCTCAAGTGTACAACCTACGATATTAGGTAATCAAACAATGTCTAATGTCATGCCTCAATGATAGAATGTGACTAATCCTACTCCCCCACAATAAGTAGCAAGTAGTATTTCATAATAGCAAACATAGTCTAGTGTATACATATAATAGAGGAAAAATACATTTCTACCTCAATTAGGGGTAACTAATATTCCACCTTGCCAAGTAATGATGAACATACCTTTTTAGTCACAGACTAATATGCCAATTCAAAACCAAGCAATGACTAGTCAATAATGTGCAAATATTGGTCAGTGATTAATGTTGAATCTATAACCTATTTTCATTTCTTCATATGGATTCATGAAATAAGTAGGTCCCCATGTTTCTCAAGTGCCTACTAGACTACCATAGGTTAAAAATGTGCCACAAATTTAGAGACAGGGTCTTGGTCCACAAGTTCCCACTCAATAATAAAGTTTGATTAGTCATTAGTATGTCCCTTTTCAACCACAATAGTCATAATATAGTTATATCCATCCATATCGACCACAAAATCCCCTGAGTCAAACCTTTGTCACCAACCTAAACTAGAATATCATGAAAAAAAAGTGCAATTTCAAGTACATCCTAATCCACGTATGCATATTCCCAATCCATTCCCCAACCCAGCCAATATACCCTAATAGGTGTCACCATCATACCTTGGTTAAAGTGTCTTATTTTTGACCTCCTAACCATTTACCTAAGCCAATATTCTCCCTCAAACCAATATCCCTTCTAGTTTCCTATCCCAATAATTGTAATAGATGAAGGATACAATTGTTGCTATTCAAGTGGGGAAGCAAACTAAAAAGTTCAAATTGGATGACATGTGTTCCTATCCATTTATCATGGAGTATTTATAGATACCATTTCCTTTAAGATATGAACCACCCAAATTTGATAAATACAAAGGGAAAGGTGACCCTAAAGCCTATCTAACTGAATTCTTTATCACATGTCAACCAATATCATATAGTGACATATACCTTTTTTTGTTTCTAAGGAGCTAGATGGACAAGCCTTGGAGTGGTTTTTAAATTTGCTCAAGAATTCAATAACAAACTTTGATGATCTTTATAATAAATTTATGAAAAACTTTTCCTATAACCTTGAGCATGAGATTTCATTAGTGGACCTGACACAAGTAAATTAAAAAGTTGAAGAGAGTTTTACAAGTTATTTACAGTGATGGAGAGCCCTTGCAATCCATTTCACCCATTGTTTACTAGATAAACAATTAGCCACTGTGTTTACCAGAAAATTTCATATTGAGATAACTTACCATGTAGAGTTACAATGTGCACATACATTCAAAGATATCATTGATAAAAGTTTGTTTATCAAGCGGGAGCTCATTAATAAAGGAGTCATCAAGCTTAATTTTACCAATTAGGGAAATGACCAATAACAACATCATGTTCAAGCACAAGCAATGCAACTAGCATAGGCCAATAACCAAAAAAGACCAAAGTAATTCAACTAAAATAGGAATGTTTTGGAAAATGGAGTAACCAAATCTCATCATGTCCAAATTGTACAAACCTCATCCATACCAACTTTTTAGCTTACCCCTACCTAGCGACCTCTCTAACCAATGCCACAAATATAACAACCAAGACCTAAAAAACAAGTACAACAACCTTCACCATTGAAAATATCTCTTCCTAAGAGAAATGTGCCTATACATCATGTCTTTAGTAACCTAGGAAAGCCTATTGAATCTATATTTCACAAGTTTATTATTGCTAATTTGATTAGTTGGCCTATACCAAAGCATTATTGGTAAGACATTTCCTATCTTGATTCATATAGAGAAAATGAATTCTTTGACTATCATTGGGTCTATGGGCATAATCTACGAAGGTGTGTTCAAATCAAGAATTTAATTGAGAATATATTGGAGAATGGAGAGATAATATTGGATAATGGTGCTTCCACTTCCAATCAAAATTTTGGGATTTATCAAAACCCCTTTCCCCAACATAACAATCAATAATAGTAAAATAATCAACAACAACAATAATGACTAGTGTAGCAACAAAATCAATAGTATCAAAATCAAAGGTCAAACCAATAGAATGAAAAAAATTAGTAGCAGAATCCATAATGACAAAATAATGAACAAAACCAAAGTTAGAACAATAACAACTAACAAACATGCCATACAGTTGCACATGACTACCATAGGGTTGTAGGTAATATTATAGGGAATAACATCAATACCATCTCCATTAATCCTAGACCAAGGATTAACCAACCTAGACCATTGCTAAATAACAATATTCAGCTAAATTACATGGATAATCCTTTTTTGACCTAGGAGTGCATATAGGCAAAACAAAAAACTAGGACTTCCACTTTTGGATCTTATAGTGACAACTCATTCTTTCCATGTGACCACATGTAAGTGCATCAAAAATTGAGACTTGTCCTATCTAGTCCCACACCATTTCCAATAGCAGTTAGCAATAATGTTCCATTATTTAATCTTGATTATGCAATCATAACTTGAAGGTTGAAGATTATTATCCCCAACCCATAACCATCCACCACTTTTCTTATCATCCAACCAACCATTCAACCTTGAAATAAACTATTCACTACTGACCAAGATAAGAAGTTTGATATTATGGAAATATTACAAAAGACACCAACACAAATTTCTATTTTAGATTTGATGTGAACATCAATAATCCATAAGAACATCTTGAATTATTTTTTGACCCAATCCACTATAGGTAGTGACATATTCCCTGATAAATTTCAATCTTTGGTTGGACACCTACTCCAGCCCAACAAGTCACATTTAACCAAAGTGATATGTTTTCCCTTGGTTAGATACATAAAAATCCATTATATATAAAAGTTTATATAAGATATCATAAAGTGAAATTTGTCCTTATAGACTATAGATCTATCCTCCATATAGTGTCTCTAAAGCTCATCAAGCTTCTTGAGTACACAATGATAGATCTTCAACTAGAAATAATAACTATCAAAGCCTATGATAATCGAGAAAGAAAGTCACAAGGCACCATTAGTTTTCCAATTATCATTGGGCCTTTGACCCATGATACACTTTACCATGTGCTTGATCTAGAGTTATCATAAAATATGATTTTAGGTAGGCCTTGGTTATATGAGATTCATGTAGTTCCATCAATGTTGTACCAACGTATCAAGTTTTCCCACTTAGGGATGGAAGTGAATATTCTAAGAGATTTACACCCATATGAAAATTGCAAACATCTTGAGGCCAAATTTCAAAGCTATAATTATCATTATGACATGAATTTGAGTTCCAAGTAGGATAAAAGAAAGGCTATACTTATTGATCCTTTACTAGATAAATGCATAGATCCTAATACCTTGGATTCCCTCTCTCATATACTACTTCTTAAAACTTCTAATCGTTTCACCATTTTAGATAATGGATCAGGAGAGTATGTGACCCATGATACATTTCATATTGTTGATCTTCCTTAGAATCTAAAAATCTTTGGGTGACCTAAAGTCGCCCCACATAGGCATTGGTAACAAAAGAGCAAAGATACATGACCTATCACATTTGTACCAGCATCTAGCTGAGAACCCAACCCCCTTGAAGGAGATGAATCATGGTTATAAAATGACAACCAAGTTGATTGTTATAAAATTGCAAAGTATCATATTCCCAATAAGATCATGGAATGTCATAAATATGAAGTAAGAGGCCTTGGACCGAATTAGCAAAGAACCATTGAGCCAATTTCTATGACCAAGTATGAAAGACCTTATGGACTTGGATTTAAACTGCTTGGGGGTGACCCCACATATCTTATACAAATTTCATCACTAGTGGCTAGTGATGATGATGTTGATAGCAAAGTAGAGTCTAATCATAGCCTCAATTTTGATAACATAGCTAAAGCCAATATGTTTGATAATAATGACATTTTTACCCTTACCCTAGCTATTCATCACAACCTATTACCATTATATTATCCTCAACCCATAAATGGGGACCAAAGAGAATCTAGTTTACCAGTTGATGAGTTCTAAACTGATGAGGCATTCTATGATTTCTTAGGCCTTAGAGACAATGTTTCATTGGGAGATCACAAATAAGGATTCTTAATCACATTAGATCATGTAGCCTATTTTAGAGAGAGAATGAACACCCTTAGCCAAAAACAAATAAGTAAAATATTGAGGTCCCAAAGTGAAAACCTCTTTGAGGTGTTTTTTGACCAGGTAAAAAGTAAAGATAAAGGCTAGTCTAGTGGTGAAAACCTATTTTAGGTGCCATTAGATGGGGGTGTTCATTTTTATTTGAATTTAGACCAGGAAACCACCAATGATGAACTTGCCTATAGATATGAGTTCAATTTTGAGCAATAATAAGTATTTAATCAAATTCTTTAATAATTTCTAATTTTTTTTGTCACATGGCTAGATATCCCATTAGGGGAATCAGATTCATCATGCCTAGGAGAATTTGAAGAGAAAGTCCTAATAGAGGACCCTAACATAATCCAATAGTTTAAGTCATTGCCTACTATCCTAGAAGATGGTTCAACCCTTCTAGTCAAAGATACAATAGAGGTAAACATCGAGAATCCATCAAACTTGAAATGGATAAAATTAGGTGCATCCCTCATTGAGGATGAATGTGACATCTTTATAGCTCTGTTGAGAGAATTTATAGATATCTTTGCATGGGCTTATTTTGACATGTTAGGTTTAGACCCTGCCTTGGTTTTGCACCACCTTGTGGTTAATCCTAACACCAAACTGATAAAATAAAATCTACGTAAGATGCATCCTTGAATTGTTATATTAGTAGAGAAAGAGTTTTTAAAACTCTTAGAAGAAGGATGTATCTAATAAATTGACTACTCAAAATGGATCTCTAATGTGGTACCTATTAGTAAAAAGCTTGAAGGAATCAAAATGTGTACTGCTTTTTAACACATCAACAAAGCTTGTCCCAAAGATGATTTTTCATTGCCTAATATCTACATGATCATCAATTCCATGATAGGTTATGAAATTCTCACTCATGGATGGCTTTTCAGGATACAATCAGATTAGAATAACACTAGAAGATCAACATAAAATAGTGCTCACCACTCCATGGGAAACATTTTATTATCAATTGATGCCATTTGGACTTAAGAATGTGGGAGCTACATATCAAAGGGTCATGACTATCATATTCCATGTTATGATATAGGATATTATTGAAGACTATGTCAATGATATATTAGGAAAATCTAAAACCAAGGTCAACCATCTAGTAGTGTTGCATAAGATATTCAAAAGACTATGAGAGTAAAAGTTAGACTCAATCTAAATAAGTGTGTGTTTAGCATAACTTTAGGAAAATTACTTGGCTTCATTGTGTCTCATAGAGTTATTGAAGTCAATTCGGTTAAAGTCCATGATATAACCAAGATGCCACCACCAACCAATTTAAATCAAATCCATAGTTTGTAGGGTAAGATCCAGTCAATTAGACACTTCATATCTCAGTTAGCAGACAAGTGCCATCCATTTACACACCTTTTGAAGAAAGAATTTGCATTTTAATGGGATGATCATGCCAAATAGATTTTTAATAACTAAAAGACTATCTTGTTAATCCACCTATTTTTTTACCTCCTATACTAGGAAAGCCATTCTTATTATACCTATTAGCTACTAATCATGCCTTAGGGGCACTCTTGGCTCAACATGATGACAATGGAAAAGAGCATGTTGTATACTACTTAAGTTGTACCTTGGTTACATATGAACATAGCTATGCACCTGTTGAAAAAGCATATCTAGCCATGGTTTTCATAACTCAGAAACTACATCATTACATGTTGAATAATAAAACCATGGTCATTTAAAAGGTAGATCCATTTAAGTATCTACTATTCAAAATAGCTTTACAAGGTAGAATGGATAAATGGATCATGCTTCTCAGTGAGTTTGACATAGCTTATGTTAATCAGAAAGCAATAAAGGGAAAAGTTCTTGGAGATTAACTTGTTGAAGCACCTCTCATGAACACAGCCACTCATAATCCAATTAATAAATCCATAATGATCATCATTGATACACCCCTTGAGGAGTAGTCTTGGAAGCTATATTTTGATGGTTCATTCACTACACATGGATTAGGGCTAGGCCTATTGTTTAGGATCAGCTTTCCTTGTACAAATAACAAGGCCAAGTATGAAGCACTTTTTGTAAGAATTTGACAAGTAGTACAGTGGAATATATCTCATCTCCAATTTTATGGTGATTCTCAGTTAATCATCAATCAGGTTACAAATCATTTTTAGACCAAAGATGACAATCTAGTTCCATATAAATATATGGTCAACACTCTTAAACAACAAATTGACAACATTCAGTTTGAGCATATACCTAGGGATAGTAACAAAACTATAGATTCCATGACTACTATTAGTTCTCTGATTTGACAATAGATAAAGCTAGAGAGTATCCATTATTCATCAATAATTTGTCAGTACTAGCTCATGAACCTTCACTCATTGCCATGATTTGTGATATTGTTGGTCCTAATTCTATCTGGTACTTAGACCTTCATAAATACCTTCATGACCGAGTTCTACCACCTAATCTCTCTTAAAAATAAACCAAAGCCTTCATTCATCATTTTGTTAATTATACTCTACTTGGATCCACCCTTTACCATCATATTTTTGATGTAACTCTACTTTGTTGTTTAACTTCAATAGAGTCTACATTAGCGTAATAGAAGTTCACAAAGGAGTATGTGGAGCCCATTCTAGCAGGGCAGTCCTATCCAAAAATATCTTGCATATTGGTTATTATTGGCCCATAATGGACATAGATGCCACTGCATATGTAAAAAAATGTGACAAATGTCAAGGACATGCTAATCTGATTCATGTCCCAACAAAAACCCTAAAACCAATGTTGACACCATGGTCATTTTCTACATGCGACTTGACCTCATTGGGAAGATTAACCCCACTTCATTTGATGGCCATAAACATATCTTTATCACCACTAAATATTTCACTAAGTGGGTTGAAGATATACCCCTTACATGACTAGAAATTAAATTTCTAAATTCATCTTCAACCATCTCATTTTCCACTATGGTATCCCTTCTGATATTATATCTCGTAATGGAGGATCATTAAAAAACAAGGATGTAGACTAGATATATACTAAATATAACATCACACAACATTTTTCTACAACATATTACCCTCAAGGTAATGGCCAAGCTAAGGCATTCAATAAAACCAGTATCAATATTCTCAAAAATATTGTTAATGATGTCGGTTGTGATTGACACCTCCAAATATTTCCTACCCTTTGGGCATACCATGCCAATCATTTTACCCCTATAGGAGCCACTCCATACTCACTTGTTTATGGTACTAAATCCATCCCTCTTATTAAGGTCTAATTACCTTCTATATGCATCTCTTTCAAGCATGTTTTAGATGATCATGACTATCGAGTAGCTCGCCTACAAGAGTTAGACCTACTTGATGAGAAACGCACAACCATGCTTAAAAATATTCAAGCATATTATAATTAACTCAAAGGTCACTATAATCAACATGTTAAGTATAGAACATTTGAACTTGGTGATCTTGTTCTTAAATAAAACTAAAAGAATAACATGGCTGAGAAAAAGCATAAAAGAAAATTCAAACCAGACTGGATAGGGCCTTTCATCATCACTACAAATTATAGATCAGGAGCATACAAGCTTGCCACACCAAATGAAGAGGAAATTTTAGAGTTAATGAACATAATTCATCTCAAGTGATACTATGCTTAAGTGCTAAGGTGTATTATCTGTAAGGACTATTTTAGTTATGCCTTTTTGTCCATATTCTTCTTTATACACATAACATCCTTATCCATCCTCTTTTCCATTTTCACTTTTCACTTTTGACCTACAAGCCTAGTGTGTTCTACAGCCTAGCCTAGTTGACCTTAGTTTTTTGTCATTTATTACACATTTCAACATCAAGGTATCTGATTACTTTCATCAGTTGGTTTTAATACTTCAGATAGAGATCATATTTTTAGATAGTGTGACAGAAGTTTCATTAGTTACATCCTTCATTTGTTATTCTTTCTTACCAATGGTCTTGCTACTAATTATAACCAACTTTGGAAAAATTAGTACCTTTGATCTATGCCATTATATCTAGGTTATAACCACCTATGGGAAAACTAGGGGCAATATTAAACCTTAACATACCAACTTTCTACTTCCTATGTCATACTATTCCTTTCTACCAACAATGTCTATTTTGTTTAAATTGACTCTTGCACTAGTCAAATTTTCTACTGTAATGGTGGAACTAAAGTGACTTGAGGTCCTACTCTGGGACTATGTAGATAGTGCTCAATACTTGTTGAGGTCAAAAAAGTCACCCTGATCCATGCTCTCACCATTTTACAAATAACCTAAGCTATGCTCTCGCTATTTTACAAGTAACCTAAGCCATGTTGTCATGATTTTGTGAGCAACCTAAGCCACACTCTCACCATTTTATGAGTAACCTAAGCCACATTCTCACCATTTTACAAGAAACCTAAGCCATGCTCTCACTATTTTTTAAGCAACCTAATCCATTCTTTCACCATTTTAAGAGCAACCTAAGCCACGCTCTCATTGTTTTATGAGCAACCTTAGTTTAAAATGCTCTCACCATTTTATAAGCTTGAACCATTTAGTGTCTCATCATTATCAATTGAGTTGAGACACTCCAAAACAACTTCCAAAAACATTTACAAAAATCATTAGAAAAGAACAAAAACATTGACCACTTCTTTACCTTAAGGATTCTGGGAACCCTTACTAAGTTATAAGAAAATCACTTGTTATTTAGTTTTCTACATCCTTTTTGGCCTTATTCTCTCACGTACTTACCATTTTGCAAGACCATTCCTATTATTCTATCCCATCCATTCTATTTGTTTTCTTTAGTTATCACATTCTTCCCACTCCCCAGGAGAACTACATTTGTCCTAAAGTTTTTTATTGGATACTACATCCATGGAACTATGTAGGCAGTGTCTACTTACCTAGTGCATATGGATACAACTCGGCCACCCCCTTCCTTTTATTTTATTTCCCCATTTTGTTCATTTATTAATTTGTCATCTATTTTCCAGGGGAAATGTTCATAGGGTTTCTATTGAACTATTTGTTTGTTTGTTTGTTTCTACTTGTTTTGTTTTTCTGTCTATTTGTTTGCTTTCAACACTGTTACCTTGATTCAATTTATATGTGTACATGGAGTGATTCCTTGTCCACACTTACAATTGAATCTATCTATATTTATATGTTTATATTTCCATCATGGTTTCTATCATTGGTGCATTATTTTCTATTGACTATTGGATTATTAGAGCCAGTCCTCATGCATATTTTGGCCAAGTCTTTATGGTGTTCTATCATGAAATCCTACCATCACATACTACAATAAACCTAAGTTTCAAGAATTCTATTCAATAATGGTGGTATCTCTTGAGCACTGACATCCTGATTCCATCCTAATCATATCCCAAATAGAGTAATTAAACATAAAAGAATTTTAACCTTTATTAGTTTGAATGACATCTTCCTACTAGTAGGTTGTTTTCTATTGACTAGTAGGTTATTCCAATTCATCATTACCATTTGTGTTAAGTTATCATCATCCTCGACCAAGTTTATTATGTTTTCCATAATTGAGGTCCAATGATTATAACTACATATGGGCAAATCATTACACACCATCCCACCTGCATTTATTAATGATTATAACCACCTTTGGGAAAATCATTGTGTTGTCACCACTTTACTTTTTCTGCCCATACAGAGGCATCTTATTACCTTGTTTGTCTATCCTAACTAGGGAAGATCCATCTTCTCAATTATTATAATTGCCTTTGGGCAAATCATTGTGTTATCATACCACATTGTCACTATCAAGGTACAATGCTTATAACCACCTTTGGGCAAACCATTTTACACCATCCCACTTATATTATCAATGATTTTGACTAATTTTTTAGTATCATTATGTTCTCACCCCATCATCTTTCCTTTCTTTGATCCTCTCATTTCACTTTTTTCTTTTTGAGGGATCGTTTGCTGACCTTACTTGTGCCAACCATTCCCTTGAGGGGGCATCATATAATTAGTTTATCATCATTGTAGTTATAAGCATATAGGTCCTTTTCATTCTTTGAGAAGATGTTACTATTATTATAGCTTACAATGCCTTCCCAAATAGAGGAAAACTATAGACATGTAGAAATGGCCACCAATAACCTTCAATCAAGCTTTTGGCCAATTTCTATCCAAAATGCACAATTTGGCCAAAATACACTACAACATGATAAATTATGTTAAACTAACATATTCAAGTGCCAATTTTTTCCAGGGAATCACTAAATGGGGTAATGCAATTTTTGGACCAGCTAACTTTGGTTAAATCATTTCACGTCAAAATGCCAAATTTACACCTGGGTGTTATGGATTGTTCTTTCCTATCAAATATTTTTCATGTGACATGTGCCTTTATTATTTTTTTTTGGTAACATCCTAAATGGGAATATGGTTCCAATGAATTTGACATCACCTTCTAATTCTTATCTAGTCAAATTTTAAATCAATAACAGGGCATTCTGATCAATTTGAGTAATTTGTGCACAAAGTGCCTAAACATGCTTAAGAGCTAATTAACCTAAATCAAGGAATAATAAATAATTCCATGGAAACTTATTGAAATCTCATTTCTTGGGAAGACATCCCTAGGCCATAAATGCCATAAATATTAAGATTCATGCCTCCCATGCCTCATCAATGCCTTCCATGATGCCCTCCATGTCTCTTAATTACCCCTTCTTCTAATTTCATGATGAGGATAATTACAAACTTAATTCCAAAAATTGAATTAATCCTCAACCACACATCTCAATATTGAGATGGACAGTTCAGATTGATTCTAATAAAATCTATAAATCTATAAATAGGAGGCCTCACAACATCATTTCTAAGACTTTTAAATGTAAATTTATAATACCAAATTTTTTATAAAATCTTTAATCAATTAGTGTTATCATGCCAAATTCATTCCAAGCCAAGCCAAGCCAAGCCATAAGCCAAAGGTGCCAAGGAGAGATGGAGGTAGCCAAGCTTCCATTACCAAGGACTTCATGAGCACAAGCTAAGAAAGCCACTATTATAAAGGAATTTGGAGCTTCCAAGGAAGGTGAAGGAATTTTTGTGTTTGATTCCTTGCTTTTGTGTTGTGTTTGTCATTTACTTTTGTTAATTAAGCTCTCCCTAGTGTCTAGGCCTAGAGATGTTATGATATTAATGTGTTTGTTTCATTTTGTTTTCATTTTGGAAATAACACCATAATAGCCATCCTCTCTTGAGTCAAATTCCTAGATCACACACTCTATTTTGATTTTTGATACCATGACACTATGCATAGAGCCATATGGTTTTTAAGGGTGATAACTATGTCCCCATACTTTAATATTGTGGAATTAGTTGTTGGTCTAGATCCATCACATGCACGAATAATGCCTAATAATTAAGATGTTATAGAGTTTTCAATGATGTCATGGTGATGTCATGGAGGTGTCTAAGTGAGTGTATGATATGCCTTGGTAGTCTAAGTGACAATGACTAAGTGTGGAATGTTTTTGTCATATTATGCTTGAAGGAGGCATGGTTGATCTTCAGTTTTAGCATGATTAGGAAGGCTTAAGGATGAGTATGATTATTTGAGCATGTACAATGGGTCCTATAGAAATTAAATAATAATTTGAGTGCTTGTGTGCATAAGTGGTTTTGATTTTATTATTCCATAGTTTTCATCTAGACATTTTGGGTCTAGTGTCAGAAAATCTAAGTAGGTAGTTTATTGATGTCATCATTTCCACATATGGATGAGTCAAGGGGAGTTGGTCATATGGTTGTGATCACATTTATGCCTAGTTTTTATGTGCTAAATTTTAGATCATGAAAAAAAGTGAAATAGAATATATGAAAGTGCAAAGTTGGGCTAGCAAAAAGTTTGACAATGTTTTCCCATACTTAGCCAAATTTGCATGAGATAAGAAAGAACCAAATAAGTAGTTTGGTGATAATATATCTCACAAGTGTGGATGTTTTAGGAGAAGTTGATAATATGGGTTTTTTCATTTTTTTTATTATCTGATATGTGATAAACTTTAGGTCATGTAATAAAGTGCACCAAAAGTTATTCATGTACAAAGTTTGCCTTCCAAACTATTCTTGACATAGTTAACTCTATGGCAAAAAGAAATCTAAGTGAGTAGATTAATGGATTTATTCCTTTCACGTGAGAAGTTTTCAAGATCAGCTTGACACATGGTTGGATTCTCCTATGTGAGGATATCATATGGTCCAAATTTAAAATCATGCATTTAAGCGTAGAAAAAGTTATTGAGGTCTAAAGTTGGCCTTATAGGTAGATAAGCAATAGTCTCCATACTTAGTCTATTTTATACAAAGTTAAAGATTGAGATCATATATAGATCTAACATTTCATAAGTGATCATATAGTGAAGATATATGGTGCACATCACTTTAAATGAGTCAATTTTTGTTTTGGTTAACAAATTTAATGATTGATCTCATTACAAAAGGATCAATGGAGCATGTTCATTCCAAGATGTCTAGAAGTAAAAAGATGAGGACAAGTGTTCAAAGTTTAATGTAAAGTAGAGATAAATAGTGAACCTCTTCCAATATATAATGACAAGAAAGTGTTCATATAGATATACATCAATAGTGAACATTGAGTGAGATGTTTTTCAAGGTGTCCAATGTTTAACATAGTTAAAGACTAAGCTACATACAGAAGATTGATAGAGCGTGTTTTATCTTGGATGTTAGGGAGAAGCAAGATGATGTCAAGTTTTTGAAGTGTAACATTTGGTAATTTATAAATTATGAGTTCAATTTCAAATAATATTGATTTTGTGTATTTAATTTAAATATGTAAGGACATAATATGTGAGCAAAGTGATCAAGGTTTAACTGTGACTATTTTTATTTGAATATTTGAATTTAACAAAGGAAAAACTAGTGCTCTATATTTTAGCTATAACTTTTGTTCCAAGATGAATTTACTCATAGTGTAAAATAAAATTTATATAGGAATTCAAGATGCATCTGGAAATATATATTTAAATATCTAAGATTGTGTCTATTTAAAGTTATGTAGGTTCAAATTTGACTATGTGTTTTATATTCATCTGTTAACAACCTAGGAATGGTGTTTTAGCTTGTGTTGATATTGTTTTGATGTCTTATGATGAATTATCTATTTTAGAGTGTTATAGAATCTATGAGGACTATGTATGTGCATTATTAAGGTTTGACCAACCATATGCACTATGAATAAAGGGTTAGAAGTTGACTATGTTTTCATTCATAATGATTATGTTTACAAATAAGTGTTTAAGCTAATTAGAGGTTAGTAGAAGAGTGATCTACTATATTTTGGAACTTAAAGGGACCTATAGATCATATGGCATGTGTTAATGAGTTTTAAAGTGTTCTTATATTCCTATTTTTCTCGAGGAAGTGTTAAAGAGGTCAATGGGTCATCATAGGACTTAAAAGGTGACTGAGACTTATTTGAAAGAGAATTTTTCTTAAGTGTGACCCGTGTAAGATGCCTTAAGGGATAAGGCATGCATAATCGCTGATCAAGATGTTGATAATCATGAATGCTCTATAAATAGTGAAATTAAATGTGTTGGATTTTTGACTTGAGAGATTGATAAAAATCTTGTGTAAGAAGATTGAGTGAAGGAAAAAAGGAGACTAAGTGTGCCCTATGGATGGGTTGAATTTTTTTGGTAGAATAGTTTTCTTATATTTTTGTAATATATAAAGAGGTTTGAGTGTGCATATGAGGACAGTTTGAGTGAAGAAAGAGAGATATTGTGGCATGCCTATGTGAGAGGCCTATATGAGATAGAGAGAGAGTTTGTGCAAGGGTTAAAAAATCAAATATCCATCATCAAGTGTTGAAGACATCAGTTCTAAGGTGGAGGTGTTATCTTTAATGGAGGGTTTTAAGTACTTGATCATCCTTAGGGGTAGTTGCTCCTTGTGAAATAGGTGTTTCACTAAAGGCCTTAGGTTAGAAAGACTTGACCAAGGTTTTTAGTTAGATGGATTTGATAAGCCTATTATTTATAAATCTCTTATAGGATAAGTAGTCCATGTGTTAGAGGCTTGAGATTGGGTTTTATTCCCCATGAGGGTTTCCCATAGGAACTATGTGTTATGTGTTTGATCTTGTGTATGCGTTGAATGAATGAGCTCTCTTGTTAATGTTGCTTGATCAAGTTGATATATGTTGACTATTTAATAGTTTGAAAGGATTGAAATTTAAATATTTGGGCTCAATGATTCACCCCCCACTTAATGATTGTACCTCTATTAATTGGTATCAGAGTAGGTCCTTTGGTAAAGGATTAACATCTTAAAGGTGATCTAAGGTACAATATGGGTAGTCATCAAGGTGGTTTCTCTAATAATAAACAATTGATGTTAAATAGATCTAATTATGAGTTTTGGAGTGCAAGGATGAGGACATACATCATGTCCCTAGGGTTTGATATATTGCAATATGTTATGGATTGTTATGTGTTCATACTACTCCTCTAATTAGTGTTGTAGATAAGAAGATATTTGAGAATAATTCTAAGGTAATTAATGCCATCACTTGTGGTCTTACAAAGACTAAGTTCACCAAGATAATCCATTATAAATATACTAAAGATATATGGGACAAAATGAAGATCATTTATGAAGGACATTCAAAGGTCAAGCTTGCTAAGTTGCAGACTCACATAAATTAATTTGAAAGTCTCAAGATGAAGGAAGAATATTTTTTGGCATCCTTTCTATAGAGAGTTGATGAGATTGTGAACATCAATAGAGATCTTGGATAAAACCTTGAGGAGTCTAATGTAGTTCAAAAAGTATTAAGGTCTCTATACTTCAAGTTTGATTCAAAAGTATCTACCATAGAATAAAGTCATGATATTACTTAATATAACATTGACCAATTACATGGAACCCTTACTGCTTATGAGTTGAGGAAGAATGATGATATACCATCAAAGAAGGAAGTATTATTCAAGATATAAATGAAGACAAAGAAAAAATTCCAAGGTAAGAAACCCAAGGAGAATGACATTTTTGATATAGATTAGGATGAACTAATTGATTTGATTTTAAGAAAATTAAAAATAGATTCAGACAAGTATAAGGGTAAACAACCCCTCAAATACTTCAATTGTGGAGAGATAGAACATTTTGCTAATAAGTGCTCTCATAAGTATAATAAGGATGATGATGAAGAGCATGATTAAGGTCATGATGATGTAAAGATATTATTTAGGTATCATAAAATCAAAAAGGGGTTTAGAAGGTTTGACAATAAAAATAAGTACATCAAGGATAAGAAGAATCTCTACACCAAAGAAGATTGCATCTCATCAGATGAGAGTAAAATAATTAACTCAAAGTATGATCATGAAGATTATGGTCTTGTTGAAGATGAAGATGAATTTATGTTCATGGATGAGGAAGGTAGTTTCTCACATCAAAAGGAGTCTACTTGATTAGAATTATGATGAATTTGAGGTGGACTATGAGACTAAATTGATGAATTCCCTTGAAGAATTAAATATTGAGAAGAAGATTAACAAGAAGATGAAATCACAAATCAAGGATTATGAGGATAAATTCAATGTGTTTGAGGCAAGATTGGTTGAAGACTCTAGAGAGCATGAAGGTGTTGTCATGTTTTTTAATTTTAAGTTGGAATTTATGTCTGTAAGTCTAAGAGCCAAAGAAGAATAATGCTCAAGGTATGATTCTAAGATTATGTATTTGAAACATGATTTAGAGAAGTTTGAATGAAAATTTAAATCATTTGTCAAGTTTGATAAAAATTCTAATAATATGGATGATCTCTTAAAGAGTCAAAATTTATCTAGTGATAAATCTAGATTACGTTTTAATGAAGATCCCAAAGTTACTTCTCAAGTTGACATGAATGTCAATGAGATAAAGGTGGATAAACCTTTGAAAAAAAATCATTAGACAAGGAATGAAGGTGCTATTAGAATGAATGCAAATCAGATTAGACAACTAAATGCCATGATGTATGCAAATTTCAATGGTTAATGCTATACTTGTAATCAATTTAAGCATAGGGATAAAGAATGCAAGAGACCTCTTAGAAATGAGTTTGCATGGAAATATGATGGGGGTCATTAGTCAAAAGGTGTGAAAAAGGTTGAGTGTTTCAACTATCATGTTATGGGACACTTTTCAAAACATTGTCCATCTAAAGTAATGCAAGTTGAGTTCACTTTAAGAAGAATGTTTGCTACAACTATGAACATAGAGGTCACATTGCTAGATTTTGCAAGTAAAGGCCTACAAGATAAATAGGTTTAATCAAGCTCCTAGAGTGAAATAAAGAAGGCAAGTTAACTCATGGAAACTAAAGGTGACAAGTGTGATTCATGATGATTTTGAAGGTACAAGTAGTCTATTTACTATGGTGGATAATGCAATAGAATTTGAAGAGTGTTAAGGGGTCTCATTATCTGCTCATGTTGAGAATGAAGAGACCAAGCTCAAGGAGAAGACCAAGGTACTAATCAAGGCTAGTTATGAGGTGTGTATGTATACAAGTGAACATTATACTATTGCTAAGCAAGTTTCATACAAATAACATTAGTTGTCTATGCCTAGTGATGAGGTTCCAAACTGTAAGGTGGATTCTTCAAATGAAAAGGTATGTCATAAATCTATGTTATCTCTATTTATTATCAATCCAATCCTTAAAAAAGGATAATGTTGTAGTGGTTGACCATGTTTCTTATCTTAAGCCTAATAAAAATTAGAAGAACTACAAGTATAAGATGACCAAGAAGGAGAAGGAATATGAGGGTTTGTGGGAAACCCCTAGTTTCACACTGGTTAAAGACATTATGAAGTAGGGTTTCTCTATTTATGCTAATTAAGAGACTACTTTCAATGGAGAATAAAGTGTTTCTATCATGTATGTTCTTTAGATGGTTCTATATGGATAGAGATGATTGTTTTCATTTGGAATAAGTATGTCTAGGTGGAAGATACAGTGTGGTGATGTCAGAGTGATATCATAGTTGTATATGGTGAGTCTATAGGGTTAGATCAAAGTTTTCAAGTGGAAAAAGAGGATTTTTGATTTTTTAAGATGATATTTTTGCATATAAAGGTCTATTGACCTTATTCTAGCATTCTCTAGGTGGTTTTATGGTCTAAAGGTATGTTGAAGTCAAATTAAAGATTTTTGTTTTCTCTTGAGTTACCTAGTTTATGCTTAAGAGTATGCAAAAATTTAAAGGTTTATAGGATGTATGGGTTCCCAAATATGTGGAAAATCAAATCTTGGTCCAAAGGTGTGTAATGGTTAGCTATAGGTGTATAAAATGTTTTAGAGGTGGATGTTGACTAGAAGGAAGTATGTTGTAATAGATGATCTAGGTGTTTCAAATTACTATTCTTAAGGTTCCATATGAGAGTGCCCCAAATATGAATTTTTAGGTCTTGATGATGTATCTACTAAAATTTGTGGGCTCTGCAAGTTCTAGGTAGGGCTACAAGGAGTCTAAACAAGCCTAGTATGAAGATTTGATGTTTTTGTTTAGTTTCTCCAAAAGATCAAGGTATGAGGATTTTAAGGTGAGTTCTTAGGCTAGTTTAGTGCCTGTTTCCTTTTTGGTGAATGGAATGAATTTTTATTGGTGGTCCTTGAGGTGGATTTAGAGACAAGGCTAGTAAGCTTGTATAGTTGTTCTTTATGGTGTGTGGAGATTTGAAGATGCTCAGGATGTACAATTGATCAAAAATATTATGGGGAATCCATCTCAAATAATCTTGTTAATTTCTATCATATTTTAGTACTTTTTTGTGTTCTTTCTTCTTTGGTTATAGTGCTTAGTTAAAGAGAGTATTGGCATGGAGCAAGAGGAACTTGTCAAGGCAAGCAAAAGATAGGCTCAAGGTAAGGGGGAGTTTGTATCATATTTTTAAGGTGGTCCTCTCCTATTTTTGGTATTTTTCAAGTCCTTAAGATCAATTGGTGCCCACTTTGTCATTGTGTCAAAGGGGGAGAAAGTTCATATTGTGAGAGTGCTTGAAGAGAGATAAGAAAGGTGAGATGTATATTTATGGGTGTTGACATCAATAAAAAATGGATATATTATTGGAGAGATGTCAATGATGTCATAGTGATGTCATGGAGGTGTCATGGTAAGTAGATAAATTTCCTTAATAGTCTAAGTGATAATGATAAAGTGTACAATGTGTTTGTCCTAGTATGCTTGAAGGAGGCTTGGTTGTTCTTTAGTTTTGGCATGATTAGGAATGCTTATGGATGATAATGGTGATTTGAGCATGTGAAAGTGGTACTAACAAAATTTAATAATGATTTGAGTACTTGTGAGCATTAATGGATTTAATTTGTTTAGTCCATAGTTTTCATCTAGATAGTTTGGGTCTAGTGGTATAAATTTTGAGTAGATAATTTTCTAATATCATCATTTCCATGTGTGGATGAGTCAAGGGGAGTTGGTAATATGGTTATGATCACATTTGTGATTATTTACTATGTACTAAATTGTAGGTCATGAAATGAAGTGAAACATAATATATACAAGTGTAAAGTTGGGTTCCTAGGCAGTTTCACAATGTTTTTCCATACGTAGATAGATTTGCATGAGGCAAGGAGTCGAGTAAGTAGTTTCATGATGGCATATCTTGCACATGTGAAAGTTTTAAGAGAATTTGATTATTTAAATTTGTTTATTTTTGTGCCTAGTTGAAATTTTATAAATTTTAGGTTATATGATGAAGCACACCAAAAGCTATGAATGTGCAAAGTTGGCCTTCTGAATAGTTCTTGACATAGTTGGCCCTATGGCAAAAAGAAATCTAAGCAAGTAGATCAATGAAGTTATATATTGCATATGAGAAGGCGTCAAGATAAATTTGACACATCATGGAGATCATATGGTCTAAATTTTAGATCATGAATCTAAGCTTAAATTTTTTTACTGAGGTCCAAAGTTAGCCTTTGAGGTAGATAAGCAATGGTCTTCATACTTAGTTTATTTTTCATAATGTTAAAGATCATGACCATATGTAGATACAATGGTTCATAGGTGATAATAAATTAAAGATATATAATACACAACAAGTCAAATGAGTCAATTTTTTTTTTGGTTAATAAAGTTAAAGATCAAGCTCCTTACAAAAGGATCAACAGAGCATGTTCATTCTAAGATGTCTAAAAGTAGCGAGATGAGGACAAGTGTTTGAAGTTAAACTTCAAGTAGAGATAAAGATCGAGCCTCTTATAAGATCTAATGAAAATAAAGTATTTTTATAGATATATATTAATGGTATGAATTGAGTGATAAGTTTTCAAGGTATCTAATGTTTAATACAATTAAAGATCGAGCTACATATAGAAGATCGATAGAGGATTTTATATCTAGGATGTCAGGAAGAATCAAGATGATGCCAAGTGTTTAAAGTTTAAAATTTGTGTATTGACACACTATGAGTTAAATTTTTAATAATATAAATGGTGTTTTTTTAATCCAAATATGTAAAGACATGAGATGTAAGCAAAGTGACTGAGGTTTAACTATGACCATTTGCATTTGAATATTTGAATTTAACAAATGAAAAATTGGTGCTCTATATTTTTTCTATAACTTTATATCCAAGACAAATTTGCTTATGGTGTAAAAAGTGAATTTGTAGAGGAATCCAAGGTGCATCTATAAATATATGTTTAAAGATTTTAAAGTGTGAATAGTCAAAGTTATGTGGGTTCAAATTTGACTGTGTTTGATTTTCATCTATTAAAAACTTGAGAAGGTTGTTTTAGCTTGTGTTGATGTTGTTTCTATGTCTCAAAATGACTTAGCTATTTGAGAGTGTTTTATAATACATGAGGAACATTTTTGTTTATTATTAAGGTTTGAATAATCATATACAATATGAAAAAAAGGTTAGAAGTTAACTATGTTTTTGTTCATAATGATTGTGTCTAAAAAAAAGTGTTTAAGTTAATTGGAGGTTAGTAGAAGAGTGTTCTAATGGATGTTCACACTTAAAGAGGATGTATAGATAATGTGACATGGTTTCATGATTTGGAAAGTGTTCTTATGTTCCTAGGTTTCTCAGAGAAGTGTCAGAGAGGTGAATCATAGGACTAAAAGGTGACTTAGGCTTATTTAAAATAGAATTGTGCTTAAGTGTCACCCATGTAAGATGATTTAAAGGCTAAGGCATGCCTAATGGCTGACCAAGATTTTGATAATCATGAATTATCTATAAATAGTGAAATCAAATGTGTTATTTTCTAAACTGGAGAGATTGAGAAAAGGCTTGTGTAAGAAAATTGAGTGAAGGAAGAAGGAGAGTAAGTGTGCCGTATGGATGGGTTTATGTGTAGATGATATTGAGGATTGAGTGTATGACATGTAGGTCATAATTATATTGGTAGAATAGTGATCTCATAGTTTGAGGATATATGAAGAGTTATGAGTGTGCATATGAGGATATCTTGATTGAAGGAGAGAGATTATGGCATGCCTATGTGAGAGGCATGTATGAGATAGAGAGGGAGTTTGTGCAAGGGTTAGAATATAATAGATATATCATTAGGTGTTAAAGTTATTAGTTATAATTTGGATGTGTTGTCTTCAAAGGAGGGTTTAAAGGACTTAATCTTCCTTAGGGGAAGTTGATCCTTGTGAAATAGGTGTTTGACTAAAGGCCTTAGGTTAGAAGGACTTGATTAGTATCTTGTTTGTAAATCTATTATAGGACAAGTAGTATATGTGTTACAAGCTTGAGAGTGGATTTATTTCCCATGAGGGTTCCCCATAGGTTCTATGTGTTATGTGCTTGATCTTGTGTATGTATTAAATGAATGAGCTCTCTTGTTAATCTTGCTTGATCAAGTTGATGTATGATGATTTTTTAATAGTTTTAAAGGATTGAAATTGAAATATATAGGATCATTGATTCACCCCCCTCTCAATGATTGTACCTCTAATAATTGGTATTAGAGTAGGTCTTTTTGTAAAGGATTAACATCTTGAAGGTGATGCAAGGTATAATATAGGTAGTCATCAAGGAGGTTTCTCTACTAGGAAATCATCGATGTCTAATGGATCCAATTATGCATTTTGGAGTGTAAGGATGAGGACATACAATATGTCCCTAGGGTTTTATGTATGGAAATATCTTGTGGATGATTATGTTATTCTTATTACTCCTCCATCTAGAACTATAGACAAGACATTGTTTGATAATAATTCTAAGGTAACAAATTCCATCACTTACGGTTTTACAGAGATTAAGTTAACTAAGGTAATCCATTGTAAATCTACTAAATAAATATGGGGAAAAAAAATATCCTTTATGAAAGAGATTCAAAGGTCAATCTTGCTAAGTTGTAAACTCACAAAAAGCAATTTGAAAGTATCAAGATGAAGGAAGAAGATTCTATGGTATTTTTTTTTGTAGAGAGTTGATATATTGTAAACATCAATAGAGGTCTTGGAGAAAACCATAGTTCAAAAGGTATGAAGGTCTCTATCCCTCAAGTTTGATCCAAAAGTATCTTCCATAGAAGAAAGTCATGATCTTACTCAATTGAAGATGGATCAATTACATGGCACCCTTACTACCTATGAGATGAGGAATAATGATTATATAACACTAAAGAAGGAAGTAGAATTCAATATAGAAATGAATCCAAAGAATAATTTCCAAGGTAAGAAACCTAAGGAAAATGACATTTCTTATATATATGAAAATGAAATAATTTATTTGATTTTTAGAAAATTAAAAATAGGTTTAGGTAAGTATAAGGGTAAACTACCCCTCAAATGCTTCAATTGTGGAGAGGCAGGACATTTTTCTAACAAGTTCCTTCGTAAGTATAAGAAGGATAATGATGAAGAGCATGATCAAGGCCATGATGATGGAAAGAGATCATTTAGGTTTGATAAAAGAAAAAATGAGTTTAGAAAGTTTGACAATAAGAAGTTCTTTAAGGATAAGAAGAGTCTCTACATCAAAGAAGATTATAGCTCATCAAATGAGAGTGATGTTAGTGACTTAGAGTATGATCATGAAGATGATGGTTGTGTTGAATATGAAGATATGTTCATGTCTGAGGAAGGTAGTTACTCACATTAAAAGGATTCTACTTGAAGTGATTTAGATGATGATGAATATGAGGTGGACTATGAGACTGAATTGATGAAGACACTTAAATAACTAAATATTGAAAAGAATATTAATAAGAAGATGAAGTCACAAATCAAGGACTATGAGGAGAAATTCAGTGTGTTCAAGGAAAGATTTTTTGAAGACTCTATAGATCATGAAGGTGTTGTCATGTTTCTTAATTATAAGTTGGAATCTATGTCTACAACTCTAAGAGCTAAAGAAGAAGAATGCTCAAGGTATGCTTCTAAGATTGTGTCTTTGAAATATTAGTTAGAGAATTCTATAATCAAAGTGAAATCATTTGTCAAGTTTGATAAAAGTTCTTATAATCTGGATGATCTCCTAAAGAGTCAAAAGTCATCAAGTGATAGATCTAGATTGGGTTTTAACGAAGATCCCAAAGTTACTTCTCAAGTTAACATGAATTTCAATGAGAGCAAGGTGGATCAAAATTTGAAGAAAAATCATTAGACAAGGAATGAAGGTGTTGACAAAATGAATAAAAATTAGATCAGATAACCAAATGACATAAGGTATGCAAATTTCAATGGTTACTACTATACTTGTAATCAATTTAGGCAATCTATAGAGAATGCAATAAACTTGTAAAACATGGGTTTTCATGGAATTATGATGGGGGTCATTGGTCAAAAGGTGTGAAAAAGGTTGAGTGTCTCAACTATCAAGTCATGAGACACTTTGAAAAACACTATCCATCTCAAGTAAGGCAATTTGAGTTCACTTGAAGAAGAATGGTTTGCTATAACTATGAATAGAGAGGTCGCATTGCTAGATTTTGTAAGCAAAGGCCTACAAGATAAAATAGGTTTAATCAAGCTCCTAGTGTGAAAGAAAGAAGGAAAGTTAACTCATAGAAGCCAAAGGTGACAAGTGTGATTCATGTTGAGATTTTAGTTCTAAGTAATTGGTTTGATATGGTGGAGAATGCTACATAAGTTGAAGAGTGCCAAGGGGTCTCATTGTCTTCTCATGTTGAGAATGAAGAGACCAAGCTCGAGGAAAAAACCAAGGTATTGGTTAAGGATAGTTTTGAGGTGTGTGTGGATCCAAGTGAACATCCTACCATTTTCAAAAAAGTTTCATGTAGAGAACATCAGTTGTCTATGCCTAGTGATGAGGTTCCAAATTATAAGGTGGATTCTTCAAATGAAAAGGTATGTCATAAACCTATATTGTCTCCATGTATTTTCAATCCAATCGTAGAAGAAAAGGAGAATGTTGTATTGGTTGAGAATGTTGCTTCTCTTAAGCCTCTTAAAAATAAGAACTACAAATATAAGATGACCAAGGAGGAGAAGGACTATGAGGAGTTGTGGGAAACTCCTAGTTTCAAATTATTCTAGGACATTATGAAGTAGGGTGTCTCGGTCTATGCTTCTTAAGAGACTCCTTTTATTGGAGTATCAAGTGTTGTTGTGATGTTATTTAGATGGTTCTAGATGGCTAGAGATGATTTTTTTTAGTTGGAGCAAGTATGTCCAAGTGGAAGATATGTTGTGGTGATGTCAAAGTGATGTAATAGTTATATATGGTCAATATACAAGGTCAGATTGAAGGTTATCAAGACATAAAAGAGGATTTATGGATTTTCAAGGTGATATTTTTGCATATAAAGGTCTATTTACCTTATTCTATCATACTTTAGGTGGTATTGTTGTCTGAAGATATGTTGAATTCAAATTAGATATTTTTATTTGCTCTCAAGTTTCACAGTTTATGCTTAAAATTATGTAGGTCCTAAAATGGGTTATAATATGTATGGGTTCCCAAAGATGTGGAAGCTAAAATCTTTGTTCAAAAGTGTGTAATAGTTGTCTCTAGGTGTACAAGAAGTTTTAAAGGTGGACATTGACCAAAATGAAGTATGTTGCAAAGGATGAACTAGGTGATGCAAGTTGGTGAGCTTAAGGGGCCATTTGAGAGTACTCTATATATGAAATTTCAGGTCTTGATGATGTATCTACTAATATTTGTGGGCTCTACAAGTTTTAGGTAGAGATATAAGGAGTTTAGATAGGCCTAGTATGAATATTTGATGTTTTTGTTTAGTTTATCCAAGAGATCAAGGTATAAGTATTTCAAGGTGAGTTCTTAGGTTGGTTTAGTATGTTTTATATTTGGTGAGTGGCATGAATTTCTATTGGTGTTCCTTGAGGTGGTTTCAGAGAGAAGGCTAGTAAGCTTGTATGGTGGTTCTTCATGGTGTGTGGAGATCTAAAGATGCCCAGGAGGTGAAATTGCTCATAAAAATTAAGGGGTCCCTCTCATATGTTTCTTGGTAATTTTTATTAGATTTTATTACTTTTGTGTGTTATTTATTCATTGGTTATAGTGTTTGGTTGAAGAGAGTGTTGGCATGGAGCAAGAGGAAGTTTCAAAGGTAAAGAAAAGGTAGGATTAAGGTAAGGGGGAGTTTGTATGATATTTATAAGGTGGTCCTCTATTTTATTTTGGTCTTTTTAGGTCTTCAAGTTCAGTTGGTGCCCAATTTATCATTGTGTCAAAGGGGGAGAAAGTTCCTATTGTGAGATTATTTGAAGAGAAAGAAGAAAGGTGAGTTGTATATTAATGGGTGTTAAAATAAATGACAAAAGGGGATATTGTTGTAGAGTTTTCAATGATGTCATGGTGACATCATGGAGGTGTCATATTGAGTGGATGAAGTGCCTTGATAGTCTAAATGACAATGATAAAGTGTGTAATGTGTTTTTCCTAGTATGCTTGAAGGAGGCTTAGTTGATCTTTAGTTTAGGCATGATTATGGATGAGTATGGTGATTTGATAATGTAAAAGGGGTTCTATCAAAAGTTGAATTATTTAAGTGTTTGTGTGCATGAGTGTATTTCATTTGGTTAGTTTATAATTTTCATCTAGACAATTTGGGTTTAGGGGTAGAAAATTAGAGTAGGTAGTTTTCTAATGTCATCATTGCCACATGTGGATGAGTTAGGGGGAATTGGCCATATGGTTGTGATTACATTTGTTCCTAATTACTATATGATAAATTTTAGGCCATTTTATAAAGTGAAACATAAGATATGCAACTACAAAGTTGGGCTCCCAAGCAGTTTGACAATGTTTTCCCATACTTAGCCAAATTTGAATGAAGTAAGAAAGAATTGAGTAAGCAGTTTGGTGATGGCATATATTACACATGTGGATGTTTTAGGAGAGGTTGATCATATGGATTTTTCGATTTTTGTGCCTAGTTAATGTGCACTAAATTTTAGGTCATGGAATGAAGCATGTCAAAATTTATGCATGTGCAAAGTTTACCTTCCAGATAGTTCTTGACATAGTTGTCTCTGTGGTAGAAATAAATCTAAGTGAGCAGATTAATGTAGTTAAATATTACATATGAGAAGGTTTTAGGATAAGTTTTACACATGGTTGGATTTTCCTATGTTATGAGATTATATGGTCCAAATTTTAGATCATACATCTAAGCATAGAAAAAGTTATTGAGGTCCAAAGTTGGTTTTCCAGGCAGATAAGCAATGGTCACCATACTTATTCTATTTTGCACAAAGTTAAAGATCAGGACCATATACAAATCAAAAAGTTTATGAGTGATCACATAGTGAATATATATAGTGTGCATCAAATCAAATGAGTCAAATTATTTGTTGGCTAACAAATTTAAAGATCAATCTCTTTAAAAAAGGATCAATGGAGCATGTTCATTGCAAGATGTCTATAAGCAACGAGATGAGGTCAAGTGTTCAAAGTTTAACATCAAGAAGAGATAAAGATCAAGCTTCATCTAATATCTTTATTATGATAAGATTTTTGTATAGATAGATATCAATGGTGTGCATTGAGTGAGATGTTTTTAATTTGTCCAGTGTTTAACACAATTAAACGCTAAGCTACATATAAAATATTGATGGAGCATGTTTTATCTAGGATGTCAGGAAAAAGTGAGATGATGCCAAGTGTTTGAAGTTTAACATTTGTCTAGTGGTGAACTATGAGTTAAATTTAGAATAATATTGATGGTGCATGTTTAATATAAAGATACAAGGACATGATATGCAAGAAAAGTGACCAAGGTTTAACTGTGACCATTTCCATTTTAATATTTGAATTTAACAAAGGAAAAACCAATGCTCTATATTTTGGCTATAACTTTTTATCTAGTATGAATTTACTCATGGTGTAAAAATTAAATTTATAAAGGACTCCAAGTTTCATCTATAAATATAGATTTGAAGATCTGAAAGTGTGTAAAATCTAAGTTATGAAGGTTCAATATTAACCATGTGTTTTATGTTCATCTATTAAGAACACAGGAATGGTGTTTTAGCTTGTTTTGATGTTTCATGATTAATTAGATATTTTAGAGTGTTTTAACTCCATGAGTAACATATGTGTGCATTATGAAGGTTTGACCAATCATATATAGTATGAACAAAGGGTTATAAGTTGATTATGTTTTCATTCATAAAGACTGTGTATGGAGAATTATCTGAGCTAATTAGAGGTTATTACAAGAGTGATCTAATGGATGTTGGAACTTAAAAGGGACCTATATATCATGTGTCATGGGTTCATAAGTTGTAAATTATTCTTGTGTTTCTAGTTTGTTTGGAGAAGTGTCAAAGAGGTGAATGGGTCATCATAGGACCTAAAAGGTGACTTAGGCTTATGTGAAAGAGAATTTTTCTAAAGTGTGACCCATGTAAGATGACTTATGGACTAAGGCATGCCTAATGGCTGACCAATATGTTGATAATCATGAAGGATCTATAAATAATGATATTAAATGTGTTGGTTTCTACACTTGAGAGATTGAGAAAAGGCTTATGTAAGAAGACTCAGTAAAGGAAGAAGGAGAGTAAATGTGCCCTGTAGATGGGTTGATTTGAAAAATAGATTTAGGACTAAGTGTATAACATTTGCATCATAATTTTGTCACTAGAATAGTGATTTTATAGTTTAAGGATATGTAAAGAGGTTTGAGTGTGGATATGAGGATAGTTTGAGTGAAGAACAAGAGAGATTGTGGCATGTATATGTGAGAGGCTTGTATGAGATAGAGAGGGAGTTTATGAAGGGGTTATAAAATTAGAGATCCATCATCAAGTGTTGAATACATTAGTTCTAAGGTGGAGGTGTTATCTTAGAAAGAGGGTCTAAAAGACTTGATCTTCCTTAGGGGTAGTTATTCTTTGTGAAATAGGTGTTTCACTAAAGGACTTATGTTGGTCAAAAAGACTTGATTAGTCAAGACTTGAACAAGGTTGTTGGTTAGAAGGACTTGATCAGTCTCTTTTTTTTAAATATCTTATAGGATAACTAGTCCATGTGTTGGAGACTTGAGAGTGGGTTTTATTCCCCATGAGGGTTTCCCATAGGAACCATGTGTTATGTGTTTGATCTTATGTATGCATTAAATGAATGATCTCTATTGTTAATGTTGCTTAATCAAGTTGATATGTGCTAATTTTTTAATAGTTTGAAAGGATTGAAATTTAAATATCTTGGCTCACTGATTTATCCCCCCCTCTTAGTGATTGTACCTCTAACATAAGACCCCTCTCCAATGGCCAATTTGTAATCTGAGATCCAAGTTATTACACTTATAAATTTAAATAAATGATGCATAGGACCTTGATCACCTAGGGAAAGTTTACTATGGTTATCTACTATAAAATTGTGGCATTGGTTTACACCTAGGGTTTATAAATAATTGTTAAGAACCTAAGTCACTCTAAACCCTCATAGAACCCTAGTAATGACCAGTTGAGAGAGATGAGCCTCTAAAGTGAATTAAATTACTTAAATTTCTTATAAAACATCCTAAATATTATTTATTACTCTAATTATGTTCCAACCATATACTTTTTCTATACTTGCAACTATATGAAATGCATTAAATGCCCTATTTTTCAAGGTTTTTTTTAGTGTTTTGTAGGGTTTTGGATAGTGGAGCACTTGAAAAATATTTAAAGAGGTCATGTTTTCATGTTCCACCTATTCAAGCCTAAAAATTTGTACATATAATTCTATAAGTGATCAAACAAACTTGATTTTTCAAGGTAGTCTTTAATAAGCTCAAAAAGAACCTAAGTTTCAAGACCATTTCATGGTTCTCACACCTCCATAAGATATCAAGACCTCAAATTTGGAATGGATATTTTTTATAGTATATTTAAATTTAATCACATTATTTTTTTTAGTTTCACATGTGTGGGATAGCTCTAGAGTAGAAAATTAGTCTTCTAGGCAAGGATGCCTAATTGAGGCCTAACTAGGAGAAGAGAACAACCAAAAAATATACTTCCACCTATTCTCAAGACCTAAATCTTGGCATGGAGTTTTAAAAACATATTGTTTCCTCAAATACATCTTCTATTTCTTATTATCATTTGTACACTATCCTACACAAGGAGGTTTACATGATTTGAGGGTTACAAGGAAAATAGGCCTATTGAGAGCTTGAGGAGCAAAATGAAATATTTTGAGTTGTTAAATGAATAAAAATGAATTTATTTAGGTCTAATAAGGTATATTAATTCCTTTATTGGATAGATATATTTATTTTATGAAGTTTTAGTCATGTTTTGAGCTACTTGGACAAGGCTAGGCATGGTAGATGAAGGGGTTTTAAGACACCTAATCATATGAATGATGATTTCCAATGACATGTTAGATCAAGGGAGTTTCCAAATGTATTAAAAGTTTAAAATGATAATTTATAAAGTCATTAATATAAAATTTATTATGAAAATGTCCATTTGTCACTTCTCATATGTAAAGAAGGGTAGTTTTGAATAAGATGTGCAAAGTGTCAAGCTGATTTTCTAACTCCTATGCCACTTCGATGATGAAGAATCTTTATAGGAGATAAAATTTATTTTTTAAGTATATTTATACTATTATTTAAATCCTTTATTATTTTTAACTCACTTTATACACTTGGCAATCTCCTCTTCTATGCCCCCCTCTCTCTCTCTTCCTCATTTCTGTATATAAGTTCCCACTTTTTGCATTGAAAATCATCCACATTTGGTATTGCATACTAAATTTTCATTTGTAATAAATATTTAAAGATATTTTAGTTATAAAATTCTTAAATTAGTGTGTTAATTAGTTTATGGTTAAATTTTAAGTGATTGTTATCTCTCTTTGTGTTCATCTCACTCTTTCATGTTTTTTGTAAGTAATATGCCTTCTAACAGGTCTCATGATGTGTAAATAGTTTTTTTTGTGTGTATTTAAGTGTGAATAAGACTATTATTGCCTATTATAATACTTATTATTCATCTACCTTGAGAAACACATTATATTCTACCTTCATGTTGAAACACTTTTGTTAGGGGTACCTTGGGTTTTGAGATCAATTTTGTAAGTTATCTTCTATAGTGCAGGTTCAAGTAGGATTGTGGAATAAATATTAGTGTATCACCTTTATTATATTATTGTTTAATATCTTTCTATCCCTTTTCCTTCAAATCAATTAGTTTAGTGGTTAGTTGTAAGTGTTGTGTAAGGGAGCTAGCCCTTCAATCTAGAGACTCACCTCTAAGAATTATCACCCACAACATGAGAGATGTTTCACTGTTACACCAAATTTAAAGAGGATATATTATACTTATGTAGGGTTAAAATTTGACTTATAATATTTGGTATATCTGTTATATGTGTTATATGATCACTTTGGGTTTTGGGCCCCCAATTGTGTCCTAAACTGATTTGTAGCTCTGATCAAAAAGTGAATATCTATCAAAAAATAAAATTCTTTTCAACAGTTCCAAATAAATATTTATGCACTGATAATTAATATTTAATTATAATGACCTCTTACTACCTCTACACTCCTCAATAGTAGTTTTATCCCTCCTAATCCAAATTTGATTAGTGTTCTCCTTCACCCAAATGGAATGAATATTTCTTTTGGATTATGCACATTCAATAGTTAGAAAATGTGGATATAACATAGTTTATGATATGATTAAAATAAAGGCATACATTACATTACATGAACTTGAAAAAATTAACTAGTATAGATATCTAATTTTCAAATTATTGACTTATAAACCAACCTTGAACAAATAAAAATAACACATGCAAGCGTGGTGAATCAAAAAAATAATAAGTTCCCTCCTTTTTTGTTGATAGTGAGAGTCATTAGGGAAAATGTGCATAATTTCTTGATTTATTTTGGTGCCTTGGATATTGTTATTCCCGCTATTATTTTTGATAAATTGGGACTCAATTCTATTAAGTATGACTAAGTAGTTCAATTACACAAGTCATAATTCAAAATTCTATTTAAACTTTTAAATTTTCACATGTAGTTAACCTTAGAAAATAGGGTTCAAAAATTCATATATATCCAAGTTATGGACCTTACCAAGTGTAGATACCTAAAATTGGCCACCACAAGCCTTTGATTAGAATTCATACTGATTTCTACTAAATATTACAAATTAAGCCTATGAATCACTAAATATCCTAAATTTGCTTGTGCATATTTCATCAAAGCTCAAAATATCATTGAGGCATCCCTAATTGTGGTATCCTATCATATGTAATCATAACCACTCGTGGATTCATCCCTAATCATCTTGCAATATCACAATAGTCAATTTAGCCTATGAGCCTATTAAGTAGGGTACATAAACTAAAATCAAATCTTGAAAGAGTTAAATGGCTAATCATAATTAATTAAAAAGCTAAACCAAATGAAATGCCTAGTTTAATTATCCATTTGAAATTAATGAATAACTAAAAAAGTAAAAGCAAAAATTCAATTATCCTAGCCTTTCATCATGACATTTGTGAGTTGTCGAGCTCTTTAGAAATATCTTAAAATCTGTCATTTTGGAGACCCATGCCTATCTATATCAAATAATGAGTAATTGACACCTATTAACTCTACTAGGGTTATATTTGACTCACTTAGATTAGGTTTAAACCCATTCGATGTTTAAAATACACCTTAACTCACCTTGAGTTGGGGTTAGTTCCTAAGCCTATGAATACAAGCTCTTTCCTATTAAATTTGAGGCTTGGATATTTTAGAGTTATAATGCAAGTTTTTTTGCATGAAATTCATATCAATAATGTTATAATGACAAAATATTAAGCCAATCTACACCAATCCATATCAAATCCAATGTTGCCAAGGAGATAAAGAGCCAACAAAACTCCATTATCAAAGATTCTTTGAAGCATAAATTGAGCAAGCCACTCAAAAATGCATTTGAAGATCTCAAGTAAGGTATAATATTCATTGTCTTTTGAATTTTAGTTATGCTTTCACTTGTCTTTTGTTAACTAAGCTCACCCCTAAGATCTAGGATTGTAAGTGTTAGTATTAGTGTTTTTTTTAGTTTTGTTTACTTGATCTAACTATTGAGATGGTGGATTGCACCCTCTAAAGGGAGGCTCAGCTCTCTTCATCCATGTGAAACAATGGATACATCCCTCTTGTTGTGGGTAGTAAACATAAGGGATGAATCTCTAGATTAGGGGCTAGCTCCCTTTGATGCACCTTGAGGCCCTGGATTTCCTACTACTAACTAGTTAGGGGGATGAAAAGGGAGAGAAAAATACTAAAATCAAAACCTAAACTATGTGGTGATGTACCAAATGGATAGTCTACTCATATTTGACATACACTTTAAATCAAGATAAGCTATCCTACACTTCACTCAAAATGAGACCTTTCTTACAATGTTTCATTAGGGGGTCCTATGGAAAGATAAGAGAAGAAAAAACTAGCATAAAATGTGTTTTAAGACACACTACTACATATCCTATTCACTTACCTATACTTCTTTAGACACTTCTTGTGACCTGTAAGAGAAGAAAACACAAACACTAGACATTGTTGGGGTTAGCACATGAAGGTAGAGAAAGAGACCACACTTTCATAAAACTAACACCCAAATGTATGCTCAATGTAACACTCAAAATAAAGTAAAAGATTTGTCTTAGATTCAACATAAATTTTTTTAGGGCTTCACCATATAAGCTAAGAGATCCGCATTTGATGCATTATCTACTCTTGTTCTTAGTCCTTTGCATCTAGATTTTTAGCACCAAAGAGCATTAGAGCAACCTCCCATGGAAATTAACCATCTCAATTCTTTAGATTGTGAATCTTCCTTTAAAATAAATCATCCTACATCTCTCAAAAAATAACACATCTCTCTTCAAGTTACTCTTTTTATACATGATCAGATCCTTCCTAGTCTTCCTCAACCTCCTCAAGTCTTTCAGCATGATGTCAAGATCCCAAGTTGGAGGAGGGCATATCATGAACTAGTTTAGGGCCTTAGAAAAGATGAATTTGTTGCCTATTCTCAAGAGAAAAGTTCTATCCCTAAGGTCATGAGTTGGAAAGAAATAGTGGAATCATGGGATAGGAAAGAGGAAGAGAAAGGTTTTGCCCAAAACCTTGAAGAAGATGAAGCTACTCCTACTCATCATAATGATGCATGTAATCTCCAAGAAAAGCTCTTCTAAAATAATATAGCTAAGTAAATTGTAATTTGGAGTCCAAAATGAAGTCCATTGCCAAGGTGTGATGGATGGTTTAGACCAAATAGAAGATCCTATGTCTAAACATATCCCATCTATATCCCTTCTAGAGAGATGTCAAACCACATCTAATGTGGATGAAGTGTTATCCAAATGAAAGGAAGAGAATCATTTGATTGTAGCTCAAGGTTTGCCTCCTTTTTCACATGAGTTTAACCATCAGCCTTCCACTTCATTCCTTCTCAAGGAGGAACCTATTTTGGAAGAGGCAACTGAAGATGAGAGGATCTAGTTTGTGGTTGATCAAGAGGCCTTCTAAAGTGACAATGGAGAGGAGATCATCATAGAAGCCCCTTTTGAAGACATCATAAAATATTGAGAAGACATAGGTCATGCATACATGTAGATGTTCCATCAATATGAAGATGAGGTTAACAAACTTTATTTATCAACAATGGATGATGAGGAATATCAGCATGGTGAGCTCTCTTCCCCTTTGTCTGATGAACTTCCTTTTTGCTTAGATGAGGATAGTGACCATTCCTTGGGACCTAAAATGGAGGAGTTTCAAGATCATGTCTTTGAACATCTAAAGACTCTTGTTTTTTAGTAAGAAAAAGAGAGGCTTGTTCATTTTGATAGAAGCTTTGAAGAAGGGAGCCTCAAGAAAGAAGGTGACATTCTATGGGATGAGCAAGTAGTTTGTGATCTCATTCTAGACACCACATTGGTCACCCTTCTTCAAGAAGACCATAATGAATTAGAAGATTAGTTTGATAGGCTCCTTAATGAAGTTGAAGGGAACAAGTTAGTCCATGGTGTATGTCAAGGGGGCTATGAGATAAATGAAGCTTATGGTGATAAGCTAAAAGCCATTTATTTTTTGATGAAATACACTAGCATCAGGGGATAGCATAAATCAAGTTTCAAAGGGAAAAGTGAATACATAGATGTTAGAGACATGTTTGACCTTGATCCACTTGGATATAAGCCAATCAAGGTGGTAGGCAAGAAGGGCAAGTCACCAAGCTTCCTTTCCATTTAGCCACTTATCTAGCACCATAAGTTTTCTTGCCATGAAGGAGACTTAAGAAGTTTTCCCTTTGATCTAGGATAGAGAAGAGAATATTTGGTTAGTTACACATAGTAGTTTGCTTTCTATTAGGTTGTCTTTTGTTTTCCCTAAGTGTTATTATACATGTGTGTGTTGTTTTTAGCCTTTGTTGTGTGTTGTTTTTCCCTTGTGTGTTTGGGGTAAATTTTATCTTGTTGGTTTTTTAAGGTTATTTTATAATATGCTCAAGATGCATACTGATTCCATGCCCAATGGACTTTAAGGCTACCAGTCTTCCCAAGCATAGTAGGCATGCTTTCCCTTGTGAGTCACCAAATGTGTTGACCAATTTTTTGTCCTATAGGCCAAAATTGGGTACCCCCTCCTTTGTCTTGGAAAGAGTCATTCAATCCATGATTTATCTAAGTCATCCCTCAACTTCCTTATGCAAAGTTCCATTTTTTAGACCTATGCTATGAAAATCCAAGTGTTTTCCTCTTTTGCTTGCCAAGTGTATTTTAGGTTTTTCAAGAATAATTACTTCACCTACAGTAGTACATTTTAGGTTTTAAAATTAACTTAACTTGTGAAATTTTCATAAATTAAGTCACTTATAAAACCCAATTTGGTCTTCATAGACCAAATCAAGTTTTCTAGATGACTTTATTGTGAAATTTTAATAAGTCAAGCTACTTGACAAACCTGATTTGGTCTTTATAGTGCAAATTGGGTTTTGTAAGTGGCTTTACTTATTTATCTTATAAGTATAATTTGATGTTAAACCTAAATTAGAGTCTTAAAGGAAGTCCAAAATGGTATATCAAGAAGGAATTAGGTTTACAAAGTGCCTTTACATTAAAAATTAATGAGTTGTCAGCCCATAAGAACCCAATTTGGTCTTAGATGTTTGCAAAAGGAAAGGGATTTATTTAGAGGGCACTTCAACTACTCTTAGGGTAGCTATAAAAGTAATAAATGGTAAGTGTTTTTTTGGAGGGAATTCAGGCAAAGAAAAAGGACTCTTTCCACTTTTTTAATGGGTCAATTATAAGAATGCTAAAGGGTATATGCCCTTGCAGAGGGAACTTAAGCAGTAACTAGGGCCAATTCAGAATTCCCAAAGGGCAATTCAGAGGCCAAAGAGCCCTTAAAAAGGGAAAGCAATGAATAAGTGGACCTTTCCAAAATATCCAAAGGGTATTTCTAAGCACAAATGGCCCTTTTAGAGGGCAGCTAGTTGAAGAGGAAGATAAAAGGAAAAGGCTCGAAGGGCACTTGCCCTTTGGGAAAAGAGACAAGCCAAAAGGAGATTTCCTTCAGACAAATGTCTAAAATTATTCCTTCAGACATTTTTTTGAAGGAAAGAGAAGCTTGAAGACACTTTCCCTTTAGGAAAAAGACTGATGCAAAGGAATAATTCCTTCAGACATTTGTCTGAAGGAAATAGATGATCACACAAAAATTAAAAGCCTAAAGGCCACAAAGAAATGAAAGACTTGTCAAGGGAAAATCCCATTGTAAACAATGAGCAAGAAAGAAAGGACAAAGGCAAGGAATAAATATAAAATAAAGAAGATAGATGGAAATAAAATAAGAAGAAATAAATTGAAAAGGAACCCACAAAAAAGATGGCAAAGAGCCCAAAACTTGAGTAAATGTGGGAGGAAAAAGACAAGACAAAAACCAAGGATCGAGAAGGAGTAGAAGATCACCGAGAGTATGAAGGCATAATAAGTAAAGAGAAAAGGAACCAAAGAAAAAGAGAAATCAAAATAAATAGACAAAACATGGGCAAAGATAAAGTAGAAAAGACAAACCTCAAAACAGTTCCAATAATTTGATAAAGTCAAAAGGTAGAATCAATGACCATTTAGAACAAGATAAGTGGCATAGGCACACTCAGTAAAATTAATTAATATATTTTTGTGGAATAGTATCTATCAAAAACTAATAAATATATTGGTTTTCAAACTATAGAGATCAGCATCCCATGTTTTTCATGCTTCACCATTAATGCACAACTAATTATGTTTAGGCATTGAAGAGAGCATAGTTAGTCACAACAACTTGGAATGGCTTTGTCAATTCTATTATAAATATTGTAATTGATGTCAAAGGTCTAGAATTATTGGTGATAAAGGCCCCATTACATTTAATTATGTTTTTAATAGTTATATCTTGGCTAATGTGTGTTAATATTTATTTAATATTAACGAATATATTTTTGGTTGCATATAAGACAAAAGAAGGGCCCATGGAGAAGTCAAAGAGTCATGGGGTAAAGATAAAAGAAGAATGGGATGCATTTTCCCATGAAGAGTCATCTTGGGGAATTCCAAGAGTCACCAAGTGAAGACAAAAGAGGAAGGGCACAGTTTCTCATGAAGGGACACTATGAGGAATATGAAAAGTCACCAAGATAAGGACAAAAGAGGAAAGAACATTTTTGCTTATGAAGAGTCACCACATGAATTTTCAAATGCAAAGATATGAAGGGTCATGCAATTTTGGCACCATTTTCCATGAGGATTGAAGGGTCACAAAGGGGGAAGGCCAAAGCTCATTTGTAAAGCTACAAATAAAGGCTTGAGAAGCCATTTGTAGAGTGTGAGATAGAGTTTATTTCGAGTTAGTAATATCTAACTTCGAAGAGCATTGTGAGAGATGAATATGATTTGTATTTATTATATCTAGCTTAGAAGAGCAAAGGTGAGAGAGGAAAGAGGAAAGAGATATTGTAATGAACTATCATTTGTTGAGATAACAACATTGAGAAATAGTTGTGTGGTATACACAAAGGGCTTAGTGCTCATGAATTATTGTTGTGTTTGTACTCAAAAAATGGGTTGGTGCTCATGAATTACATTGTGTTGGTGTTTAGCAAAGGGGTTGGTGCTCCTGTGAGTTGGTAATCATGAATAGTTGTTGTGTTGGTGCTTAGCAAAGGGGTTGGTTCTCCTATAAATTGGTGATTTAAAATAATATTTTTTGAGTTGGTGCTCATTAATATATTTGAGATTGTTCTCTATGGTTTTTCCCACATTAGGTTTCCACATTAAATCTGGTGTCGATCTCTATATTGTGTGGTGTTTATTGTTTCAATTTTATTACATATCTTAAATGTTTGGTTAAGTGGAATTTGAGTAAGGTAAAGTTTTATAAGATATATGATATACTAATTCACCCCCCCTCTCAATGTATCCCATGCTTAACAATTGGTATCAGAGTAGGTTCCTTTTGAAAAAAATTTACAGCATGAAGGTAGATCAGGAAAGCACAAGATGGCCATACATAAAGGTGCCTCTACAAGCAAAAAAATAGATGATCAAGAAGAAGAAGAGGATGAAGCTAAAGTGAATCTACAAGGAGAACTCATTTGTGCCTTAGAAGAGTTAAAAGATGTTGAAAATAAAATTCAAATTTTGAAGTGCTAGATTGAGAAAAATGAAAAGGAGTCAAAGGAAATAATTGAAGATCTACATACTTTGAAGAAGCCAAGAAGAATGAATAAGATCTAACAGCATAGTTGAAAATAGTAAGAAAACAATGTGAAAGGTATGTTATTGAAATTGCTTCTTTAAAAGTAGATCTTGATAAAACAAATAAAGCAATTAATGATAGAGCAACCAATGATTCAAAATTTGAGAATAGAACTAATATGTTGAATAAGATATTAGAAAGATAAAAGGTAATATCAGATAAGATAGGTATCAAATTTGAAAAGAAAAAGAGCTATGTTGAAGCTCTTACAAAAGAGGAAACAAAGAAGGAAGAAGTGAAGAATATAGAGGTCATCTCAAATAAAGAAGGCTAGAGGGAACAAAGCTATAAAAGACAATCAGGTCAGAGATACAAAAATAGGTCATATTTTTATGGTTACTATTTTTATTATAATGGATATGGTCATAATAAATTAGAATGTAGAAAAAGAGCTAACAGTCTCAGAAATAAAGAAAAGAAAAGTCATGTAGAGTCAAGCAGAAGCTACAACTCTTTTACTCCTTTATCAAGCTTTGATGAAGATGCCATGATTTGTTACAAGTGTAACAACTTTAGACACATAGCTTGATAATGTATTAGCATGTTTGAGTTAGTCAAGAAGAACTAGAGTTTCAAGGCTCCATTCATCAAGGAAAAGGTTCAGACATGGCAAAAGAGACAACCTGAAGATTCTATGTTGGTTCATATAGCTTTACATGTAAGAAATGAAGAAAATCCATGGTTCATTGATAGTGGATGTTTGAGGCACATGATAAGAGACAAGAGAAAGTTCATAACCTTGAAGAAGATCAATGGTGACATAGTGAAATTTGGACACAATACTGCTACCAAAATTGATAGAAAAGGTACACTAATTTTAGATCATGGTAAAATTAAAATTGAAAATGTTTTATATGTAGAAGGTCTTAAGTATAATCTTTTGAGTGTAATTAAAATATGTGATCAGGGGCACACACTAAAGTTTTATGTAAAAAATTGTGAAATTAGAAGAAAAGATTCAGATGTATTGGTTGCAGATGCTCAAAGAATAGGCAATAACTTGTATATGCTATCAGACATCAAAGTTCAAAGATGTTGTTTCAGTCAGATTGAAGAAACTTGGCTATGGCATAGGAGAATAGTGCACATAAATTTTGACAATTTTTTCAACATTAGAAAAAAGCAAGTAGTCAGGAATCTTCCAAAGATTACAAAGCCATCTGACATGCTTTGTGGACCTTGTCAGCATGGGAAGCAGGCTAGAAGGTGATTCAAAATAAAAGAGTAATCAACCACGTAGATGCTAGAGCTTGTTCACACTGACCTATGTGGACCAATGAGGACTCAAAGTACTCAAGGTGATAAATATTTCATGTTGCTTATTGATGATTTTTCACATATGACTTGGGTAATATTTTTAAATAAAAAATTAGAATCTTTTAGATTTCAAAGCATTCAAAGCATTAGTTGAAAATGAAACTAATTTGAAGATTAAGTGTCTAAGATCATATCAAGGGGGAGAATTCATGTCAAATCAATTTATTTATTTTTATGAAGATCATGGAATAAAGAGACATTATTTAGTAGCTAGAATTCCATAGCAAAATGGAGTAGTTAAATAGAAAAATAGAATAGTTCAGGAGATGGCAAGGACAATGCTAAATGAATCCAAGATAGCAGATAAATATTGGAGAGAGGTAGTTGGTATAGTAATTCATATTCATAATAGATCATTATTAAGATTTAATAGTGATAAGACTCCTTATGAGCTATGGAAAGACAAACCAGCAACAGTTGATTATTTCAGAATTCTTGGTAGAAAATGCTTCATAAAGAGAACTGATGAAAAAATTGGTAAGTTTGAATCTAGAGCAAATGAAGGTATATTTATTAGTTATTCTTGAAAAATTAAAGCTTATAAATTTAATAACAAAATAATCAAGAAAATTATTGAAAGTGCAAGTGTCAAGATAGAAGAAGATGGAACATAGAGAATCAGTGATCCAATAGACATTTCTGAAATCATTAAAGAGGAAGGCTTTGAAGAATCAGACAAAGATGAGGAGAAGGAGAAAAAGGGAATCAAAACTCCATCCAAATACATTTAGAGAAATCATAATAAAAGTGATATCATCAAGGACATAAGTGAAGGAATTCACACCAGAAGAATGATGGTAAGTGAATATGAACAAGTTAATTTCTCTTTGTTATCTAAAATTCAGCCTAGAACTTTTTCAAAAGCTAGACATGATGAGCATTGGGTTAAGGCTATGGATGAAGAATTAAATCAAATAGAAAAAAATGATACTTGGGAATTAGTGCCTAGACCAAAAGATCACAATGTGATAGGAACAAAATGGGTTTATAGAAATAAGTTGAATGAAAATAGAGAAGTAACCAGAAATAAAGTAAGATTAGTATGTAAAAAATATGCTCAGATTGAGGGAATAGATTTTGAAGAAATTTTTACACCAGTGGCAAGGTTAGAGGCTATTAGAATGTTTATTTCATATGCATTGTTTAAAAATTTCAAAGTGTTTCAGATGGATGTCAAATCTGCCTTCCTAAATAAGAATCTTAAAGAAGAGGTCTGCATTAAGTAGCCTAAGGGATTTATTCTCTCAAATATTAGTAACCATGTATGCAGATTGAAGAAATCATTGTATGGTTTGAAACAAGCTCCCAAAGCTTGGTATGCAAGACTTGATAAGTACCTGCAAGATCAAGGATTCAAGAGAGGATTTGATGATAGTAATTTTTAGATTAAAATAGAAGGTGAGAATCAATTGATTGTTGTGGTATATATTGATGATATCATTTTTGGAAGAAATATTGAAAATATGGTAAAAGAATTTTCTGATAGAATGCAAAAAGAATTTGAGATGTCTATGCTTGGAGAATTATCATTTTTCTAAGGATTGCAAATATTTTAATCAAATAAATGAATTTTCATATCTCAAAGTAAATATGCCAAGGAAATGTTGAAGAAATTTGGTTTTGAGGATTGTGCACCAGTTGGCACACCTATGTGTACAAGAAATAAGGTAAGGATGAAGATTCACCTATTATAGATCAATCTTTGTATATATTTATGATTGGTAATATTTATATTTGATAGCATTAAGGCTAGACATCATTCATACAGTAGGTATGGTTACAAGATATCAGTCATCTCCAAGAGCTAGTCATGTTCAGTTGGTGAAGATAATATTTAGATATATCAAAGGACATTAGATTATGGATTATGGTATTCCATAAGTAAAGATTTCACTTTGGTTACTTATACAGATTTAGATCGGGCTGGGTGCTTGGATGATAGAAAGAGTACAAGTGGAGGAGATTTCTTCCTTGGTGATAGCTTAGTATCATGGCTAAGCAAGAAGAAAAATTTAGTATAAATTTTTATAGCTGAAGCAGAATATATTGCAGCAGTATTGTGTTTTACTCAAGTGCTTTGGATGAAGCAAACTTTGGAAGATATCAAGGTAAAGCATGATGAACCTATTTCTATTTTTTATGATAACACAAGTTCTATAAATATTTTGAAAAATCCAGTAATGCATTCAAGAAAAAAACATGTTTCCATTAGATATCACTTCTTGAGAGAGCAGGTTGCAGATCAACAGGTTAAGATGGAATATATTAGTACTCCAGAGTAGATTGTAGATATTTTCACAAAGGCACTACCAAAAGACACATTTGATTATCTGTGAGAGAAGTTAGGAGTAATTTATTTTACTTCATGCCATTGAAGTTCATCATCAGTTGAGGGGGAGCTAAGTGTTAGCTCCAGGTAGGCCCTTTGCCATTGATGTCAAAGGGGGAGAATAATAGGTATAGGTGTAGAAATAGGTACGGGGAATAGGTATAGGTTGCTATAGTAAGGAGGAGTTACTATATGTTTTTAGATGATAATATGTGTAGGATTTAGGATGTGGCAGTTTCAGGATTGAGGTTGCCATCAATGATAAAGGAGGAGATTGTTGGAAATATTATCATTGATGTCAAAGGTCTAGCATTATTGGTGATAAAGACCCCATTGCATTTAATGATGTTTGTAATATTTATATCTTGGCTAATGTGTGTTAATATTTATTTAATATTAGCGAATATATATTTTAATTGTATATAAGATAAAAGAAGGGCCCATGGAGAAGTCAAAGAGTCACGAGGTAAAGGCAAAAGAAGAATGGGATGCATTTTCCCATGAAGATTCATCTTGGGGAATTCCAAGAGTCACAAAGTGAAGACAAAAGAGGAAGGGCACAATTTCTCATGAAGGGACACTTTGAGGAATATGAAAAGTCACCAAGATAAGGACAAAAGAGGAAAGAATGTTTTTACTTATGAAGGGTCACCACATGACTTTTCAAATGCAAGGATACAAATGGTCATGCAAGTTTGGCACCATTTTCCATGAGGATTGAAGGGTCACAAAAGGGGAAGGCCAAAGGTCATTTGGAAAGCTATAAATAAAGGTTTGAGAAGCCATTTGTAGATCGTGTGAGATAGATTTTGTTTTGAGATAGTAATATCTAGATTAAAAGAGCATTGTGAGAGATGAATATGATTTGTATTTATTATATCTAGCTTAGAAGAGCAAAGGTGAGAGAGGAAAGAGATATTGTAATGAATTATCGTTTGTTGAGATAGCAACATTGAGAGATAGTTGTGTGGTATACATAAAGGGGTTGGTGCTCCCATGGGTTGGTGTTCATGAATTATTGCTATGTTGGTACTCAGAAAAGGGGTTGGTGCTCATCTGGGTTGGTGGTCATGAATTATTGTTGTGTTGGTGCTCAGCAAAGGGATTAGTGCTCCTATGAGTTGGTGCTCATGAATAATTATTGTGTTGGTGCTTAGCAAAGGGGTTGGTGCTCTTGCAAGTTGGTGCTTATGAATATTGTTATTTTATTTGGTGCTCATTCATATACTTGAGATTTTTCTCCATGGTTTTTCCCATATAGGGTTTCCATGTTAAATCTGATGTCTCTCTCTATGTTGTGTGGTGTTTATTATTTCAATTTTATTGCATATCTTAAATGTTTGTTTAAGTGGAATTTGAATAAGGGAAAGTTTTCTAAGATATATGATATACTGATTCACCCCCTACTCTCAGTATATCCTGTGCTTAACAAATTCCTAGGAATGAGTTTCCCATGCTTTTGTATCCCAAGGATAGTAAAAGTATCAATTTAGATAGTCTATAGCATGGTCTCCACATATAGTTTGAATATACAACAATAGTGGTCTCTTGTTTCAATAGATGTTTAACTTGGCATGGGTCTCCATTCCTAATGATGTCAGCCATCTTGTTTCTAGCATTCTATATATTTGTAACCTCTCATTTGAGAAAGGGGATCTCTCAGCTTGTATGGTGAAGCCTTGCAAAATTTTACCTTGAATCTAAGATAAATATTTTACCTTGTTTTGAGTGTTACATTGAGCACACATTTAGGTGTTAGTTTTGTGAAATTTTGGTCTCTTTCTCTACCTTCATGTGCTAACCCCAACAATGTTTAATGTTTGTGTTTTCTTCTCTTGCAAGTCACAAGAAGTGTCTAAATAAGAATATGCAAGTGAATATGTTATACAATATTGTGTCTCAGAACACCTTTTATGCTAGTTTTTCCTCTCTTATCTCTCCATGGGACCCCCTACTGAAACATTGTTGCAAGGAAGTTCTCATTTTGAGTGAAGTGTAGGATAGTTTGTCTTGATTTAAAGTGTATGTCAAAGCTGAATAGACCATCTATTTGGTGCATCACCACATATTTTAGGTTCTAATTTCAATATTTTTCACTCCCTTTTCATGCCCCCAAGTAGTTAGTAGTAGGAAATCCAGGGCCTCAAGGTGCATCAAAGGGAGCTAGCCCTTAATCTAGAGATTCACCCCTCACATTTACCACCCATAGCAAGAGGGATGTCTCCATTGTACCATGTGGATGAAGAGAGATGAGTCTTTCTTTACAAGGTGAAATCTAATGTGTCAACACTAACATGTTACTAACCTCCCTTCTTGAATTCCTATGATCACACCAAGGCATATGGCATGCTTCTTAGTTGAGACTAGTATGAAATGCTTAATGGTTGTATGGATACTGATTACTCTCACATGTTACTACTTTGTAGAGGTGTGGAAAAATAATTATGTTGATAAGGAACCAAATATCAAACACATGATGACAAAATACAATGCAAAGAATAAAAATATTAATATATTTTCCATATAAATTGACATTTATAAACTCACAACTAAGTCTACTAGTAGGGAAAAAGAGGATATAAAAGATAATCAAATTAACCTTTTGCCCCTATGTTTTTGGGAGCTTATTCTAAGAAAGGATATACCATAGGGATTATACCAATAGAACCTCATGTAAATTATTAACTTTAATACTTATCTCTTATAGTTCCCTTAAACTAACAAACTTGTTGAGTATAAGTCTATGATTCTAGGTGTACTATTTAATTTGACTCACAAAATGAGAGAATTGAAAATGTTTGGAGACTCTAAATTAGTAATTAATGAAGTTAGAAGAAAATTTTAGTGTAATTTTTCACATTTAAATAAATACAAACATATAGTTTGAGATCTAATTGAATCAATTAAAGCCTTTAACATCACATCAATACCTAAGGAAAATAATTAGACTACTCATTATCATACAACATAGACTAAAAATTATTTCCCTTTAATTACTAAAAATCTCAAAAACTATAAATCCAAATGATTCATGTTCACTTTGTTTCAAAAAACATGGAAATTTTGAAAGTATTTAATAAAGATCAATAGATTATTAATTCATGAAAAAATATATTATTTTTGATGTTCAGGTCATTAATGAAAATCATATAAATTGTTTCACAGAAAAATATTCAAGTGATGAAGAAATCATGAATTTGGAAGAGAAAAAAATTCTAAAGATAATGTTTTCACTTAATAAAATATCTGACCTTGACATGTTAGTTGAGAAACATAAAAAACAAGAGTCCACAAGCCACCAATCTATCCCTATGAATTTAGGATTCCAGAACCCAAAAATAGTAATATCTTCCTAGAATATATTGAGTTAAAGAAACAAGATTTGAGGTATCTCTTCAATGAATATAAAGACATGATCCCTAAAACACATGAAGACCTTAATATATTTTATCCATGTGTCATAACCCATTCCATTTCTCATAGGAAAGGTTATAAACCATTTATAAAAATACATATTCTAGCCAATCCCATCCTCGAGATCCTTATTTATAAGTAAGTTCAAAAACTTCTCACAGCCAAAATCATTTTCCCAAACCACCATTCCACCTAGGTGAATAAACTAATGCATTTCCACAAGAAAAATAGATAATTAAAACTCTATATTGACTTTATGAACATTAATGTCTTCATAAAATTAAACTATCCTCTACCATCTCTTTATGAATTTTTCTAAATGGTTAGTGGTTCTGAGATGATGTCCTTCTTACACAAATTTTCTAGATATAATCAAGTGTAGGCCAATGGGGAAGATAAAATCAAATTGAATTTTAGAACAAAAAGGGAAATTTTTCTTAAAATATAATTCCATTTTGGTTAGATTAATTTTTGGTATAAATTTGGACATGCAATGGAATTTACATTTCAAGTTTAATTTTAAAATGCATCATTATTCATATGGATAATATAGTTGTATTTAATGAGCACATATCACAACATTTTATCATTTGTAGAAGGTGTTTGAAAGATGAAATAAGTATGGAATTTATTTGAATAAATAAAAAGAGTGTCCCTCATGTAATTAAAGGTAAGTTAGTAGGCCACATCATCACTAAGGAAGGTCTTTATATTGACCTGAAACAGATAGTACCATCTTAAAATTTTCACTTCCTAATAATAAGGAATTAAAATATTTTTTTGAAAATTAAATATCATGCTTTAATTAATTTATCATTTTATAATATTTTTGAACCCCTTAATGTTATGTTGAAATGGGGTGTGAAATTTGAGTGGTCACCTCAATAAAAATAAACATTTCAATATATCAAAGATGTCATCATGTAGGCCTTAGTACTTTTTACTCTAGATTTTGTTCACTCATTAAATTTTGTTCACACAATAGTGAAAACTATAACATAGAGGATTAATGAATAATAACATCACATTTCATTCATCATCATAGCTCTAAAAGATGCAGAGCTAAAATACTCAAAATTGGTTAAACAAGCATATACACTATTCAAATCTATGAATAAATTTAGGCTTTACATCCTTCATAATAAATTTCATGCCATTATCATAGATCCTGTCATGAAGTCACGAAGCTTATGCTTGGTTAGATTGAAATAAGTGATTGTAGGGGAAAGTGGATGGATAATATATAATAGTATAACATCAAAATTTATCCAACAAAAATTGTGAGAATATAGGGACACACATAACTAATCATGAAATTCAACCCAAGGATAGCCATCATTCAAGTGTATCAAACATAGGCATCTAAACACATTGTCTATTTCTTTTTATACCTAAATTTTTATCTAAGTTTGAACAATGTACAAATGATATCTTTAGATTCAAAATCAACTCATTACATGTTGCATAAATAAATCAAATACCATATAAATTAGTAAAGTATATATCTTAGATGTATATACGTGGAATAATTCAATGAAAAAATTAGAAGTAGCCATACCTTTATTACTGTAACACTGAATAATATTCTCATAGCAGGTTACTACTTGGCCAAAATCTTTGAAGACATTCATAATCATATCAAGACTTTCTATGTATTAAAAACATACAACAATTTCATGGAAATAAGTAATCTAAAGTATACCCTTCATCCATAGGGGGATATATTTTTTTCATTTTATCAATTTGATTTACACAAATGGTCACAAATTCATGTTGATATGACAAAATTTTATACTTGGTGGACTAATGCCTTTGCCATAAAATATAGAAAAGCTATTGAAGTCCTAAAATTTATTGAAGTTAACATAATTTCAAGGTTTGGCACTTATTATTCCTTAGTTTATGATAATGAACCTACATTTAAATGTGTATAATTTATAGAATGGGGTTATGATGATAAGATGATCTTTAAGTTTTCATCTAGTTATTACCCCTAAGGGAATGGAGTGGCTAAATACATATACAAGGGCATTATTGATGCTATAAAAAAGTCTATTGAAAAGAGACCAAGTTATTGGCATTCATTTCTTAAGTATGTGTTAAGGGTAGACAAAACTAGATGAAAGAAACCTATGAAATCCTCCCCATTCTTGTTTATTTATTGACATGAACCATTATTTCGAATTACATTAAAGTTACCCACGTATCAATTCATGCACGAATACATGGAAAGAGATGATAGAGTATATTCATGGTTTTTTAATATTTTAAAAATTAAATATATGTGAAATGAAGCCTTGTAAAATTTATGAAAATATCAAGACATTGTGAAAGTATGGTTTTTATAATAAATCAAAGGTAAAAACTTTCACAATTTCAAACTTGGACTTTCTATGGGGAAACCCCCCCCCCCCCAAAAAAAAAAAAAAAAAAAAAAAGGTAAACATTATAAATTGGACTCTCTTTAGATTGGTCTATATAATAGCATAGAAATACTAATAAATAATTCTTTTATATGTGTAAATCTTGATTAAAGTGTTATGTCATTTCCAATGAATGGATAATACTTGAAGTTGCATTACTTCTTGGTTATACCATTCTCATATCTCTCAAACTAACTGTGATTTTTAGTTTAGGATTAGACTAATTAGATTAGTTTATTTTATGCTCTTTCCATTTTAATACTATAGATGATGCTTTATTTTTTTATTTAGATTAGTTTTATTTCAAGTAGAATAGTCCAATTAGTTATTTTTTTAAAAGAAATTTTGAGAAACTAAGGATTCATTTCATGGTATTTTTCATCACTTCCATAGAGAACTCTCACTACATCCAAATGATAGATGAAGACAAATTCATTATGAAAGTGTCTAGGAATAAAAAAAATGGTTAAAGATCATCAGTGATATCAATTGTCATATTAGATTGAGGTATATTTTCACTTAAGACATGAATATTTGTTTCATAATTATCACAAGCTAAACAAAGTATAATTTTAAGGGAGCCAAAAATATAATTTTAATATTTAAAATTACTTTTAAGAACCAAAAAAAGAAAAGTATATGTTTTACCTTATTTTGGATTAGTTGACCCTAATAATATGGAAAATATGTATATTATTTGTTAATGTTTGTGTATTACAATGAAACACAAATATGAATGTAAAAGGAAGAAACTAATTTGACATTTGAACTTAATAAAAATGGAAATTACTAAAATGGATTAGATATTTAGAATTTTATTGGACTTATCACGTCTAGAAGTAAACTTAGATAGTAAAAAAGGCATAAATATGGATTGTGAACCTCGTATATACTACATTGGATTTCTAGGCAAGATTGGACTATAATTCCATCCTTTGGTTGATACTATCTAAAGCAAAAAATCAAACCTATTGGTTATATCTATTGAATTTTGATTACCTATTATTATACAAGCTACTATACCTAATTTTATATTGTCTATGTGTGTCGTTCCTAGGTCTGACCATGCACATAATATCTTAAAATATTTCTCTTTCTCTTGAAACCCTAAGAGCAATTTTGATACTAGGTTTACGTATGAAAAAGTGGAAATAATGTGTGTTTACCTGACCCCTAATACTCTCTATTGAATGTATAATTTTTACCCATCTAATAATACAAAGAGGGAAGTCAGACTGCATTTAATTTTCCCCATTTGGTGCATGGGTGCAATAGTGCTCATTCAATGTATACAAATTATGATCTAGTTTTTGATACATGGAAAAATAAAAAATTTGTATTGGATTTGAGGTTATTCATATTTTTTCAAGACCTATTCCTTATAACTAATTATGAATTAGAGAGAATAGGTAGTCAGTTTGAATATGTATAAGTGTATAGGTAATTGTTTTGATGAGTGATAGATAGGGAAATAGGCTTAGACCTATTATCTATATGGGATTATTTGGGTACTTTATCATGAGACCAACATTATAATTTATGGTCTAACCCATAATAATTATTTAAATATAAAATGTGAGCATTGTATGAGACAAAATTATCTAAATAGGATGATACCAAAGTTATGGTACCATCTAAGTCTGATGGTTCTATTTAGGAGATAAGAACACTAATGTGATGATTTTGATATGTATCAATGTAATAAATATTTTTTTAGCATAGACTATGTGAATTCATGTAGGTGATTTATAACAACTAAATAGAATCAAACTCATTGGGAATCATGTGGTTATGAGAGAATGGAAAATAAGAGTCATATATATACGCACAAATCATGTAAGATGAAGGTAGTTAAAAATGACATCACCAAGTATATAATACTATATTTTAATATCTAAAAATACCCCACTTCTATTTTATTATTAAAATTAAATACAAAAACTAGAGTTTAATGATAAAAATATGTAGATAAGTGTGTAAAATGCACTATCTTTAGGAGAAAGATTTGAATGTGTAGCCTGCTCCAATCAAACCTAATACACATATGTATCAATCAATGTCCTTAAAATAAAATATGAAAATTAATTAATTTAATATTAAAACTTAGGATAAATAAGTTAATATACTATAAGTGGATGAATGGTGTTTCCTTATAACTTGTTGGAGATGATGTTTCCTTGTTAAAGTATTGGATAAATATGATGTACGATGAATCACATTGAGGAAGTTACTCTTTATAAAACCTTTAAATAATTTAGGGTGATCAAGTTCCAGCTTGTGTATCTAAGTTAATTCCATGGGTTTATAATATAAATTCCCCAACCCTCATGAAAAAGGAGTAATGTCAAGGCCATTGAGGGTATTGAATCTTGATTACACTACTTATGTAAGCGATCTTACACTTATATTGTAGGTCCAATATGGAAAGTTTAATCCACATATTATGATTATAGAGTAATTACAATGCCATTGAGGTTGTTGAATCTTAGCCATATTTCTCATTAAACTTGAATGAACTACTACATAAAAAAATACAAATTGAAACATACTCTATTTTATATAGTATTGAATATGTTTGAAAATAAAAGCTACAATAGTGTCTATTTTCATGAACCATATTTATTCCTTATAAAAAAATTCCAACATGATATATAACATTATGCATCTATATGACATTTATATATAATCCAATAACATGTATCTCATTATCCTATAAATGGGTATGCATATGCTACAAATATTTTCAAAATTTTCAAAACCTATAACTCATGTATTTATAAATTTGTATGCATATAAATGGAATATATATCCAAATATATTTTAATATAGAAACCTATAATTCATTCCAATAAAAATTGAGTACATTTGCATGGAATATGCCCCAAAAATATGTTTGAAATCTATAAATTATTTTCCAATATGATATCTAAACCAATCTAAAATATTTGAATCTTTTAAAATATGTCAAATTCTAATTTATATGCTCATGAAGGATTAATTATATTTAAAAGTCCTACAAATATGCCCCCAATTTTTATGTCAGGGATGTATCCTATGAGTCACTCATCTCAAAATAAAATTCAATTGTATCATGTTATGTTAAAAGATAAAATCATGTAAAATCATGTCAATGTGTGGATAATATGTAACCATAGTAATAAATGTGTCATCAAATCATGTATGGAAAGTTTTTAATGATAGTTCCATGTCAATATTTAAATACAAATTATGCACACAATAGTAATTATCACTTATAGAAACATTGAATACTATTACCTAGTAAAAGTGCATGTTATGTATCACGGCATGACAAAAAAATGGGGAGGTGTGTGATATGGATCAAGACACCTTAAAAATAACCAAACTCAAAAAACTCAATATAAAATTTAATGGTTTTTATAAAAAATAAATGGAGATGTAATAACACTCAATGTCACCCATAAGACAAAAGGCCACATACAAGGGACAATAAAATGTTGACATGCAAGTCCAAGTGCCATAAATAAATGTATAAAAAAAAATTAACACATGATTTTAATGTATATAAATAATATACAATAAATTAGTATCCTATTATGAAAGAGAAACAAAATCAGTGAGGCATAAAACGTGTAATCTAGTTTAAACCACCTAAGTATGTCAGTTTCATAACATAGTAAAGTAACATATCCATAATATATCACATTTTATAGAGTGTGATTCCTATAAATAAATGTAATAAATTATTATAGATCAACAGGGTAAATTTAAAGGTCATATAAATATATAACTTGTATTAATATAACCTATGGAATAGTATTCCCCCAACATTGGTATGGCCCTTAGGTATAGGAAAGTCTAGAATATGTGTATCCATGTATCATGTGTCTCTATATGTCTTACATGTCACTCATGTGTACATGAAATGCATGTGCATATGAAAATAACATTTAATCTACCCATCATGTGATAAATAACATATGTAAATAATGTAAACTAGCAATCACGTTATGCTTAGGTATTGATGTTTTTTTTTTATTTTTTTTTTAATTTTTAATTTTGTAAATTATGACATATATTGATATAGGAAAGTATGACCAAGTAGTAAGGATTAAAAAATAGATTTATTTGATGGATCTAAACAACCCATAACATATCTTAAGTCACTATATGTGATAACATGGATTTGTGTAGCTAGTGAAGGAAAGTAATGTGCTACCCCTATAAATGTGAATTATAACCTCATATATCAAAAAAATATGTGGGAGGTGGAGGGGTATGAGGATGAATTATTTTATATTATCATAATTATATGTGATCTTTTAAGCTCAATGAAAGTTAAAACAAGTTTAAGTAGATAGTATGTAGGAGTAAAGAAGTAATATGCGACAAAAAATGTGTAGTTTGTATGAGATTTTTCTAAATGATGTCTGATTGTAGGATAAATGTCACAAAAGTCAAAATTATGATGACAATCAAAATGAAATTGAAAAATGGAAAAAATCTAATAGCTAAAATAGTGACCAAGTGTAAATGCATATGAAAGAAGGTATGCTAAAAGAGAAGAATAAAAGGATATAAGCAATCAAGCAAAAATAAATAATCTAAATTCCAATGATAATTTTTTGGATAATGGATTTAATTACTATTAATGACTCAAATTCAATAATTGTGAATAATTTGGACCCTCATATGTAACTAAAATATGATGTTATAAATTTCCCATGATGACTTGGGATAGTTTAGTTTTATACTCTTATTGTATAATGTTCTTATTAAGTATAAGCCCACCTTGAAATTTGGTGTGGAATCCATCCCCAGATACAAAAGGATGTTTAGGTATCTCCTCAAAAGTCTAAAAATGGAAACAATAAAGTACATTAGGTAAAAAAGAGAGCCAATAAAAGATACAGTGAAACAAGCACCAAAAGAGAAACAACCAAGGATATTTCAAACTAGCACCCACACAAGGGAAATAGAACCTTTGGGGTCCCCATTGGACCCAAACCCAACAAAGAAGATGAATAACCCAAGCTAACAACAAATTTAGAAGGGTCCCCAATAGACCCTAGGCCAATTTTAACTAGACCAGGAGCCAAAGACCATAAAATACATAGGGAGGTTTCAAAGAAACCTATTTCCATCCAAAAATGATAAAAAAAACCAATAACCAAATGAGTTACCTAATCTCCCAAGGGAATCCCCTAATCACTATAAACCAACAATCCTAGGCATAATGAGAGGCCTAGGTCTCTCATAGGGACTCTAATGGGATTCTAGAGAAATCACTAAAGAAGGATTCCATAGGGAATCATGAATATAACTAAAGAAGGATGATTCCTCAAATAATATGTTGACTACACACCATCTTGAGTCCCCCTTTCCATTGTTATGAACAAAGTCCTCACCCTTGAGAATAGAAGTGTGATTAAACATATATAAATCCCTTCCAACCATGACCCATAGGCTAATATCCCTTGAAACATCTTGAAAGTTATAACTTAAAAGTTTCATATCTATCTAAAGCTTTGATAACCCTGAGGCTACAAGCCTCTAAAAAATTTGGTTTCCTCAACACAAAACTGTCTAGGAAAGAATTTTTACTTACAAAGGCCAAAAATAAGTCCAGTAGAGTAAAAAGATTACAATAAGAAAAAACCTTAAAATGGAAACACTTAAAACATTCCCCATTCTATCTAATCATGTTATTTATACTCTTGGTTAAAGCAAGGCCCTCTAAGGGCCAAAGAGTAGCCATCGAATGCTTAACCATTTTAGTCAAAGGAATAGGAAACACCACCCACTAATTTGTGGGAAATAGAAAAATAACCCTCAATTCATGAGGGTAGATCTAAGTCAGACACCATTTCTCACTAGAAAAAACTAAAGTGTCCTTTCCTAAAAATAATAAAAATGCTAGAAGTAGGTCCTTCGACCTATAGGATATACCACCAAAGTCCTTGTCTAAATGAAATGTCTAAGTCTAGACATAACTAGCATCTAGATATCATATTGGGTCTTTAAAAATTAGAGGAGCTCCTCTTACAAGTTACACCTAACCATAGTCTTGTAGAGTATAAATCAACATAGTCACCTTTCTAGGTCTACTTGGGTTAAAGCTTGGCCCAAAGAACTAACCCAACCAATGCTATGTAGAAATTTTATGACCCCTTTCCTTAACCTTAGGTTCTGGTAAGGGAAAAAACTTTATAGATCTAAAATTAAACCCCAATCATTAGGTTTAATTGGATAAGCACTTTTTCCAAACTAGAAATTAATGAGCCTAAGCATAGAAAATCTTAATGACTAGATGGAAGTAAAAAAAAGACTCCATACCCTAATATAGCAAGAGCCACTAACTATCAAGGCTAGGCCCAAATTAATCCTTCCATACATGATCGAATCTAAATCTATATCCTCATATTTATCTTAAAACTATAATATAATGTCTAATAATAAATATTCTAGGGTTTATACACCCTAAATGACCAACATTTGTTTATCCTTTCTAGAAACCTCCTCTTGATCTACATCCTCATCATCATCATCAGCTTCTTCATCCTCCTCCCCTACTTTAAAATTAAAAAAACCATACCTAATCCTCTTTCCACTCTTCCCATTTTAATCTTGTTTTGCAATGTTATTTAATTTCTATCTTCAATGATTTTGAACTTCTTGATTTATCTTTAGTACCCACACTTGTTTTGGAGATGTTTTAACTATTTCATTATTTTTTATTAATCTATATTTGTGATGTGTTTAAATATTTTTGAAAATAAGGGTAAGGAGATTAGCCTAATAAACTAAGGATAATATTATTACATAAGTAGTCTAATTAAATAATTCAAATTCACAATATATTTTGATACATTGTTGAATGACCAACTAAATAATTTGAATGGACAATACATTCTAATACATTGTTGAATTATGAAAATATGTAAATATATAAAGTATAATTCTAAATAGTAATTATATTTTTTAATCATAAATAAGGATTAATTATTATAATATTGAATCATGCACAATTATATTTTAGAAGTACAGGTGTAGAAATAGTCAAGGTGATGCTCAACTATGATTCATTAGATCTGGAAATTATATCTCTATAAGTCTATACACTACCATCAAAACAAGGCACTAGTGTCAACGCTTATATCTATAATGAAGTACAATTGATTTTATATAATGTAAACCTATGTATATTAGGGTTCCTTTTTACCTTGTATATTATCAATTCAGATTATGTGTATATGGTATAGACATTAGTGTGTATCTCAAAACCCTAAATCCTTTGATTAGGGCATGCCACCCTTTTAAAAATAATGGTTAGTGGGATCAAATGAATTTAAAATGACATAAAACATCCCTCTATCATTGATCACTTCCTACATATCCAATACTGTGAATATGACATTAGATTGATGTAGTTCTCCCCCTTATGTGGGTTTGTGTGTGAACAATGGTGTAATATGTTATATGTAAGTGTAAGTAGTTATCTAGCTTGTAACTTGTAAAATAATTCTTGTGGTATAATCTTTGGATTGTTTAGACCTATAAGAATAATTCTATGAATAATATGGAAACAAGGAATAATAGGGAAATTTTACAAACTTGAGAGGTGATTTTAGATAGATATATGCTTGAAAAGTACTGGATATTGCTTCATTCTAATGAATGATAATTTACTTATATTTATGCAACACAAGTTGAAATGATTTCATATGAGGGTTAAAATAACACTATAGTTCAAACCAATAAATGTTTAAAAATTTGTAAACTTGAGTTTTATGAGGTACAAACACTAGCATTATAATTGGGACACTAGCATTGATGTTAGTGTCTAAATCTAAATAGTAGTGTCTAGGAGAATAGGAAGTTGCTAAAGATATGTAACTAAGAATGAAAGATATATTAGTTTTTAAGCATATTTTGGGTAAAATTGATCCATTTAATCATAATATCAAGTTAAGACTATAAGATAATCATTTATACATAATGAAATAGCTAATGCAAGCCTTTTAATAGCAGGAAGGTTGTTAACTAAAGGGTTGATCCATGAGTGATATTTTCCAAGTGCACAATAATATTTTATCATATAATGTTAATTAAATAGAGATTTTGATACCTAATGTGTAGGTATTGACCAAAGGATAAATATACCTATAAATACGGATGCCTATATCACCAATACCAAGAGGAAAGGGTTATAAATCCTAAACTTATGGCACAATGAAATAACTCTAACTAGACCTCTATGAAGGTAAATGATTGAAAATAAGTAATGTAAATAGCTATGCAAGTAAATTAAACTAAAGGTGTAGGATTATAAAGACACAATTGATAAGGTGCCATGGTCAAAAAATGAGGGTCTAAAAAACTAAAAATGGAATGTGTCAAGTCTAATAAATTCTATAGTTACAATAGTTTATTTAGCACAGAGAGAACCTAGACAAGGATATGCACACATACATTCACTAAGTAATAAGAAACATATATCTACTTGTTTAATCCATTTTAGAATTAAGGGTAGGGGTAATACCCTAATCAATTATAGAATAAGCTATTCTAACGTAGGCTAATTAAATAATTTATATTTACAATATTCTAATCAATATACTAAATTTTAGAATATGTTAGATATAGAAAAGTAAAATGCCAAACAGTATTATGAAAGTAGAAATGTGAAGGAGAAATAATACTTATCTTATGCAATGATGTGTAGGTAGATATAATAGGCACATGTGTAGAATAATACAGTCTGATGATTCACCTTGATTTTTCAAGTTCTAAAAATTAGCTTTTTGTCATTTAAGACACTAAGATTAAACTACAGACACTAGCGTCGATGCTTTTGTCCTAATTTTGATTTTTTTTTTTAAATATGAATATGGATCCTTCTATAGAATAATTATTTTTTCCTATTAGGGTTCACTTTAACCTTATATGTTAATAGGTTTAATCATATGTATAGGTTTCTAGAATCAATCTTTTTCTCAAAACCCTAGGTCTTCCAATTAGGGCATTTCACCTTACAAAATAGGGGTTAGTGGGCTCAAGTGAATTGAATCTAACCTCAAATATCCCTTGGTAAATAACCACTACCTATATATCCATATATTGTGAAGAGGGTCTTAGAATGATGTATTTCTCCCCCTTATAAGAGCTTGTGTGCGAATAATTATTTAATATGTTATATACAAGTGAATATAGTGATCTAGCTTTTAATTTGAAAAATATTGCTCATGGGGTGATCTTTGAATGCTTCAAACCTATAATAAGACTATTTTTTAAATAGGGTAGTATAGCTCAATTGTGGAATTGATTTTTAGTAATGTAGTGTGATCTTAAGAGGTGTTTGCTAGGTTTTTTCTAAGTGTTTAATGAATGAGCCTTGATTTGTATGTACATCACACCTTTTGAAATAATCTCATAATATGATTAAATAAGACAAATAATCTAACCCATATAGATCAATATATTTTTAATTTTATCATTTTAAAGGCAAAGACATTAGCATCAAATTTGGGACACTGGCATCGATGCTAGTGTCCTAATCTAGATTCTAATGTCTTTCAAGGTTAAAAGTTATTGAGGATATATAATTGTTTGTGTAGGATGTAGATTATGTTTTATGTATACTTTAGGTTATAAGTTAGTTTTGTCAGTAGAATGTCAGTTTAAGACTATAATATAGGTAATTAGACATAGTGAGATGGTGAATGTGAGCCTTTTGGTAGTAAGAAGGTCATAACTAAAGGTTTGAGTGATGATTGATATTTTTTAAGTGTATAAGACTAATATGTCATATAAAATCAGATTTTAGTATCTAATTTTTCCCACATTTAATATATTAATTCATAAAGATGAAATTATTAGGTTAAAGGAAAAAAATGTGTACCTTAATGTGTACAACACACCTTATTTTTTATTTATCCTTGTATGAATAATTTTTGTGTGCATTACCTATAAAAAATATCATGTTATAGTGTCATTAGTGCATATAATATAAAAATTAAATAATTTAAATGCATGAAATTAAAGAGAGAAAGGAATGAATAAACTTATGTGTTGATGAAGCCATGTTTCCCATTGGGACTTTACTTTGGTGATGATGCATATTTTCTCAATAATTAGAGAAAGAGGTTCACAAATAAACCTTAGATATGTTAAGGGGGAATTGGAGGGTGATCATGCCCCCAATATGGTGCAAGGTAAATATGTGTCAAGGCCATTGAGAACACTAAATCTCAATCACACAACTCAATTATAAACATAATCTATCCAATCTAACCAAGCTTAAGGGGTATAACCATCTCAACTTGAAAATGGGAATAGTTTCAAGGCCACTAAGGTAACTAAATAGCTACCACACTACTAAAAGGAGACAACTACTATAGATATCAATCAATGCATCTTGGAAAAGGTGATGTATCAATGTGTTGTTAAGCACATGATATACTGAGAGGGGGGGTGAATCAGTATATCATAAATCTTATAAACTTTCACTTAATCAAATTCCACTTAACCATACATTCAATATATGAACTAAAAATAAAATAATAAACACCACATAAGATGGAGAGAGACACTTGATTTAATGTGGAGACCCAACATGGGAAAAACCATGGAGAATAATCTCAAGTATATGAATGAGCATAAACTCAAACTACAATATTTTCAAGCACCAACTTGTAGGAGCACCAACCCCTTTGTTGAGCACCAACACAACAACTATTCATGAACACCAACCCATAGGAACACCAACCCCTTTGCTGAGCACCAACTTAACAACTATTTGTGAGTGCTAACCCATAGAAGCACCAACCCCTTTTGTGTATACCACACAACTATCTCTCAATGTTACTTTCTCAATAAATGATAGCACATTAAAATATTTCTTTCTTTTCTCTCCTTTGCTCTTCTAAGCTAGATATAAAAATTACAAATCATACTCTATCTTCCATATTACAGATGGCTTCTCAAGCCTTTATTTATACCTTTCCAAATGACCTTTGGCCTTTACCCTTTGTGACCCTTCAATTCTCATAGAAAATGGCACCAAACTTACATGAACCTTTGTATCCTTCCATTTGAAAAGTCATATGGTGACCCTTCATAAGCAAAAGCATCCTTTCCTCTTTTGTCTTTATCTTGGTGACTCTTCATATTCCTTAAAGTTTCCCTCATGAGAAATTGTACCCTTCCTCTTTTGTCTTTACTTGGTGACTCTTGGAATTCCTCAAGATGACTCTTCATAGGAAAATGCATCCCATTCCTCTTTCATCTTTTACCCTGTGACTCTTTGAATTCTCCATGGGCCCTCTTTTGACTTATATGAAACCAAAAATATATTCATTAATATCAAATAAATATTAACACATGTTAGCCAAGATATGACTATTAAAAACATCATTAAATGCAATGGGGCCTTTATCAAAAATAATGCTATACCTTTGACATCAATGACAACATTTACAATAATCTCCCCCTTTGTCATTGATGGAAACCTCAAATTGAAACTACCATATCCTGAAACTTGCACATACTATCATCTAAAAAACATACAATAACTCCCCCTTACTATAGCAACCTGTACCTATTTCTACACCTATATCTATACCTATTATTCTCCCCCTTTGACATCAATGGCAAATGGCCTCCCTAGATCTAGCACTTAGATCCCCCTCAACTAATGCTAAACCTCAATGGCAAGAAGTAAAAGAAATTACTCCTAAATCCTCTTGCAAATCCTTTAATGTGTCCTTTGATCGTGCCTTTGTGAAGATATCTAATAATACATATAATTTATTGTCTTTCCTTTAAGCATCTACAATAAACTCATTGAATCTTTTCTTATAATCTCATAATCTTATACATAAAACTTTAATGTGTATCCCTAATCACATATTTTACTTACACTCAATAGATTATGCTTAAGACCTTTTACATATAATAAATTCTTAGTCTTGGTTCTACCATTATCCAGACTCAAAGTACCTTTTTCAGCTATCCTAGCAGTGGTTTTATCTCTAAATTTCACTGTGCCACCATTGATCTTCTTTAGAGTTATGAACTTAATCTCGTCTCCAATTATGTGCCTCAAACATCTGCTATCAATGAACCATGGCTGTTCTTCATTTCTTGCATGTAAAGTTGTCTGAACCAACATAGAATCTTCAGATTATTTCTTCTACCATGAACATGTCTGAACCTTCTTCTTGATGAACGAAACCTTGAAACTTTGGTCCTTCTTGATTGACTTAAACACACTTTTACAATATCAGCCTATGTTTCCAAAATTATTGCACTTGTAAATATTATGGCCTCTTACTCAAAGCTTGATAGTGGAGCAAAAGAGTTATAGCTTCTACTAGATTTTGCATGAGTTTTCTTTTCCTTGTTTCTAAAATTGTTAGCTCTTTTTTGACATTCTATTTTTTTATGACCATATCAATTCCAATAAAAATAATAACCATGAAAATAGAACCTGTTTGTTTATCTCTATCCTAATTGTATTTTATAACTTTGTTCCTTCCAACCTTTTTTGTTTGAGATGTCCTTTCTATTCTTCACTTCTTCCCTTTTCGTTTCCTCTTTTGTAAGAGCTTCAACATAGCTCTTTTTATTTTCAAATATGATACCTATCTTATCTAATATTTCCTTTTAGATTTCTAATATCTTATTCAACATGTTGGTGCTATCCTCAAATTTAGAATCACTAACTACTTTATCGTTGACTGTTTTCTCAATATCTTCTTTTAAAGAGGCAATTTCAATAACATACATTTCACATTCTTTTCTTACTTTTAAAAATTGTAATGTTAAATTTTTTTCATTCCTTTTGGCTTCCTCAAAGTTTTTTATTAGTCATCAATTATTTCCTTTGACTCCTTTGCATTTTTTTTGATCTGGTGCTTTAATCTTCGATTCTTCTTCTCAATAGCTTCTAACTCTTCTAAGGCACAAATGAGTTCTCCTTCCAGATTCACTTTAGCTTCATCCTATTCTTCTTCTTGATCATCTATAATTTTTCTTATAGAGGCATCTTCATGAAAGGCCATGAATAGAGTCTCTTCTTCTTCTGAATCACTAACTCCACTATCTTCGACTGAGCTAGGATCTTTAGAATACAAACTCTTCTTCTCAAATCCCTTCTTAAATTTACCTTTGAAATTATTCTGTAGCTATACTTTCCTTCTTCATTATCATCATTACCCTTATTTAGGAATTTAGCTAAAAAATTTCCAATCTTTCCACAATTAAAATATTTAAAAGGTAATTTTCCTTGATATTTACCTGCACCCTTTTTTGGCTTGCAAATGAAAAGAGCTCTATTGTCATCTCCATCATCGTTGGAACTATCACTTGATTCTTGAATCTTAGCCCTCTCTTTCTTTTATGTCTTGAAATCCACTTCTCTCTTTGAGGGTTTATCTTATTTAGTTCACATCTCATATGCCATAAGAATACCATGAAGCTCATCCATCTTTAGCTTGGCTAAATTCTTCATCTCTTCAATTGCCAAAACTTTTGCATCATATCTCAATGGTAGAAATTTCAAAAAAATTTAAACCATAGTTGATTCTTCTAAATTTTCTCCAAGACCTTAAATCTAATTAACTAATTAATCAACCCAAAAAAATAACTTGTTATATATTCTTCTTCTTCTTCCATCTTCAAACTCTCAAACTATCTTCTGAAAGTTTGAAGCTTATCTTGTTGAACCTTTCCATCACCTTTTTAAATATTCTCAATTTTTACCCAAGTTTCATGAGAAGATTTACACTTTATAACTTTGAAAAAATTTGATTCACATAAACCACATAAACTAGAATTTAAAGCTTTAGCATTATTTTCACTTGCCTTCTTTTCTATCAGAGTAGTTACAAGTGTCTATGGCTCTTCATATTCCTCCACCACTACTTTCCATATGTCAAATCGAAGGGCCATAAAATAAGTCTTCATTCTTATGCTCTAAAAAACATTATTCATCCCATCAAACAAAGGTGCCCTATTTGTATAAAATCCTTCATGTGATCCAGCCATCGTGCTTTCTTGATCTACCTTCAAGCTATAAATTTTTTTCAAAAGAAACCTTCTCTAATACCAATTGTTAATCATAGGATATACTGATAGGGGGTGAATCAATATATCATAAATCTTATAAACTTTTCATTAATCAAATTCCACTTAACCATACATTCAAGATATGTAATAAAACTAAAATAATAAACACCACACAAGATAGAGAGAGATACCAAATTTAACGTGGAAACCCAATGTGGGAAAAACCATGGAGAAAAATATCAAGTATATGAATGAGCACAAACTCAAAATACAATATTCACAAGCACCAACTTATAGGAGCACCAACCCCTTTACTGAGCACCAACACAACAACTATTCATGAGCACCAACCTATAAGAGCACCAACCCTTTGCTGAGCACCAACACAGTAACTATTTGTGAGCACCAACCCCTTTTGTGTATATTGCACAACTACCTCTCAATGTTGCTTTCTTTACAAATGATAACATATTACAATATCTCTTTCTTTTCTCTCTTTGCTCGTCTAAGCTAGATATAAAAATTACAAATCATACTCTATCTTCCATATTACAACTGACTTCTCAAGCCTTTATTTATAGCTTTCCAAATGACCTTTGGCCTTCACCCTTTGTGACCCTTCAATCCTCATGGAAAATGGCACTAAACTTGCATGACCCTTTGTATCCTTGCATTTAAAAAGTCATATGGTGACCCTTCATAAGCAAAATCATCCTTTCCTCTTTTGTCTTTATCTTGGTGACTTTTTGTATTCCTTAAAGTGTCCCTTCATGAGAAATTGTGCCCTTCCTCTTTTGTCTTTACTTGGTGACTCTTGAAATTCCTCAAGATGACTCTTCATAGGAAAATGCATCCCATTCCTCTTTCATCTTTTACCCTGTGACTCTTTGAATTCTTCATGGGCCCTCTTTTGACTTATATGAAACCAAAAAAATATTCATTAATATTAAATAACTATTAACACACATTAGCCAAGATATGACTATTAAAAACATTATTAAATGCAATGGGGCCTTTATCACCAATAATGTTATACCTTTCACATCAATGACAATATTTCCAACATGTGTGGTGAGAAAATAATGAACTATGTTCATCCTCATCATCAAATATATATTAAATAATGTATAATATGAATATGTATCAGTGATTTGGTGTATTTTCATGGAATATTCACCTATAATGTGTCTTAATCTAAATTATTTGTCAAAATGTAGCCTCTAATCTATAAACTATATATAATATATCTCTTAAATATTATGGAAATTGGTTCTAGATACATAATATTATGTCTCAAGTGTATATTTGAATCATGTAAATTATATCAAATTATACCAATTCTTCCAACTGTGTATGTGTGGAATTTGTCTATGTGGCATGTCCCCACTAATATTCCCCCTTTTTGAGGTGATGATAATGTAATATAGTAGTCACCTTATCTTAAATAGATAAGATAACCATTTCATATTTGCATTAATCATGTAGTAATTAAGCATATAGTGGTATCATATCTAATGGATATATCAATGAAGCTTGCAGTATCCAATTATAATAATACCTAAGATGCATGATATGGAACATCTAAATGTATAGGAGTAACAATCACAAGATCAAAAAAAAAAAAAACACATACATAATAACTCTGAATGTCATGAAAAAGGAGTCTAAGGAGACCATAAATAAGGGGCATGTCCAAATGTTTCACACTCAAGCGGAGGACATGTTAAAATATTTGCACACCAATGAAACAACACTCAATAAAACTATGGTTAATAAATAAGGAACATGTTCAAATGTTCTATAGTCAAAATAATGTAGGAAAAAAGAAGTACACTCATGTAAGAAATGTGATAATATGAATAATCAAAATATAAGCAACCAAGATAATTATATCATACTAGTACCTACATACATGTGTTATTAAAATGTCCTATAGCATAACACATCTAGAAAACTATGTAAGAAGTAAGCATGAGTATATACATGTGTAAGCATTAGTATATAAGCTCAACATGATAATGTAAGGTGATCATAAAACAATGTAACATGTGATGCCCCCAACAAATTGTGTTATGTGGATATAGAAAAACCCCAACATCGGAATGATCATGTATCATGTGTCTAGTGTATTATTATATCACACTCAATTACCCATGAAAAAAATATGAATATAGAAATAAAAGGATATGCTATCTACTAACATAAAGTAAACAACATCTATATAAAATCTAGTAAACATGTGTATGTTAAATATTTTTGAATTTTTACTTTAGTTTTTTTGTATTTTTCATATTTGAATTTTAGGGAAGAAAAAGCTAGTCAATGATCCCATATAAGGGATGATTATGATTGATATAGACTCAAGCTAGGGTAAAATAAAATATTCATACTTACAATGATCATTTATATGTGTCAAATTTGGAATTATATAATCTATGATATGTTGTATATGCTTCATAGGAATTTATGGTCATGAATAGTAGTAGAATTTTTAGTGGTTCATGGAATCCATTATTTACTACACTATGACTTATTTTTCATATCTATAACTATGGGTCTTTGTACCCTCTCTAAAACATTTTTATCTAGTCTTAGAAACTATTTAGGTTGTATAGGTATATATGAGGGCTCTATAGAGTCCATTATGTATCTCTGATTCAATAGCCTCTCAAGTATCGGCCACCTATGAAAGGGTATTTCCTTTTTATAACCCTATCACTCATTATAAACATTAATAATTTGTATAATTAGTTCTTATAATAAACTTCTCTTGTTTTATTGGATGCTTATATTGAATCCTTGAATCTATGATTACCCTTTGTCATGAATATACTAGAGACATATATGAACTATGGAGGTGAATGCATAGAGATTATGAGTCCAAGGTCATCCTAGTAACATATCAAAGACTCGTATATATTTTATAACTAAAAAAATTATTTTCAGATGTGTTAGACCAAATTTTAAAGGTAAATCAATCTCACTAATAACCTACAATGCTTTCTTGTCAAAATTTATAACCATCCTAGTCAAAGGTTATTAATAATCATGTGTGTATCCAAAATATGTAATTAATGGAATGGTACATACATTATTAATATAACCATCATAAACCATAACATTTTATATAGGTTAATTATTAATATGTACTATAATAAATAATGAGTTAAGATCTAAGTCATCATTCACAATTTCACTATCATATAATGTAATAAAAATCCTTTAAACCATAAGAGGTAGTGTGCATGTAAGTGTGTAAATAATCCCAACTAGTGGGTATCCATAATATGGTGGAAGATGATGTGCATTATATTCCTTTTTCATTTATAGTGTTTCCTTAGAATGATCTCGTAATGTATTATTAAATATATTTTGGTGTTCATGATCACCAAGATGTGACATTTAATCCTTTAGAGGATCATCAAAGGTGATTTTTTTGATATATAAGAGTTCTTGTTTCTTATCATTCAACTTGTAATATATGTTTTTATAATTCCTAACATATTATTGATAGTCATAATAAGCATTTGCATCATATCCTTTTCATAGAGGTCAACTTTTATCAACCTCTATGGGAGGAGGGAGAGTAATGAGTTGAGATTTCACAAGTTTATTGAGTGAATATAGAGACACAAGTAATTGTGTAAATTGCCTCTTCAGTACATTTGATAATATGAACTAATTAAGTCATTGTGATAATGTACTAATCATTGGTGTTGCTACCTTTTTAGTATTTGTAGATTTTAACCTTGTAGCTTTACTTTATATGAAACTTTATAGTAGATGTATGTAGTGTGTCTTATACATACTTAATCTTGTTCCATGCAATAAGATTAATTAATTGATCTTGAACAATATGGCATAATTCATCAAAATATTTAAACTTCATACAGACAATAGAATCATGTAGTGAGGAAAGTAAACATTGATTAAAGATATATTGAATCTCTTTAGCTGCCATTGGATTTTTCATTTTGTCCAACATTATTTTATACCTGAAAACATATTCATTGATGGTTTAATTGATTCCTTGCTTTATATTAGAAATATGTGAATTGTAGACCTAGTTTTACTAAGATTTGATGTTTGAAAAGTCACCAAATGGGATGTAAACACTACTTGTGTTGATGTAAGCATTGAAATAGGTATTTGAGTTGAATCATTGATTGTTCATAATGAATTTGTAGAAATAGGTGTTTGATAATTATGTAATAATGGCTTGAAAACATATTGTATGCCCCATTATATGTATTAATTAATGGTTCTCTTGATGGGAGGAATAATTATATTGATGGTTGATAGGTATATATAGTAGACCTAGTATTTGGATCAATAGACAAATTGTCATTCATTGATGGTTTTATATTTTTAGTCTCCAATATAGTATTGATGATCTTATCAAGACCTTCAAGATTTTTATGAATATAATTTTAAAACATTGTAAAAGCTTTAAATTTCTCTTAATCTACTTTATCTTGTGCATTATTCTCATGTGCTTCACTTTCTTCAAGATCATATTCATCCTCTATGATATAATTTTTTGTATTTTGCTCATTCTCATCATTGACACTCTCATTATTGACAAAATTTGATAGGCCATTAATTTTAGATATCTTAGGTGGAATAATGGGAAGCTCGATATGCTCAATAGATACGCCACCTATTCTATCACTATGCCTAGGTTGAATTCAGATAATAAAATCATATTTAAATAATTACTACAATATGAAACCCTAGAAGATTGAAAATCTTAAGGCAAGCTTGGGTTGTGAAAGAATATTAGAGGTCAAGTTCACCAAAATGTTTATCAAATTTATTAATTAAGGTTTTGAATATATCCTAATCAATTTTGGAATAATATATTTTAAATCATGCCAATTATATAATTTATATTTACAATATTCTTAAAAATATACTAAATTTGAGAAAATGCTAAATATTATAAAGTGCAATGCCAAAAAATATTATGAAAATAACAATACGAAGGAGAAATAATAATTATCTTATACATTTATGAACATGCACATTTGATAGGAATAGGTGTGAAATAAGACATATTAATGATTCATCTTAATTTATCAAATTCTCAAAATTATATTATGGACACTAAGATCAATGATTTTATCCTAATTTTGACATTTATATCTAACTTTAAGTATGTATCCTTTTTTGTAAGATTTATTTATGCCTATTAGGGTTCACTATCACCTTATAGGTTATCAGTTTAGATCATGTGCACATGTTCTCATAATTAGTCTATTTCTCAAAACCCTAGGTCCTCTATTTAGGGCATGCCACCTTTTAAACAAGGGTCAGTAGGCTCAAATGAATTTAGGATAACCTTAAAGACCCTTTTATCAATGAAAATTTCTAAATATATATATAGTTTGAAGAGGACCTCCTACTGATGTATTTCTCCCCCTTATGTGGTCTTGTGTGTGAAAAAATGTGTAATATACTATATACAAGTAAATCTAGTGAACTAACTTGTAATTTGAAAAATACTACATATGGGATATTATTTGAATGCTTCAAACATTTAATAAGATTTATCCTATGATTTATTTTTAAATAAGAAATAATAAGGTAGTATAACTAAATTGTGTAAATTATTTCTAGTAATGTAGTGTGAGAGTTTAACCCTAATTTAGATGTGGATCCTACTTGGGTAGATAGGGTTAAGAATATATAAATTATAGGGCACAAGGGTGAATATCAAATCTACAATAGGCTAATTAAATGCTAAACTCAAATGTATAATATACTAAATTTATTAAATTGAGATAAGCTATTAATGGAAAGTATAACTATATATATATATATATATATATATATATATGAAAAAGAACAAGGTAATTATTTATCTCTGATGCTAATGTTGATTTGGATCTAGAATAGGTAAAAATCAACTAAAAAGATAGTTCTAGAATAATTTTTAGATTCTAGATCTGGTGCTTATGACTCTCTAAACAATTATGTTAGCCCTGGATAGTTACATTGATGCTACTATCTAGGTTTGGTTCTAGTGTCTTGTATAGAATATGGGATGAAATAGGATGTGGCCACATAAATGCTTCTAAGTTTTTATTTACCTTCACTCTAGTGTATTCAGATTTGATGGACTGACATTCCTTGTGAAATGGTAAAACCCTAGCTTTCCATCTTCAATGTGACCTTGTGTAAAAATAGGTTAGTGGGCACATTGTGTAGAGGGGACCCACAAAGACCCCACTATCAAATTACATTTCTTACATATCCAATACTCCATAAGTGAGCCTCAAAGCCATGTAGTTCTCCCCTATGTGTTGGCTTATGTCTAAATCATGTAATGTGTGTAAAGTAAGTACAATAGTGACCTAGTTTGTAACTTGGAAAATAAGACCTTATGACTATTCCTTTAGTACTCCAAACCTATATATGTGTTTTATTATGAGTGGTATTGAAATAGGTAAGATTTGATCAATTTAATGTTTGATAGAGTTTTTTAGATAAGTGCCTTAGTCTTTTTAGTTCAATTTCTTGGTGGTGAATGAATGAGGGTTGATATTATATTTATACCAATCTTATAAGAGATAAATCACATTAAATAAATTATGTCAACCATTTGGATATGTTTAATTTATAAATTAGGTGACTTTAGGACACTGGAAACTTATGTCAGGTTAGGATAGTAATGTCGATATGAAATTAGTTTGGATTTTTAAATATTAGGCACATGTGTCATAGCATATATACTTTAGATATGTCTCATGATTAAACTATGTAAATAATAGTACCAATGTATATAACTCTACCAAAACTATGAATCTAAATCATATAATTATGTGTTTAGGCCAATTTGGATAACTATGTAAGTGTGGAGGACATATTTCCCAATCATGCCCATATTATATATGGATAAATATAAAAATTAATATAAGTACCAATGTGGAGGACATGTTTCCAAAACATGCCCCACACTATAAATTAGAGATGTTGAATACTGAATAGGTGTGGAGAACATGCTTCTAAAGCATGCTCCTACTAAATCTAGAAAATGTGAATGTGTCTAAGCCATGTCCACATGACATTCTACCACAAAATATACAAACTAAGTACAATATACTAAATTAGTGTGGATAATATGATTCTAAAGCATGCCCCCACTAAATCTAAAAACTATGAATTTGTGGAAGCCATGTCCATATGAAATGCCTCCATTGAATATACAAATAGGTATAAGTACCCAATACTGAATGAGTGTGGATAACATGCTTCCAAAATATGCCCCCACTATAATCTAGAAACTATGAATGTGTGAAAGCCATGTCCATATGACATGCCCCAAATGAATCTGATAACTATGCAAAGTGTGGAGAACATGCTTCCCAAGCATGCCCCCAGTAATATGCCCCACTTTTGAGGTGAGGGAAAAAATAGTACCTCGAAGATACCTCACCTAAAAAGGGTAAGACAACTATAAAATTTGTGAATGTAACCATGTAGCATATAAAAGGAAACTTGTCTAGGTAAATTTATCTAAACTATGAATCCAAATCATATAATTATGTGTTTAGGCCAATTTGGATAACTATGTAAGTGTGGAAGACATATTTCCAAATCATGCCCCCATTATATATGGATAAATATAAAAACTAATATAAGTACCAATGTGGAGGAAATGTTTCCAAAACATGCCCCCACTATAAATTAGAGATGTTGAATACTAAATAGGTGTGGAGAACATGCTTCTAAATCATGCCCCTACTAAATCTAGAAAATGTGAATTTGTCTAAGCCATATCCACATTACATTCCCCCAAAAAATCTACAAACTAAGTACAAAATATTGAATGAGTGTGAATAATATGCTTTCAAAGCATGCCCCCACTAAATCTAAAAACTATGAATGTGTGGAAGCCATGTCCATATGAAATGCCTCCATTAAATCTACAAATAGATACAAGTACCCAATACTAAATGAGTGTGGAGAACATGCTTCCAAAACATGCCCCCACTATAATCTAGAAACTATGAATGTGTGAAATCCATGTCCATATGACATGCCCCCAATGAATCTGATAACTATGCAAAGTGTGGATAACATGCTTCCCAAGCATGCCCCCAGTAATATGCCCCACTTTTGAGGTGAGGGAAAAAATAGTACCTGGAAGCTACCTCACCTAAAAAGGGTAAGACAATTATAAAATTTGTGAATGTAACCATGTAGCATATAAAAGGAAACATGTCTAGGTAAATTTATCATTGAAGCCCATATAACCAATATGATCACATGTAGGCCTCATATGCATTATAAATATCATGGAAATGTCTATATAGTAACAATACAAACTCAAAATCAAGTCAAAAGGTAATGTTCCAAGTAGACCACAAAGGGTCATGTTCAAATGTCATAAAATTTAAAGGACATGACTTAGTCAAATGTCCATAAAGTAAGAAATGACATACTCAAATGTCCATCCCACAAGCAATGACATATTCAAATGTCTAATAAGTTAAACATAGATATAGGGGCCATATACAATAGATCATATTCAAATGCTCAAACAATGAAAACAATAGCAAGGCAAAACACTCAAGGAATCATATAAAGTAAAAACATAAGCAACTAGCATAAACATATCATATTAGCTCATGGATCAAATGTGTTAGCATAAAATGTCAATTACATAACATATCAAGTATTATGTGCATGATACAAGCATGGATAATATGCATGTTTAAGTACATATTTAAGCTCAAACATGATATTATAAATTGATCATCAAATGATATAGCCTTTTTGGATCAAGATCATAGAAGATGGATGCCCCCAATATCTCGGTGATGTGAGTAAAGGGAAAGCCCAACACCCATAATTGTATAGAATCATGTATCTATGTATGATTTTAAATGTGTATGTAGGATTAACTAATATGTTATCCCTCAACATGGAACTCACACATAGATGACAAGGAGCCAATAAAAAATGTAGGTGATGAAAATGTTTTTAGATTTTTGAATCTTTTATTTCTTTGTTATTTTTAAAAGTTTTTTAATTTAAGAGTTCCAATACAAAAATCCCTCATCATAAAAATATGTAGGATCATTTGTCCAATTTTTCAAGTTTTGTTTATGAATGTGGATTGCTTCTTCTTCAATATGTTTTTCCAATGGCTTTCCTAAAACTAATGGTGTGGGTAGATAACTATATCCATCACATGGTATACAAATATATGTCCATATCAAGAAAGGTAGCACACATATTTGTATTATCCCACTTGGATTTCCATTCAAGTAGCCAATCTTATCCAAACTTTAATTTCAAATGGGGTTCATGATATAGTATCCATAACGTTATGGTCACCACATGTGTACCACAAGAAATAAGTAAATGAATGTATGCATGGGGTTATGGCATTAATGGAGAGTATATGAGTTTATTTTTAATATATCCCATTTGTTCAAAAAAATTAGTACCACTGATTGTATCCCACTTATTCTTATCAAACTAAAGATGGTGGAAATATACCCTATTAATATAGTAATAATAGTCAAATCTTCATTTTTGGGTCATTTTGAAAGATAATTCTCATTTGAAATATAGGAAGGATTTTACCTTTTGGTCAGTTGTGAGGCCTTATGAGAAGACTCCACATTGTTTGCATGGTATATTTGCATTTAACCCTTGTAATGTTGGCTCAATGTATTTAACCAAGATGGATGAATTGAGTAGAAAGCATTTACATGATCATCTACTATGATTGTGTTCCCTTTATCTAGATTTAATATACCCTATTAATATAGTAATAATAGTCAAATCTTCATTTTTGGGTCATTTCGAAAGATAATTCTCATTTGAAATATAGGAAGGATTTTACCTTTTGGTCAGTTGTGAGGCCTTATGAGAAGACTCCACATTGTTTGCATGGTATATTTGCATTTAACCCTTGTAATGTTGGCTCAATGTATTTAACCAAGATGGATGAATTGAGTAGAAAGCATTTACATGATCATCTACTATGATTGTGTTCCCTTTATCTAGATTTAATGTTGTACCTTATACAGGTGGATTGATCTTATATATGTTAAGACCTATGGTTTCAAATAATTTATGTGAAAGTTGATCAAGTGGATTAATTTTTACTATGCATATTTTCTCATCTATCATATCATGAGTGGTATCATCATCAATATCATAGTAATCAAAAACATGCCCATCTTTCTGCTTAGTATTGACCAATAAATGAAGCTAAAATGAAGGAGGTTCTTGTGCTTTTTAATGGCTCCTTTATTAATGCTTCCTTCTCTTGATGTGCATATATGTACACCTAAATATGTGGTCCCTTATTTGTATCTTGATGTGGTGGATCCATTGTGCTTGACTCAACTATTTCATAAGTGTGTATATTCTCAAGAGAAATACATTGTTTGGGTGGTACCATTGTAGGAATGCCCAAAAATTTGAAATGTTCATCACCAGTGAGTATTGTTAATAAAGACCCATCATGTATGAAATTTACACATCTTTGAAGTGTAGATGGGATAGCTTCCACTGAATGTATCCAAGGTCTACCCAAAATTACATTATAATTCAATGATTGAGACATTACTTGAATGTAGTTGAAATATTTTTTGGTACCAAAGTCACATCCAATGTAATTTGACCAACTCGAAGACTATATGAAATATCAAACCCTTTGATATTCATAATGGAATTTTGAATCAAATTGGTGCTAATGCCCATGGTGGTTAAAAATTTGATATTACAAATGTTTAGGTCTAATTTATTATTAACGAGCACCCTTTTGATTCCCTTATTTTGTATTTTCACTTGTATGAACAAAGTTAACTCTTGATCAATATTATCTTTATATGATAATTTAATTGTATCAAACGAAATAAGTTTGGCATTATTCTTGAGATCTTTCGTGATATCTATAAAATAATTAGGCTCCATATCATTAAGAACTTGAGTTTTACACAATGTCTCATATAGGATATCCTTTTAAACATTAGATTGATTTAGGATCTCAAGTATTGAAATTTTAGCATGTCATCATATCCATTAGATTTTATCATAGGTTTAGGCTTAGTAGGAACCTATTGTATATTAACAGGTGGCAGAGTAGGTTGAGAAACCTTAACTCTTTGAGTAGTAATAGCATGGAATGTAAAATCTAGTATAAATTGTAGGTGAATAATGGGTGTGGAATGTTAACTCTCACTCAAATAAGGCTTCAGTAAAACAAATCATTGAGAGCATACACATTGGTATCTATATACTGGCTCTGTAGCATTTCAATAGAATTATAAAGAGATATCAAATGTTGTCTCCATTTTAACATTATTTCATTATGCTAATGAATTTGCTTAACACTTTTTACAAGATAAATAACTTAAAAAACCATTGAAACTATCACAAATCATAACACCAAATGGGTGATGGATGCATATATAGTGCACATATTATATGATAATCAAGGATCAACAATAGGAAAAGAAATTAACATACCTTAGTTGACCTAGGGTTTTGTGTTAAAAAGTTAATTTGACCAAATTTTTAACCCTTATTTGGACGTGGATCTTACTTGGGTAGGTAAGGTTAAGAGTATAAAAATGATGGGGCACAAGGGTGAATAGAACTACATAAGTCTAATTAAATGTTAAACTTAGACGTATCATATACTAAATTTATTAAACTAATAAAAGTTGTTAATGTAAAGTATAAATATGTTAGATATAGAAATTGAAAATATTAAGGTACTTAGCTAGATCTAATGCTAATGAATATATAGATATGGAACAAGAAGAAATCAAGAAGAAAGATAGTTTTAGAAAAATTATCAAATTCTAGATTTGGTACCTCTAGATATTTGGATAGTTGCATTAGTCCTAAAAAATTACATCAACACTATTGTTTGGGTTTAACTCTAGTGTCTTATATAGAATATGAGATGAAATAAGATATGACCACCTATATGATTTTGAGTTTTACTTCACTTTCACTCTAGTACATTCATATCTAGGTCATGGATTGTTTCTCCTTGTGAATTGTCAAAACCCTAGATTTCCATCTTCAATGTGACCTTGGAGGAAAATGGTTTAGTGTGCACATAGTATTGAACTAACCCATACTAATCCCACTATCAAAGGGTATTGCCTACATATACAATACACCATAATAGGGCCTCAAAATCATGTAGTTCTTCCTTATGTTTTGGATTATGTGTGAATCATGCAATGTGTGTAAAGAAAGTACAATAGTGACCTAGCTTGTAACTTGGAAAATAAGACCTTATGATTGATACTTTAGTTTTAGACCTATATATGTGTTTTACCTATGACTGGTGTAGAAATAGGGAAGCTTTGATCAATTGAATACCTGATAGAGTGTTTTTTATAAATGCATTGGTTCCTTTAGTCTAACTTCTAGGTGTTGAATGAATGAGGGTTGATATGGTACTTATACCAATCTTATTGGGAGATATCTCACATTAAATCACTTAGGTTGACCATTTGTATATGTTTTATTTATAAATTAGATAACTTTAGGGCACTAAAAACTTATATCAGGTCAAAACACTAACATCAATGCTACAATTTATCCTAAACATTATTATCCAAGGATCAATAAAGTGGGTTCAGGCTCAAAAATTATAGAGGTCTAAGATAAGTACATTTTAAGCATTTTGGGAAAGATAGGTGTATGTTTCATCAATATGAGACTGGTCAGAATAATAGATAGGCCAAGGGGAAAAATATAGAATAGATGTAAGGATTGAATAATCAATGCATGTGTATAACTAAGAGAAACAACCAAGGTCTGAGTTTGCCAAGTGTACAATATTGAGATGCTACATAATCACAAAATATCATCTATAGTGAGCTTCTAAGTTGTTTGTTATATTTTTGAGATTTGTATTTATATTGTACCTTTTTAAATAATATCATGGGAGTGTTAAATAATATAAATATGCTGACCTATGCATATTGTGATATTTTCAATTTGACCATTTAGAAGGCAGAGACACTAGCATCAAATTTCAGACACTATAATCAATGTTAATGTCCTAATCTAGAAGCTAGGTAAAAATTTGTTCAGGATATGTAAAGGTGGGATGGAAATCATATTTTATGTATATTATAGGCTATAGGTGATATGTTTCAACATAATATTAGGGTAATAATAAAAGATAAGCAATTAGCCATAGTAAGATGGTGAATACAAACTTTTCAGTAGTAGGAAGGTCAAAACTAAAGGGTTGAACCATGATTGGTATTTATCAAGTCTAAAATACTAGAATGTGATATAAAATTAGATTTTAGTATCTATACTACTAATTAAATAAAGGAAATAGTATAAGGTTATAAATACATACCTTTATGGGGACTCATCAAGCCCCAATCTCCCCCTTGGCCAATGGTGTTTTACAAAATATTATTGTCATTGTAAAGACCTCAAATGGTTGTTAAAAGACCTAAGAATACTCCTAATGATTTTTCCTATTGTATTTCCAATACTTCTACAATATAATCTTCCTAAAAGATAAGATTCTACCTAACTCCTCTAAATATGACTTAAAGCATAAATATGAGAGAAAGTAGAGTGAATAGAGTGTATATGTATATATTTTGAATGAAATATGGCTTGTATATATAGTGATCACATACCTAAAACTAACCCTAAGAAATAATTTTATGGCATCATAAAGATCAATATAGTTAATATAGTTTGATTATGATTATGGCTAAGTCGATGCAGTATGAATGTCAGTAAATAGGATCAAATTTTCATCAAGCTAGTTGATATAGTATATGAAGGTGAAAGGTGATAAATAGATGGCATTAGCATGGCTAATGCTATAGGATATGAGGAAAATAATATATATGAATGAGATAGGATGTAAATAGTTAGGTATAAAGACAATTTTTAGGAAGCTAATCTAGTATTAGGAATGATATGATCATGACATAGATAATAACATCTATCATAAAACACCACAAGCATACCCACCCCTTTCTCTATGCATTGTTTAAGGTTTGCACTCAAGTATATCAATGTTCAATAATTCACTACAATATAATGTGTCATTAGGTGATAAAATTGAAAAATATTATGTGTATGCATAATCCCCACCCAAAGCTCATCACATGTCACAATAGTGTAACATGGGATGGTGCTTTGAGAAAGAACATGGCATCATGATAACTGAGCTAACTCAAACTTAAATAGATAAAATTACATAAAATTAAATAAAATGAAATGCATAACTTCACTTATCTTGATAATTGTAAATAAAATGTTATATGTGAATGAGATTATGAATGGTGCCCAATGTGTAGAGTGAAGAGGCAAACCTAAAAAATAATATAAAACTCTATTTTTTGTAAAAGTATTATGTTCACACCTAAAAATTATCTATGTCATTAGGATTATAAGGATTCATTCATTTTGTGAAGAGGACATATAGAAATAAATATAGGCAAAGGATGTAATCTTGATGTGACTAACTAAAAAATGATAGTACGATGATGCACGTTTTATTCTTTTTTATCAAATTTCAACAAATGAATGGTCAAAAAGAATAAAATATAGGTGATGAAAATGACATATTAAGTAATTAAATGGAAAAAAAACAATCAATAGATGTGAAAAATGATTAAATGATAAAAATAAATGTAAAACAAGCCATAATAGATTAGATATATAAAACATTATAGGTAAGATAAAAGATCAATGTAATATAGATAAAACAAATATATGTGAGTAAATAATGTAATCTCATGTAAGATAAGCATGTCAAATCAAAACATGGAGAAAACATATAAGACTATGTTGAGAGGTGTTTTAACTTGGCCAATAATATGTGGGGGTCATTAATCCCTATCTCTCCTAAAAAAAGAAGATCCTATGAGAGAAATGCTTCCCCAAGGTCTTGGTTACCAATTATTGGTGTGCAAGGTAACCTAGTTAATTGGTTATGACCATTTCATATCAAGGGTCTTCAGTGAATATTTCAAACAAACCTAAATGGATTACAGTTATGGATCTTGTTTCCTAAGGGATTATTAGATAAGAATATAACCATTGAAATATAGTTGATCTAAAGCATGTTCATTGATTTTATACATTCAATAATGCAATTATAATAATAAACATATCTAAAAAATAAAGATAAGCATGCATATTTAGATTGCATCACAAAAGTTAATGTAATCTAACTGACTAATAAAAAATATAAAAATAAGGCAGAGAGAAAGAGAAAGAAAATCCCACTTTCTAATGTAGACCAAATTGATTCTGTTGAGCATATAAATCCCTAGATAAACTAATTTCTAATTAAGCTAGACATAGAACAACTCAAACTAAGTATGGTGCAAGAGTCTATGGAATGAAGTATAAAAATCAATGAGGAAAATAAGGACACCATAGACATGCACAAAGCAAGTTAATCAAGTGACAAAACTTTCAAATATATATGTTTATATTAAAAGGATGAAATTGGGATTCATCAAATACTTATGTGAGTTACATACATGGCTTCCAAATAACCTTATCTCAAAAATGGCTAATCTATAAGCAAGAAAAATTCATGAAATAAATGACTGGTCTACTTAAATAGGTAGAACTAGCCAATATGATCTACTAATCTACTTTATTATAAAGGATCCAACCCTTATTACATCATAAGAGCTGATCTTATATAGGTATGTAGGCCTCTGGTGTTTAAATTTAAATTTAACTACTAATGGGATAGTTATAGAAATCATCAATGTGATTGGGAGATGTAGTTAAGGAGAGAAATTGAGATATTTGGCAAATTGGTGGTGTGCATAATATTTGTGTAATTAAAACCATGATTTAATTAAATATTGGTAGCTAAAAGTAGTTGAGCTTGCCTTAGTATGAATAGTTACCCATGCTCTGCATCGACCATTTCCATGTCTCTTTAAGGCTGAGTTTCTCTTTTATGATCTATGCTTGATCCCAATACACATGCCATAATTTTATTAATTTTGTTATTTATATTCACAATGAATTCCACCATTTTAGATCATTTATTGGTGAGTATATCTGAATCTAACTTGATTCTATAAATCAAATTGGATGCACAGTTCATTTTTAAATTTTTAATAGCTTTGATGGTCAAATAAAATGTTAAACTTAATTTTATGCTTTTCTAGTTGTGTATCCAGCTTGTCTTTTCTTGGCAAGATCACTACTAAGTGGATTCTATTCACTCTTTCACTACTCAAAATGAAGGCTTTTATACATGTTGATTGCTTAGATCATAGTGAATAATAATTTCACTATGTAGTGTCATATCACTTACCTAAAGTTCTAACACACTACTTCACTACATTGACCAGCTTGGGGATGCAAGGTAAAATAATTTCACTATGTGGCATCATCCTACTCACCCACTTTCTCAGTGTTAATGATTATGTATGGACATCTCTAATATAGTGGGTCATTGATATGGTGCCACATGGTATAATATTTCTTGTCCACTTTCCCAAAGGATCTTTACTTTTATAGATATTTCTAGGGTAGTAGATTATTGGGATCATGCCACATGTGATAATCCTACCAACCCACTATCCTAGAGGAATTGCATTGTACATTTCCAATCATGATCAGTAGGTCACTAGGATCTTGACACTTGGTAGCATCCCATTAATGTATTTTCCTAGATCTTTACTGACATAGAGGCCCACTAGGTAAATACTTTAAAATAGAATAAGTCCCATAGAGTGGTGAAAAGATGCTAGTGGATCCAAGTAACTTTTATAAAATTGTTAAGTGTCAAAACTCCTTCTGAATATGTTTGGGCCTTAGAAAGCCATTGGAGGTTGTCATGTGGCACTAGGCAAAGTTTAATATCATGAAAGAAAAATAAATAAGGCATAGTCATCAAATTCAAATTTTAAAATCCAATAGCTAAACTTTGAAATAAAATGAATTTGAAAATTCAAATAAAAACATTTAAGTTCAAAGCCAAAAATAATGACTAAGTGTAGAATAGAAATTGTGAAAATGACTTAGTCACTTTATTTTATTCTAAAGCCAATTTATTCCATTTTTTATAAAATTACTACGTAAAATAATAAATATTTAAAAAATATTTAGTCATTTAGCCTAAGATTAAAGCAGAAATAGACAAAATTATTTAGAAAAAGAAGCATAAAACTTAGAAATAGTTAGATATTTGCACAGACCTAAGGTGAAATGGCTTAAAAAAGAGCTTTAAAATGTGTTTCAAAACACAATTATTAAAAATACCAAAACTTAATAGATTCATGAAAATTTAGATATTTGTAAGTCAGTCTTAGATGTGGTTCTTATGCCAATTTTTTATGATGTAGATTTAGTTATTATGGTTTGGCTTAAACAATGAAGCATACTCAGATTAAAACTTCACATCTATAAAATATGATCTTACAAGAAGTAAATTTTAATTAGTCAACCACTGAAACTTCTTGAGGTATAATACCAAACTCCAGAGAAAAAAGAGTGTCCCCATTATTTATTCAAAAATAGGGCATGTTATGCAAGCAATAGATGGAAACTCCTTCTGGGAAATACTCCTAAGTTTTTCAAAAATCTAAAACCTCTAATTTCATAAGAAGAAAAATTATTATATACCATCAATAACTTAGAACAAACCATAAATCAAATGCACTAAATTCTATGGGAACAAATAACATACTAACCTAAGAATCTAACCAAAGATGATCCAAGTTTGTGACCAAATGATTAATTCATTTTCTTTGCATTCACACATATTAATTCATATTTTCATGAGTTTAGGACTATTGAGGGAAAAATATTTTACATTTCAACTTGGGTAGAAATGGTAAGGGCATTGCTCTGTTGCCATCTAGGCATTTTATAAACCTAAAATATATACCTTTGATCACTTCTAAAGGCCTTTCTATATTTCCAATCAAGATGGAAAGCCTATGGTGGAAGATCACACTTTTGAGGAGAAAGTTCATATTTTACATTTTATCTCAATTATTTTTGAAATGAGATTTTGCATTCATCCATAGAGGGTTGGGGACCAAGCCATGGGTAAAGGGAAATCAACAAGTTCATGACAACTCAAGACAAATTATAATTTAATAAATTTTGCATTTTCATTGGATATTTAATTAAGTGTATTGGAAGGTTGTCAATAAGATAATAACTTTTCTAAATTCACAAGTTTTATTTAGAATCATTAACCTTTAAAATTTAGGAAAAGGGCAAAGTAATCATAGCAATTCACACAATATTTTCAAGCAAATTTTGTAATTAGGTTCTTTGAGCACCATTTATGTTACTTATAAAACATAATTTCTATTCATTACTTTGATTAAGAAGGAAACCATAAGTAAAAATAGTTAGGATAAACCCAATAATGAAAAAAGAAAAAAAAACAAAAGGAAACATAAGCTAACAACAAGGGACATGAAAGAAAGAAAATATGAAAGGGAAAAGAAATATTCATAGGGGGTTTCAAGAAAAATGCATGCTTAAATTAATTAGACACCTGATTCATTAGGATTTTGAGGAGGGTAAAAGATAATACTACATTTTACTATGTTTTTCTTTATGATAGATTACACTATCCCATAATGATTTATCAATGTTCTTTCCATGCAAATTAAGAAATTAGAGATTGTGGAATAGCATTTTTATAGTTAATTTGTTTAAATAATTTGGGATAGGGTGAAGAAAATACCTCATCCCATGCATTATGTTATAGTGAGGGATGTGGCTAGGTATTCATACATACCAAGCTGATTGGAAGATCTAGCCTAAAGGTGGCATGTTATTGATTGAAACCATCAAATAGATCAATTAGTGGTTTTTATTTGATGCAAATAGATTCCTTCTTAGCATCCTTATATTTATCTTTGTCATCTAGAAGGCATGGGAGTGTTTTAGTTTCCTCTCATATCAGATAGCTTCTATATTTTTCATCATTAGCCAAAGTATGTGAAGAGTTAGGTTGAATTAGATCATTATTATCTTACATCTCCAATGAAATAACTTATTCATTCAGACCACTATGCTTATGATATTTTATTTATACCTTAACAATATTTGTTACCTTAAACATGGAACATTTTATTATTGGTAAATTTAGGATGGTTATGGTGTCATCAAATAAACTCATGAACTCCTTCTCTTCCTTTAACTCAGGCCTCAAATGAACTCTTCCTTGTGCAACCCAACATGTTCTTGACATACCATTTTAGGCTTGACTATTTTTTTTGTTAAGAAGAACATTTGAGTACTATTAACTGGTTTGAAGGTAAGGTTGAACTAAAGAAAGGGATAATTAATTTCAAACCCTTTCAACTCATTTTATTCAAAGGGATGGCCTCCTTCTTAGTTTTATTCTTCAATTTCATTCCCTTTTGATGATGTAGGGAAGGTCGCATCGCTACCTTAGAGATGCTCATCATCTTATACTAACACTTCAAATGCATGAGTAGGAAAATATAAGAAGGATGATTTAGATACATAATAGGCATATTCCTCTTCTAATTTCTACAGATACTAAAAAATATATTCCATCTAAGTGTAAGATTCTTCATGTTATTTTTTTTTTATTTTTTGTGGGCAACTCTTTATGAATTGCACTTTTGGACACTAGATCACCTTCCACAATTAATGTTTCCTCATTTTTGGAGTCATCATCACCATTGATGTAATATTAAAATAATGTATTGGACTTATGAAATGGGATGTTCTCAGTGTCCATGATCATCTCAACATCAGCAACATAACCAAGTTCATAGATTCCACATGGTGTACTAGGGTATGTAGCTTCATAGCTCAAATTTTGCATTACCTATTATTTTACCCCTATAACAAATGGTATTTGATTAATAATAGCACCCAAAGATAATAAATCACTATAAAAATAAGAATCAACCTACTGATTACACATAGAATTAATTGAGTTACATTCATTAATAAAGTAAGCAGGGCTCTCATTTGTCATAGGGAGGTTGGGTTGAATGAAAGCTTGGGGAAATGCTTCATTATAAGGAACATAGTAATCCATGGGATGATTTTTATGCATGTAATTCAAAGTATTTGAAACATAAATTCCCTATTTTTCTAAATAATATGAAGGGTTAACTCTAAATCCTTGAGACATTGATTGTTACTCTACATTGATAGCATCTTTATAGACCAATGTTAATGATGCAAGAGTATATGGATTCATATTAATAAACATAGAAGTTAGAGGACCCAAGGAATTGATATTTATCCTCATTACCAAATCCTCATCTTATAAGAAAGGATATTTTAACCTAGTGTATATCTATTTCAATTTATGGTTGAATACACTAATCAGATCATTAGGCTCTTTGTGGGTTGTGGCAATTTGATAAAACAAGACAAAAGGGTAAATAAGCACACTAAAATGGTTAAGAAATAAATTCTAAAATATGAACCAAGTGGTGATGGACCCTTTTTTTAAACCAAGGTACCAATAATAAGTTCTTTGATCCAACAAAAAGGGGAAAAATCTAAAAGCCATGTCCTCATGTTGAATTTACCTTTTGATAATGGCTTTTTTAAAATCCTAGATGTGTTCTTTAGGCACCTTGACCCCACTATAAATATACTTCACAAATAATGTGGGGTTTTTGGGAGAGTCATGTGAAGGTCCTGGAACATTCACAGGGTAGTTATGTCCTCATATCCAAGTAAGGACCATTGGAGGACCTAGATAATTAGTATTCCAATCTAAAAACCTAGAAAACAACTAGGAAACTCTTTTAAAAAAATAATAAGTTTAAAATAATATAGTTCAAGCTCTCTTTCTAGTGCCATATATGTTGATAAGTGTTTTGACATGGCCAATAATAGGTAGGGGTTTTTAATCCCTATCTCTCCTAAAAAGAAGATCCCATGAGGGAAATGCTTCCCTAAGGCCTTAGTTACCAAGTCTTGGTGCATAGGGTAACCCAATTGGCTCTTTATGACCATTCTATACCAAGGGTATTTAGTGAATATTTTATATAAATCAAAATGCATTTTATTTTTGTATATTTTTACCTAAGGGATTAGCAAATATGAATTTAACCATGGAAATAGAGCTGATCTAAAACATGTTCATTATTTTTATACATTCAACAATACAACTACATCAAAAAATAGAGATACTAAATCAAGATAAATATGTAGAATCAAATTGAAGCTCATAAGTTAAACTAATATAATCTAATCAAATGATAAAAAAGAGAAAAATAGATAAGGGTAGGGAGAAAAAGAAAGAAGAGACTACTTTTTAATGTAGACTAGCTTGATTTTATTGAGCAAATAAATTCTTGGATAAACTAGTCCTTAGTTGATCCATACCTAGCATAACTCTAACTAAGGATAATGAAATATTTTTTAGAATGAAGTAGAATATTCAATGAGTAAAATAAAACCACCATATACATGTGTAGACCAAGTCTATCAAGTGATAAAGATTTTTCTATTAAAAAGATCAAATTAGGATTCATCAGATACCCATGTGAGTTATAAAAAATGGCTTCCAAATAGTAATTACTCAAAAAAATATAATCTAGAAACTAATAAAAATGCATGAAATAAATGATTGGTCTACCTAACTATAGAGAACTAGCTATTTTGGTTTGTTGATCTACTATATTTTAAGAGATCCAACCCTTATTACATTGTATGACATGATCTTATATATGTGTGTAGGCCTAAGGAGTTTAAATTCAAATTCACCCACTAAAGGGGTGTTTACATAAATCATCAATGTGATTGAGAGATACAATTGAGGGGTAACTCAAGATATTTGATAGATTAGTGGTATGTATAGGGTTTATGCAATTAAAACCATGCTTCAATTAAATGTTGGTAGCTATATGTAGTTGGGATTCCCTCAGGATGGCTAGTCACCCATGCTCTATGTAAACCATTTTCATGCCTCTTTAAGGTTGAGTTTGTTTTTTAGGATCTATACTTGATCCCAATGTACACACCATACTTTGATTAATATTGTTTCTCAGCTTTACATTAAATTCCATCATTTCAAATCATTTATTGATGAGGAAATTTAACTCCAAATTGATTTAGTAAATCAAATTTGTTGTGCACTCCATTCTTGGATTTTTGACAGCTTCAATGGATATATGGGCCATCAAACTTAATTTTGTGCTTTATTGACTGCATAGCCATCTTGTAATTTCTTGGTAGGGTAACTACCAAGTGGCTTCTCTTCACTCTTCTACTACTCAAAATGAGGGTTTTTATGCATTCTAACTATTTACATTATGATGAATCTATATTTCACCTTGTGGAATCATCTCATTTACTCAAAGCTCTAACACACTTCTTGGTTACATGGATATCCCTAAGGATATATAGCAATAGGATTTCACCATGTGGAATCATCTTACTCACCCATTTTCCTAGGGATACTACTTATATATGGACATCTTTGGGATAGTGGGTCACTGAGATGGTGCCATGGTACATTATCTTGCTTAATTTCTCACTTAGATGCTCTTTTCTTGTATGGATGTTTTTTTGGAAATAGGTAACCAAGATCACACTATATGGTGTAATCTCACTAAACCATTAGCTTAGAGGCTTTGCATTATATAGTTTCAATCAGGATCATCGATTCACGAGGATATTGACACTTGGAAACATCTCACTGACCCACTCACTTGAAGATTTGCTGATGTAGAGGCCCATCAGGTAAATCCTTAAAAATTGACTAAGTCTCATTTAGAGGCAAGAAGATGCCACATGGCTCCAAGTAACTTTTATAAAATTAACTATGTCAAAAGCCCTTTTGAACTGGCCCAAGCCACTAGGAGACATGAGAAGTCATCGTATGGTACTGGGCAAATTTTAAGAACCTATGAGTAAAACAAATAAGGCACAAATAATAAACTCAAATTTTAAAATCTAATGCCTAATATTTGAAATAAAATGGCTATGAAATTCAAATAAAAATGTTTAAGTTCAAATCCAAAAATGACTAAGTGTAGAATATAAATTGTGTAAATGATTTAGTCACTTTGTTTGATTTGGAAGTCAATTTCTCCATTTTGTATAAAATGACTAAGTAAATTAATGATGATTTAAAAACATTTATCCATTATCCTAAGATTAATTTAGAAATGGACCAAATTTCTTAGAAAAGGAAGTGAAAAACTCAGAAACAATTAGAATTTGCACAAACCTAAGGTGAAATGGCCTAAAATGGATCTTTAAAATGTGTTTTAAAATACAAGTATAAAATAGACCAAGATTTAATAGATTCATGTAAATTCAAATATTTTTAAATCAGTCGTAGATGTAATTTCTATTCCAAGTTTTTATGATGCAAATTTAGTTATTATGGCTTGGCTAAAACAATGAAGCATACTCATATTAAAAGTTCACATCTAGAAAATATGTTCTTTCAAAAAGGAAATTTTAAATAGGCAACCACCAAAACTCCTTGAGATATAAGAGTAAAATATAGAGAAAAAGGAGGGTCCCCATTTTTAGTTTAAAAGTGGAGTGTGTTGTGCAAACAATAACAAACTGAAAATAAAATGTAATTCAATCATGTCAAGTAAAACATGAATAAAAACATGAAAGATTATAAATAAATGTAATTAAAAATATAATATAAACATGTCAATTCAAACATAAATAAAAACACAAATGAATGTATTCAAAATTTCTTATGTAAGATAATTGAAATCCATAAAAATGAATAAGAACATGATGGATGAATGAAAACATAAAGCTTTAAATAATGATAACTCAATCTTTAGTGATTGTTCTAAAATGTGACTTAGGAAGTTAAAAATATATAAATACATGATAGTCATAACAATGATGTGGTGTTTAAATGTAAAGGTGAAAGGTGTTTTTGAGGAAGGCCTCCTCCTATTGAATATCTTACAATACAACTCACAAACTAAGCCAAGTGGCATAAGTAGGTAGATGTGATCAACTAAAATTAATACCCATCAAGGGGGTAGGAATAAAAATTTTATGTATGGAATTTGAGTCATCACATGGGTGATTTAAACATCCTTATTAGGAGTGAGACACTCTAAATGAGTGGGAAAGGATTAAAAATATCAACATCAAGAACCTATGAGACTCTAACTAGTGAATATAAATCTTGGGTCAATAATTGAAGTAAATAGACCATCCCATGAAGGATATATACATAAAATTAAAATGATCCTACCTTCCCATAACTTTTTATCTACTCCTTAGGACACCTTAAAGTGTTGTAGACCTATTGTGAAGATTGGGTACCTATGTGAGAAGATAGGTGGCACTAAATATGTAGGAAGATATAATGATGTAATGATATCAAACATCCTACCCTAGTGTAATTTCCTACCACACCCAAATGTACATCATCTCTATCATGGGGCCAACTATGTGTAGACACCCAATTCTAGCCACAAATGGGTTTCGACTAGACTTCATATTGGTCCCTAAAACAAATTACAAATTAAGCCTATGAATCACTAAACTTCCCAATTTTATTTACGTATAATTCATCAATGTTAAAAACCATGTTGAGGCATCCCTATTTTGGATACTACCTATATGCAACCATAACCTCTCATAGATTCATCCCTAATCACCTTGTAACCTAACAACTGGTAGGTATGGACCCACTAAGTGGGGTACTTGATCAAATCTTAAAAGATCAAAAATCATAATAAAAATGAATAATATAATTTAAAAATATTAAATTATTATTTTAATTATCCATTTACAATTAATTAATATTTAAAAATGAAAGTTCTAAAAATCAAAATATTAAGCCTTTTCATCATTGCTTTTATGAGTTGTCAAGCTTTTTCAAAATATGCCAAAATATCTAATTTGAGAACCATGAATAGTAATTTAAAATCATAATTACATGAAAACTTTTAACTCAACTAGAGTTAGTCTCAACTCACCTAGGGTTAGTTTAAACCCATTCCATGTTTGAACTCAAACTTAACTCACCTTGAGTGAGAGTTAGCTTTTGAGGCTATAAATACAAGGCCATACCTATTGGTGTTTAAGCTCTCATAAGCCAGAGTTATAATACTAATTTGGAGAGAGACAAGATTTTAAATTAATGTTACCATGCCAAAATCATAAGCAAGGCAACTAAGCCTAGGTGCCAAGTAAAGGAGAATCCAACAAATCTCTAATAATTGAGATTTTTTGATGCACAAACCAAGGAAAGCACTTCAACAAGCCATTTAGATCTCCATGGAAGTAAAAGAGTGTTTTATTTTGTGTTCTAGTTTTTCTTTCATTCATATGTTTGTTACCCATGCTCTCCCTAGTGTCTAGGCTAGAGGTGTTAGGATTTTAGTGTGTTATTTTGATTTATTTTATTAGAATACCAAAATACTAACCTCCCCTATATGTATTTTTTTTTACATAATGGCATGCCCGATGGGACCAAGTATCTCATATGGCCAAGGAGATTGGTGTGTTAGTTTTATTTTTTCTAATGCATGTATGAAAATATTCAAGTTTCAAGTTTTATCTTTATTTTTTATATCTTTTTTAAGCAAGTCACAGGTTGTCGGGATCAATGTCAATTTTACAGATTGATGTTGAGTATAGTAATCGATCACTATATTTGTGTAAAAAATAGAACAAGGCAAAGAAAATGGCTAATAATGATTTTATTTGATTTTTCTTTCCTTTATTTTGTGTTTGATGATCTACATGTTGTTTGTATAACCCATCTCTTGTAGAATTTGTGAGATGTTTATTTTCAAGATCATTTACTAATCATTTTTCTATCAAAATAGACTTTTTTTTATGTGTTTTACAAGAAACCTTGATGATCTACTTAATCGATTTTGATTTCTGTAATCAACATCAATCTCTATGTATTAGTGACAATTGGTCTCTAAGACAAGAAATTAAAAAACCCGAGATCTAAATTTAAAATGTTGTTTTCTCACTTGATTTTGGGCTTATAAGTAGGGAAACCCTCTAACAATTTGTAGGTCCTGAGGTGGAAATATCAAATTTTAAGCATGGTTAAATCTTACACATGTTGTATTTAGTGCTTAAAATGTACTTATTTATTTTCATCTCTTAGTTTTTTTTTAAGTTTTTGCAATTATCAACAACAAAGCCAAGGATCTCAAACTTAATTACATACTTAGTTTTTGTTTTATATAAATGAACTCTCATAATTATTTAAATACTCATAAGAGTTTTAATTGTCATGCTTGTTTCTTGAAGTGTTTGTTTAACAAAATGGGTGTCACATGTATGCTCACTCCTTACATTTGTCACTTTGGTCTAAAATCATGGAAAAAAAGTCACTAAGGCCCTCCCCAAAATTTGTATGATTTGGGTGATTTCAAAATTACCCCAAATTCCTTCCACTTTTCTTTATTTCATGTATGTTGTCTTGTGCATAGGAGTTCACCGCCTCCTCACAAGTTCTCTAAGGAAGTGTTAACCTAAAAATTCATCTCTCAACATCATTTAAACATTAATACATGGTGTCATATATAAATTGAGGGTGACCTAGTAGGATGCTTGTTTTGAGTGGTTAAAATAAGCTCCATTAGTGGTAGTTGGCCTTTGAACATAAGGGTAACTTGGATATCGTAATAAACTGATTAATTGATAGATGTAGTGGTTGTGAAAATGAATTGACCTTTTCAAAACAATTTGGTTGATGTGGATCCAAATGATGTGATTGTTCCTTACTATTTACCACACATATGAGACCATTTAGAAATAACTAAAAATTTGATAATTTAGACAACCCCACTTTCCACAAACATATTGTTGATGCGGGGTGAGTAGACCAAAGTTCCATGTCAACATAAAACTCTTGAGAGAAGAGGGGGTCTAAAACATCTAATTTTCATTCACTTTTACTTTTTGGATTCACAACTTAAAATCCTCTCAAGAGAAATTATATATGGAATTTGATAATAAAATGCAACTTTGTCAGTTTTAGGATTTAGGACATTATACTTAGGTGTTTTTATCATTTTATCTTTTTTAATTGCATGGTATTCAGTCAAAAGTAATCATACCACGTATAAAATTATTATTTTTTACACATCACTCCTTTGTTTGAAAAGGATTTATTCCATCTATTTGACACCACCTTTGCCTTGTCATTTATCAAACCTTTGTGTTTATGTCACTTGTTTGAAAGGGGTGTTATTATGCTGCCCATTTCATTCCAAGCCTTGTGCCTTATAAGTCTAAAAAAAAACCATTTTTCATACCTTTATATCAATATAACATCATTACACTACTTGAATTATTTCAAAGACTTGTTACCTTGTGTCCAAATTGTAAATCAAAACCCTATGTGCCTTTTGGATTTATGCCTAGTATTGTCATGCCATTTATTATTGTCTAGATTTTTGTCTATTTTGAGTAACCAAATATTATAAATCAAGGTTTAAATTATCCTTGATAATTTTAGATCTAAACATTAATTGGTTTTTGCCTATGCCTCATGCAATTTTAGCCTAGACATTTTCCTTTCACTTTTGGGTTATGTGACTTAGGTTAATTCTTTGCTCAATTTAAAGACTATTTTTGTGCCTAGATTTGGTGAAATAGTCTATCTTCCATATGCCTAAAATTTAATGTATTTTTATAAATGATCAAGTGTGTGTTTAAAACTAAATGCCTAGTTTGTGTCAAAGTATTTCAAATTTGTTAGATTAAATCTCTTACCTCTTAGACCTTGTTTTGTTTAAAGTCTAGCTTATGTGCCTTGTCCCCAAAAGACCTATAAGTTCATATTTTGAGCCTAAACTTTGTACCTTATTTTCCAAAATACTTAGCAACATTTATTTCTTTATACCCATATTAGACTTGTTTGAAACACTTTTTACCTAAGTTTAGCATTTCGGCTTTTATTCATCCACTTGACCCTTTTATGTAAGAAATTTGATGTTTGACATTTGAAATTAGATCATCTTTATACCAAGTTTTAGCATTTCCCATTTTGAAGATATAGATTCATTCCATAAGCCAAGTTAGACCAAGTTTTGACCATTTATCCTTTAAAACTTATTTTTCAAATTTAGTAACTCTAGGCCTTCTTCATGTAACATTTTTTATTGATTTAAATATGTCTTGTTGCACTCACATCAAAGTAATGTATAATATAGGTTATGATAATGTGTTCACACAAGGGGACATTTTTTAATATCCCTATGGTGAGGATGTTATTTGTGAGATGGATTCTTATCCTACTTACACTACTCAATCTATGGAAGAAAACCAATATCCCTTAGCCCACTATTTTATTAACATGCCTCCATACTTAGAGTAGGACTAAGAGAAAACCATGTAGTATCTCACTAGTATACCATTACTTGTAGAACAATTTCAACAACAACCATATTATGTTACTATACCATCAATGTATGATCCTTATTTTTTATCATCACTTGCTTGAAAACAAGGATGAAGTTTTAGTTAGAGCTATGGAGGTAGGGTCCAAGTTTCCAAGGGAATTTCCTCTTGAAAATTTACTTAGTTTATTCAGAGTGCCTCTCAACATGCCTTCTAATAAACCTATTGAATAGGCCTCTACTAATCATCCTCAATTACTTGTGTTTATTTTGTATTAAGACCCAAATATAATTATCAAAAGAAAGGGCCTCATGGAATACCACTTTATAAAAATGAAAAAAACATATCAAACCTATTTAAATCTAGCACATAATTTTAATAAGATGGCCATATCAAATGCTCCATTCATAGAGGTAGCTCCTTCCACATGAGTATTAATTGAGTTGACCAATCAAGATAATTTCGGTATAGACCTATTTCTGCAAATCACTTCAGTCAAAGGCATGTTCAAAGTCACATCCATCGAAGAAGTGACTACTACCTCTATGCATACAAATGTGCCAAACATGATGGATAACAAATTAGTGTATTCCAATCCAATACAAAGTTGTTTAACTCCACCAATAACTAGTCTATAATAATTACCTTTATTTAATACCATGAGTGTTTTGTAACATTAGGGGTAAGGAACTCCTACATCCCAACCATAATAATTTACCTCTAATCCTCAACCATCTACTTATTCAAACATGCAAACACTAGGGTTAAGTAATCAAATGTTGACTAGTACTTTTGCCTCAACAAGTGATGAATATTACTCCACCTCAATAGGTGATGACTAACATTCCACAAAAATAGGCATATTCTAATATACAATCATAGAAGAGATAGAATATTATGCCACCTCAATAGGGGAAATAAATGTTCCACCTTGATAGGTAGTGATAAGTGTACCTCTAAAATCATACACCAACATACCTTTACAATATCATATGTTATCTAATCCATAATGTATGTCCATTTGTCAAAGACAAAAGCCAAACATCCAACAAATATATAATTAATAGGTTGTCATTTAACCAAGAGGAAATACTATCTAATAGGTACCAATTAGATAGTAATTTCCTTTTGTTTAAAATGTGCCATAGATACAATGATAGGGCCTTGGTCCATAATAAGTTCCCCTTATTCAGCCAGATTTGACTAGTTGGTAGCAAGTCCCTACTCAACCTTAGCAGGCATAGTACTTTATCCTAAGCCATATCCTTCAATCACAACCAAATTTATCTTAAAATTATGCCTATATACTAAATCCAAACTAAAATATCACACCATAATGTGTGCAATCACAACAACTACATCCTAATCTAGAAATGAATATTCCTGGTTGGTTTACTCAAACCAACATTCCAAAAACCATTCCTCTATTATACCTTAGTCAAGGTAATCCACCTTTGAACACCCATCCACCACCTTAGCCAAATGTTCCATCTAGTTTCTTGGCCTAAAAACTCCAATAAATGAAAGATGCAATTATCACCATTTAAGTAGGGAAACAAACCAAGTAGTTTAACTTAGATGATGTGTGTTCATACCCATTCAACATGGAGTATCTATAGATACCACTTAATCTAGGGTATAAACCACTAAAATTTGATAAATACAAGGGTAAAGGAGACCCTAAGGCCCATTTTATAGAATTATTTTTTGATTTTCATGTAGTGTATTATAGTGACATTTATTTACTCCTTTTATTTCCTAAAAGTTTAGCAGGACATGATTTAGAATGTTTCCTAAACATACCAAAGAATTATGTACCTAATTTGGATCACCTCTTGGAAAAATTTGTGTAGCATTTCTCCTATAATATTGAACATGAGATGTCATTGGTAGATTTGACTTAGGCCAAGTAGAAAGTTTGTGAAAGCTTTACAATCTCTCTACATATATGGAGAGCACTTTCTAATCACTTTAACCATAGCTTACCAGAAAAATAATTAATCATTGTGTTTACTAAAAATATGCATAGTGAGATATCATATCATATGGATCTTCAATATGCACATACTTTCAAATAGATCATCGACAAAAAAAATTTATTGAAAAGGTCCTTATTAACAAAGGGATTATTAAGATAACCTCATCAAACCAAAATCAAAATCAAAATAAATGAACAATCCAAAATTAGAACCAAAACCAGGTCAAAGTACAAGCATCGGCACTAGTTTAGGCTAATAACTATGAAAAATCCAAGTAATTCAACCATAATAATAATGTTTTTGGAAATAGAGTAGCCAAATTATGTCATGTCCAAATGATGTTAACACTATTTACTCAACTAATTCTTCAAATGCAACTTACTCCTCATCAATAACCCATTTAGTAAGTGTAACCTTTGCATCAACCTAGACCTGATACATAACTACAACAACCATTACCTTTACAAACCCCTTCTCCAAGAATAAATGCCCCTACTCATTGAGTCTTTAGTGATCTTGGAGATCTTATTGAATTCATGTTTCACAATCTAACCACAACTAACATGATTATTTAGCTAATTCTAAAGTACCATCTTAAGGGTATTATGTATATAAAATGGTATAGAGAGAATGAGTTCTATGAATACCATCATGTTTATGGACATAATCTATGCCATTGTGTGTATATCAAATACCTCATTAAAAATATTTTGGAAAATAGAGATATTATATAGGATAATAGAGCATCTACATCCAATCAAAACCTAGGTATCTACCAAAACCTTTTTCCATAACATAATAATAACAACCAACAATAGTAAAAACAAAGTCCAAAACAACATGAATAGTATCAACAACCATGATAATAACAACAATGTCAACTGAATGGAATGAACCAAGGCCAAAATGATTCCAATACCCAATAGACTTACCATGCAGTTGTACATGACTATAGTAAAGTTGTGGGTCATATTATGTGAGGTTGTATTTCCACCATCACCATTAATATAAGACCAAGTTATAACATATTATGATCATTTCTAAATAATTTCAATCAATTCATCTATGCCAGTGATCCTTCCTTGACATAGGACTGCAAATAGACACACTAGTAACTAGGGATAGTATTTTTTGACCTTGTACTGACAACTCATCATTTCCAAATGACCATAAACAAATTCACTAGTAATTTATACTTACCATATATATCACTTCTCCATCATCACTTTCTAAGAACAACAATCTTGTATCTAATCCTGATTATGTAATCACAACTTGATGGTCAAAGATTACCATTCTTGGTCCACAACCCCTTACCAATGAACCAATTCAACACACTATCCTAGCTAGGAACAATCCATATACCACTATTAAGGAAAATATATTTGACATTTTGGAACAAATTCAAAAGACAAACAAATATCCATTTTAGATTTATTGTGTATGTCTACAATTCACAAAAACATCTTAACAGAGTTTCTCATCTAATCCCAAGTTCCTAATGACATAATCCAAGAAAAATTATAATATTTGGTTAGACATATAGCCCCACACCAACATTTAACCTTTGAACAACGTAATATGTTGTCCTTCAGCCCTCTCCCTAACAATCCCTTGTATATTAAAGTTGTCATTGCACAACACAAAGTCAAGCACTTCCTCATAGATAATGGATTGGGCTTGAATATTATGTCTTTGAAGCTCATCAATCATCTTGGATATATAATAGATGATCTACCACCAAAAACAATCACTATTAAGGCCTACAACAATGAAGAGCGAGAATCATAAGGCACCATAAGCTTTCTAGTTATCATTGGGCCCTTGACCCATGATACACTCTGCCATGTATTATACCTAGACCTATCTTAAAATTTATTCTTGGGTAGACCTTGGATACATGAGATTTATGCCATTCCATCAACATTGCACTAGTGTCTCAACTTCTCTCATTCAAGCATGGAGGTCACCATCAATTGAGATTTATATCCTTATAAACATTTCAAACATTTGGAGGTCAAGTATGAAAGTTACAATTACCACTTTGGCCTAGATAAAATTCCCAAAAAGGACAAAGGTAAATAAATACTTATTGAGTTGCTTCATGCCAATTACATGTACCTCAATAATTTTGATTCATCTTCTCATATGCCACCTTTTGAATTCTCTAATCATTTTACCATCTCAGCCAATGGCCCAGGAGAGTATTTTACCCATGACACATTTCACATTTCCAAGCTTCCATAGAACCCCAATTCCTATGGCAGACCTAATTCCAAGCCACCTTACATAGAATGGAAATGAAATGGAAAGGGTAAATTTCATAGTCCACATCCTATCATTTTCACATCGGCCACTATCCAAGAAGAGGAACCACTTACTAATAATGAATCCAAATGGTATAATGACAAATTGGTCAATTAATACAAAAATTCCAAATACCTTATTCCTAATCAGATCATGGATAATCAAGCCTATGAAGGAAGAGGCCTCAAGATAAAGCAGCAAGGTACACTAGAGCTAATTTCTATACATAGGTATAAAAGAACCTATAGTCTCATATTTAAACTTCCTAGGGGTGACCCCATATATCATATTCATGTTCCAACACCTACGTCTAGTGATGGTGATGCCAACATTAAAATAGAGTCCAATCACAACATTTATGAATACCTTACCAATAGTAATCTTTTTGACCCACATACTATTTGTACCTTTACCCTAATAAGTCAACACAATTTGTTTCCTCTTTATCACTCTCAACTTATAGCCTGGGACCAACAAGAATCCATAGTGCCGATAGATGAGTTTGAGAATGATGAGGCCTTCTACAATTTTTTATGCCAAAGAGACAATGCTCTATTGGTAGACCACAAACAAGGGTTCTCTATCAAACTGGATCTTATTGCCTATTTTGGAGAGAAGATGAACACCCTTAGCCAAAAATAAAAGATTAAAGCATTGAGGTCCCAAAGTGAAAACCTCTTTAAGGTGCTTTTTGACTAGGGTAAAAGTAAATAGAAGGCCAGTATTTTGGTGAAAACTTATTTTAGATTTTATTAGATGGGGGTGTTCACCTTTCCTTGAATGAAGCTCAAGGACCACCAATGATGAACTTACTTTTGGGTCCAAGTTTAGTTCTACATAACAACATGCCTTTGATTTAATTGCCCATGACTTTATAGTAATGTTTATAACATAATCATCCCTACCATTGGGAGATTCAGATTCATCTTATTTAGGAGAGCTTGAAGAACTAGTCTAAATAGAGGACTTTATAGTTGCAGGACAATTCAAATTATTGCCCACCATTTTAGGAGTATAACTTGGCTCTCCTCATAAAATACACTATAGAAGTTAACATCAGGACTTTAGATGACCCAAAATGGATCAAACTAGGCACATCCCTCAATAAAGAGGAACATGAAATCTTGATAGCCCGTCTGAGGTAACTTGTTGACATCTTTGCTTGGGCCTATTCAAACATGCTAAGTTTGGACCCCAACTTGCTTGTATACCACCTTTTTTTCCATCATGATGCCAAACCTATGAAACAAAAATTATGCAAGATGCATCCTCACATTACTATATTAGTAAATAAAGAGTTGGAAAAACTCTTAGAAATGAGATACATCCAATTGATCAACTACTCAAAATGGATCTTGAATGGTGTGCATGTTAATAAGAATCTAGAAGGAATTAAAATCTAGATTGAATTTAGAGATATAAATAAGGCTTGCCCCAAGGATGACTTTCCTCTAACAAACATTAACATGATAGTTGAATCCATAGTGAGATATGAATTGCTTTCACTTATGGATGAATTTTTAAGGTATAACTAGATCCAGATCTCACTAGAAGACCAACTTAATACAACATTCACCACTCCATGGGGAACATTTTGTTATCAAGTTATACCATTTTGTCTCAATAATGTTGGGGCCATATACCAAAGAGCCATGACCATCATATTTCATGATATGGTACATGACATTGTTGAAGACTATGTTGATGACACATAGGGTAAATCAAAGATCCATGTCGATCATCCAACCTCACTATGATGAATATTTGAGAAGCTTCATGAAGATAAGGTTAGACTCAATCCTAAGAAGTGCATTTTGGTGTCACTTCAAGAAAATTTCTAGGCTTCATCATCTCTCACATAGGCATTGAATTTGATCTTGCCAAAGTACAAGCCATTATAGAGATATTACCACCTTATAATTTGAAGTAGCTCTATAGTTTTAAGGGCAAGATATAATCTATCAAACATTTCATTTCTTAGTTGGATAATAAATTCCATCCCAAATTTCATTGGGATGAAGACTGCCAGAAAGCCTTCCATCACCTAAAAGAATATATTGCCAATCTGCTTATTTTGTTACCACCTATACTAGGAAGGTCAATCCTACTATATCTATCTATCACAAACAAATCCTTGTGAGCACTTCTAGCTCAGCATGATGATAATGAAAAATAGCATGTCATGTACTATCTAAGCCATACATTGGTTGCATATGAACACAGTTATACACTAATTGAAAAAGATTATTAGTTATGGTCTTTATAGCATAAAAACTATAGCACTACATTTTTAACAACAAGACCATATTTATTTCCAAATTAGATCCACTCAAGTATATATTATCCAAGACATCTTTACAAGGCTAAGTGGCTAAAGAGATCATGATTCTAATCTAATTTGAGATAAAATACATCAACCAAAAGGCTATAAATGGATAAGTACTTACATATCAGTTTGTTCAATCTCCTCTTACATATAACAAACCCCTAACTTTTCAATTCCCATATGAATCCATCATGACCATCATTGAAACACCTCCTGAGGAGCAGCACTGGAAGATGTATTTTGATGGATCATTCACATCACATAGATTGGGGGTAGGCCTATTATTTATGGGGATATTATCCCTAAATCATTTTGTATCAGGTTTCTTATACTAATAACATGTCCAAAAATGAATCACCCATTTTAGGGTTTTGCCAAGTAGTATAATGGAATATTTATCATCTCACCATTTATGATGATTCTTAATTAATCATCAATCAAGTTGTAGACCACTTTTAAATCAAATATGACCATTTGGTGCCATATAAGGCTATGATCAACACTATAAAACAGCATATCATCGATCTATAGTTTAAACATGTACCTAGGGCTAGTAACAAGACAGTAGATGTTATGTCCACCATCGACTCTTTAATCCATCACACTAACAAGGCAAAATAATATCAATTCCTCATTGATAATCTTCTATTGCCTACTCATGAACCTTCAACCATCATGATTATATGTGATATTATTGGTCCTAGCTCTATATGGTATTCAAACCTATTTACTTACCTTCATGACCATATCATGCCACCAAACCTATCACATAAACAATAAAAGGCTTTTACCCACCAAGCCTCACATTATACCTTACTTGGCCCAACCCTTTATCATCATAGATTTGATAGAAATCTAATTGATTATTTAAATTTGGCAAAAGTAACATTAGTGTTATGGGAATTATATGAAGGATTATGTGGAACCCACACTAGTAGGGTCATCTTAGCCAAAAAGCTCCTATGTACCAATTATTATTGGCTAACTATGGATTCAAATGTAGCTACTTATATCAAAAGGTGTGATAAATGTCAAAACCATGCCAATATAATTCGTGACTTAACCAAAACACTAAAACCAATTCTTACTTCATGGCCATTTATTACATGGGGCCTTGATCTCATTAGGAAGATTAACCCAACCTCATCTAATGGCCATAAACACATCCTTACTATTACTAAATATTTTAATAAGTGGGTTGAAGCTATACCTGTCACTTACATGAATAGAAAATATATTTCTAAGTTCATATTCAATCATCTTATTTACCACTATGGTATCCCATCTGACATTATATCTGATAATGGTGGATCATGTAAGAACAATGATGTCAAAATGCTTTGTTTCAAGTACAACATTACTCAACATTTTTTTACTGCATATTAATCACAATGTATTGGCCAGGTAGAGGCATCTAAGAAAACCATTGTTAACATCCTTAAAAATATTGTCGATGATGTTGGTTGTGATTAGCACCTCCAAATTTTTTTTACCCTCTTGGCATACTTCAATAATTATCATACCCCAATAGGAGTCATTCTATATTCCCTATTTTATGGTATTGAGGCCATTATTCCCATTGAGGTTGAGTTACCTTCTTTGTGCATTTCATTGAAACATGTCTTGGATGATGAAAATTATCGAGTATCTCACCTGCAAGATCTATAGTTACTTGAGGAAAAATGCATGGCTATTGTTAGCAATCTTCAAGCATACCAGAATAGACTTCATGGCCACTATAATTGATGGGTCAAACATAGAGAGTTTTAGCTTTGGGATCTCATTCTCAAAGAAAACCAAAAAAACACCATGGTCGAGAAGAAAAAGAATGGAAAGTTCAAACCCAATTGGATGTGCCCCTATATCATTATTTCAAATTATAACTCTGGAGCATACAGACTTACTACACTAGACAAAGATGAACTTGATAAGTTGATGAGCATCATACATCTCAAGAATTACTTCACTTAAGAGACCTAAAGTATTGTCTATGAGGCTCATTTATGTTATACCATATTATGACCTTCTTTGTACCATACCCTATACCATTATACCATACCATTCTTATTGACCAAAGATTAATTTTTTACCCTCCCTACCCAAAACCTTTTCCCTTGATTCTATTCCATTAGTTCTTCAGCGACATTCAAAGAGGGGATTCAAATCAAATTTTAGTAGTTGATTCGGTATACTAGATGGAGGTAGTATTTTGGACCAATCTAATAGTGGTTTGGTAGTTACATCCTTCATGTATTATTTCATTTACTTGTGAATGCTACTGATTATAACTACCTTTAGGAAAATTAGTACCCTATTCTATGCTACTAATTATAAACACCTTTGGGAAAATAAGTATGATTTACCTTTGTCAGTGTTTCCTAATTATAACTACCTATGGGTAAATTAAGAACAACATATTTATCATGACTTGAAGTCTTAGCTTGACATTCCTATTTCCATACTATGCCATTAGCATAATTTATGAACTTATAGCTTCCTATTCAAATTCTTCCACTAAAAGTAAAAATTATAATGACTTGCATTCCCATCCTAGGACTATGTAGGCAATGCTCGATTCATGTTGAGGTTAGCTTAGTGACCATTTTCCATGATCTCACCATTTTACAAGAAATTTCAAAGATTGAATGTTCTTTTCATTTTTCAAGTTGATCATTTAGTATCTCAATATTCTTAGATCAAGTTAATATGCTTAGAAAATTTTGAAAACATTTTAAAATGATCTAGAAAATCTTTAAAATCATTTTTTACCATTAGCCTTAAGGATTTCATGACCCCTAGCTAATTCACAAGAAACCACTTATCATTTAGTTTCCCCATCCTTATTTGGCTTAAGCCTTATGCTCTCACTATTTTTTGAGTTTCATTTTGTGCATTATGTATTTGAATTTGATACATTAATGACTGCTAAGCTTTCTCTCATGCTCTCGCCATTTTGTGAGACCCTTCCCATTATTTCCTCTACAACATTAATCACTTTTTCTCATCATCATTTTTATTCTATCCCATATCTTGGGATAACTACATTTAGCCTAAATTTTATGTTGGACCTTGCATTCATAGAACTATATAGGTAGCATCCACTTGCCTAATGCATCTAGAGATATCTTAGTTCCCCATTCCTTTTCTTTTATTCCCCCCATTTTATCTATTTATGTTATTGTCTCTTGTATCCTAGGGACACTATCTATAGTATTATTTGTGTCATTGTTTCCTTATAGCCTAGGGGAAACCTTGTGTCATTTATTTTGTGCTAACATTGTGATTAACCATTATTTCTATTTATTTCATTTTGTTCTCATTATTTTGTTTTATATTTATTTTCCATTTCTTGGTGTTTTTTCTTCTTGTTTATTTGTATGTTTTCATGTTTATTTTATTTCATTGTTATGCCTTGACTTAGTATATGTGTTCATTGGGTGATTCTTTTCACATAATACTTAAGTCCATCCATATTCATACATCAACATTATCATCACAATTTTTATCATTGGTGCATTATTTTTTATTATTTATTGGATCATGTGTCAATACTTATGCATATTTAATCTCAGTTATCATGTTATTTATATCATGATGTAGAACTATCATGTGGTACAATTAAAAATTAACTCAAGAAATATTATAAGCAATGAGGTTGTAGTACTTCTCCTTGGTCCTTGAAAAAAACTTGATCTATCCCAATCATTTCCCAAATATAGAGTAATTAAATCAAGAAATAATTTTAATTCTTTCTAGTTAGGATGAGTATCTCCATTCTAACAGGTTTCCCAAATTTCATCTTTCTCCTTTATATCAGATTACTCTTACTCTATGAGTACAGATTCAGTCAATAAGTAATCTTTTTCTAATTTTCCAACTTGTCCCACCCATAGTACCAATGATTATAACTACCTTTGGTAATATCATGGTGTTTCAATTCCACATGTTATGTAAATGATTATAACTACCTTTGGTCAAATCATTATGTTTCAACCAATCTAGCTGTTAAGGATTATAACCACCTTTGGAAAAGTCATTGTTTTCATCTTGCCAATGATTATAACTACCTTTGGGTAAATCATTGTGTTTCAATCTATCTAGATGTTAATGATTATAACCTCCTTTAGGTAAATCATTATCTATATATGCCCAATTGGGTCATGTTTCCAATCTCCCAATGATTATAACTACCTTTGGGTACATCATTATTTTCATTCTCCTGATTATAACTACCTTTGGGCAAATCATTCTCTTATTACCCTTTTCTTTTTGTCTAATGATTATAATTACCTCTGGGTAAATCATTAATTATTTACCCACCTGTGATGATGATTATAACCACCTTCAGGCAAATCATCATTTTTATCTACCCAAATAGGGGAATCTCATTGTACCATTGATTATAACCACCTATGGGAAAATCAGTCTTTTCCTCCCTTTTTTTATCTTTTGGTCCCATCATTTTTCTTATTTTGGGGGATTGATCATCAACCTTCTTTGTTGACCACTCCCTCGAGGGATATCTAGGGCTTATCCATTACCTATTGGGGCATTAAGAATATAGAACCTTTTCATTATTTGATAATATATTACTATGCCTATAGCTTGCAATGCCTTCCAAAATATGGGAAAACTTTAGACACACAATTTTGGCCATAACTGGCTTCCAACTAGACTTCAAACTGGTTCCTACCAAATATTACAAATTAAGTCTAAGAATCATTGAAAATCCCAATTTTGATCGTGCATCCTTCATCAATGCTCAAAATCATGTTGAGGCATCCCTAATGGAGACACTAGCCTATATGCAATAATAACCTCTCATGAATTCATCCCTAATCACCTTGAAACCTAATAATTGGTAGTTTGGCCTATGGACCCATTAAGCAAAGCAATTGATCAAATCTTAAAAGAGTAAAAATACTAATCAAAATGTATCATCTAATTAAATAATATTAAATTCTTTATTGAATTATCTATTTGTAAATAATGAATATCTAAAAATGGAAATTACAAAAATCAAAATATCAAGCCTTTTCATCATTGCCTTTATGAGTTGTCAAGCTCTTCCAAAATATTCTAAAATATCTAATTTGAGAATCATGCCTAGTAATTGAAAATCATAATTACATGAAAACTTTTAACTCAATTAGAATCAATCTCACCTCATCTAAGGTTAGTTTTAACCCATTCCATGTTTGAACTCAACCTTAACTCACCTTGGGTGAGAGTTAGATTTTAAGGCTATAAATATAATGGCATACCTATTGATGTTTAAGCTCTCATAAGCCAAATTTATAATGCTAATTTGGAGAGAGAAAATCTTTATAAGAAATGTTCACATAGTGAGAGTAAGCCATTATAGAGGAGTAATATCCTCCCCTCTACGTATTCCTTATTTACACTATAGATTTTAAGTTTCAAATAAGATAGGATATGTGCCAAATAATTATCATGTATTTTGGTGTGATCTAACTTCTTAAGATATAATTTTCGTTTAACATTGTTTATTCTTATTATATGTATTTTAAATTTTTTGTATTTTTATATTCCTCATCAATGCATATTTTGAAGATAAAACAAGATTGAAATAGGTATATAACATAATAAATCATACATTGGGCCACTAGAGAGAAGAACTTAAAGACCATGGTGTCTAAATACTCGTAAACTTTCCCATAAGTAAGTGTGCAATGTGATACAATGATGAATATTCTCATAGTCGATCACAAGGAAGGAAAAAATTACTTCAGAAGGAACAGATCTATGCTATGATAGTTATGTCATTAGGGAAGTTATACTAACCTATAAGGGATCTAGAAAAACATTAATGAAATTCAAAATCATCCAAAAATAGGGTTAGAATAAGTGGCCACCAATAATATGGAGAAATTAAATAATCATCCCAAAATAAGGGGAAAATAAGTGGTCATCCCAAAAGAGAGGGAAAGTAAATAGGGGTAAAAAATCAAAAATAGACTAAATAAAATAATGATAAAAATGTAATAAATGAAAACCCAAAGGTGATACCTAATATATACAAGAGAAACAAAGGCTGAAATAAATGGGATATAAAACTAAAGAACCAAAAATGAAATGGTATTGTAAAAATAATTATATAAAACCTAAAGGTGATACGTAAGAACCACAATGGAAAAAAAAAAGTCTAAAGTAAAATGAAATAAAATTGAAGAACCAAAAAAGAAACAATGGTGTAAGTAAAATCTTCCAAAAAGAAGTGGAAAGTAAATTAAATTTAGAAAAAAATAAAAACATGATAAAAAATAACAAACAAAATCTATACTAGTATTTATATTCAATATGAGAATGTGAAATGCAAGTGTATGTGTCTTAGAAATTTTATTAAAGTTAAATGTGTTTGTAATATGTGAAAAGTTCTTAATTACTAATTCAAGGTGAGGATAAGATATTAAAAATGCCACGAAAATTATGATGTGCATCTTAAGATTCCCTAAAATCATATATAAAATCAAGGATGGAATAGGACTAAAATTAACTATATCAACTACATTGATACATTTTGATAAAAAATGACTATAATAAATTGCATCAACTAGGTCAATAAACTTCGATAGGATAAAAGGGATTATATTAACTAGGTTGATATAGTATATTAGAATAGAAATATAATAGACTATATCATCCATTTTAATGTAGTATAATGAAATAAAATTGACTATATCAAATAGATCATTACATTTTGATGAAGCAAAATAGTCTAGTGAGGTATGACTGAAACAAAATGTATCAACTAGTTAATGCAATCTAATGATATATATTTAACTATATCAACACATTTTAGGTCATGGATGATATATTTAACTATATATGAAATAATTGTATCAAAAAAAATTGTGTCATGGTCAATGTAGTTTCTTAAAAGTAAGAGAATTATATCAGAAAATTATGTATCATGATCGATGCAGTTGGATGTAGGTGGGTAAAACTAAATGGTATCAGGTTGTCTAATGTCATTAGAAATAAGTGGTTTGAGTGGTAATTTTTGTAGGTTATGATTTATTTGGTGTTAACCATGATATTTATGAATATTATTATAATTTAAAAGATCATAATCACTTATAATGTGTTATGTGGTAGGCATTTGAATTATGTGTACTTCATAAATTGCTGAATTGGTAAAATTTGGTTGAATGTGAGTCAAGATTTGATGAATCATATTATTAAGGCCTTCTAATGGAATGGTATAGGATGATAATACATCAAGGATACCATTTTCATCATTGATAGATATGATATTAAATATAGGAAAATCAAACAAGTCATTATCAATGGGAATATTCGATGTCATGTTAGGGGCTTCACCTCCATCAAAATCACCATCATAGATGGGAGAATAGTGATATTAGTTTCAAACATCTTTCATTTTGTTCACATTAATGATAAAAAATTTAGGTTTCATTATTCAAAAATTGGTTTAGGATTGGGAGGATCCACTAAGGGATCTTTTATCATGGTATAAGTGTCAAGACTTGGAGAAGTAGTTTAAGACTTCCATCTAAAGTAAGGATATAAGTGAGGTTCATATCTAAGTCTCTAATTACATAGTTTTATTAAGTAATTAAAAACTTAGGATATAACATCATGATGAAATTATAGGTTATTTTATGAAAATAGCCAATTTCAGCCAGGCTGATACAATTAGCTACTAAGTCTAAAAAATAAATTATATTGGCTAGATTGATGTAGTTAGTTGAAAAAATAGACTATATTGGGTTGGTCGATACAAATTAGAAAAAGTTTGGTGCTGGTAATGGATGATAAAAATGAACTACATTGTCTAGGCTAGTTTACTTATAAAAATATATAACTATATTGGGTTGTTTGATATAATTTGGAAACACATAATAGTATCAATTTGATTGATACCATTGGTAGATTGATAGACAAAGGTATTATGTTGGTTGATATAGCTAGGCTATAAAATATATAATTATTTATGAAAATTTTACTAAGTTTCAAAAAAAAAAATTATTTGAAATATAAATAATGGAAAATGGAAACATGAATACAATCCAGCCATCGGTGAGGTAGGATTCACATCAGGTTCACCAAAATGTATACATGGGTTAGGATTATCCTATAACCATCCTATCTCAAAATATCTAGACTCAGATAAGGTTAATCAAATAGATCCTATGATACCTAATGTCTAGTTAGTGACCAATGAATCCACATACATATAAATAAGGGTGCCTCTATTTCCAATACCAAGAGAAAAGGGTTTTAAAGCCTAAGCCTATGGTACAAAAAAATAGATATAACTAGATCTATATGAAGGCAAATGATTTAAAATAAGTAATGTAAGTATTTTTTCAAGTAAATTAAAGTGGGAAAGTTAGAATGATCAAAAAGGGTAAGGTGCCATGGTCAAAAAATGGGGTTTTAGGCAACCTAAAATGGAATATGGTAAGTCTAAGCAATCTTATAGCTATACCAACTTCTTTGGTGTACAGAGAACCTAGACAAGGATACACACACATTCATTAACTAATTAACAATAAACATCCATCTACTAAGTAAATAAAGGAAAGAGTATAAAGTTAGAAATACTTTCCTTGATGGGAACCCATCAAGCCTTAATCTCCCTCTTGGCTAATGGTGTTTTACAATATATTGTTGTGGTTATGAACACCTAAAATGATTAGTAGAAGACCTGAGAATACTCCCAATGACTTTTCCTATTGGATATTTAATAATTCCATAAGACAAGCTTCCTTCAAGATAATAAAACAATATTCTACCTAACTCCATCAAGTATGATTTAGAAAATAAGTGCAAGTGAAAGCATGATGAATAAAGTGTATATGCATATGTTAGAATGAGTTGACTTGTATATATAGTGATCAAATACCCAAAACCAACCCTAAGTAGTAATCCAATGGCATCATCTAGATCAATATATTTAAGATATGTTGACTAGCACTAAATGGTAAGGTGAGGCTAATACAGTATGATTGTCAAAACAAGTTTAGAACTGCATTGAACCGGTCAATATAGTACAAGAAGATAAAATGTGTTAAATATATGATATGATCATGGTATATGTTTTAGGATATGAAGAGACTAAAATAGTTTAATTAAATAAGATGGAATGAGGTAGGTAATATTACAAATCTAAGGTAGTTGACTGGTATTAGGAATGATATGATCATGGCATAGATAGCAGCATCTCGTATAAAGCACCATAAGCTTTCTTGCTCATTTCTTGGTGCACCCTTTAAGGTGTATACTTAGACAGATCAATTATCCAAAATTCACTATAATAGAAAGCATTAGTAAGTTATAAATATGAAAAATATTATATGTATATAGTATTTTGTGGTCTTTTTTCTAATGTGTTTATGTTGTGTTCATGAACATGTTCTCCTTATATTTTTGTGTGTTTGTTTCTTCCTTTTGGATAAGAATGACATCCACCAAACCTATCCTTTGTTTTTTTTCCTAAATTATACCCATGCTCATATATTTTTAGTTATTGTATTTGTTTATCATTTGTTTCCTTGTTCTTTTGTCAACTTTTACACACCAAACATTCTTTAATTTAAACCATGGTAAAATTATATATACAAATCATCTATGAGAATTATGATCCATTACAAAATAATAAAAATATTCAAAAATAAGTTATAATAAATTCTATTAAGGTTTAATTTAAGTTTTTAAGTTATATTTTGAAGCCTAGGCACACTGATATTTATATCATTGGTCAAGGACACGCATCTTATACCAAAATTGGCATAGGGAAATGTGCATGTAGTTACATCTCACACTTAGGTAGAGAAGGTAGAGATTATTTTCTTAAATTATCCATTCACACTCCACATGAACTATTATGGGTTTAATTTTTTCATATACATAGGTATAACCCCACCTTGGTGGTTACCCAACCTAACTACTATTTCCCTTCTGTTTTCCTATAACATATTGTGGCAAGCTAGGTCAAATACATTGAAGAATAAAAACTATATATATTTAGCCATTAGATTAGGAATAATAAGTATAGTAATCTATGAAATTAAATTATCACTAGACATGATAAATGGAATAAGATATGTACAGTAGTCAAATTAATTTACCAATAATCACTACCCAGGGCACAATCAGCATGAAAATTGATCTTATCCTTACACAATAAAATACCTAGATTTTAGATAGAGGAAGATATAGACTTATAAATCCAAAATGCTCACATAAAAATCTATAATTTCATAAGGTGTGAATTATCTAATCATTTATATTTTGTATTTTCTATTTTTGTTTCAAATTTTAAATTTATTGGTTACATGCATGTTAGCCACTAGGGTAGAACTATTTTTATTTTTTATGCATCACTATATAATAGACCCCCTTGTTTCATTATTTCACCCTATTTTTTTATGATATCAAATTAAAATTACAAAAAGAGATTAAATTAATTATCTTAATATCATATATCAACTCCCCTAAAAAATTTTATAGTACTTGTGTTTATGACATGCTTCAAACTAGATCAAGCCCATTGAGGAAGATGATGTCCATCAGACTAAGACTCAAAAAAAATCCTTTGTCATCCACTTCAATAATTTTTGTATTACATATCAATATTATTGTTAATATAGGAGGAATATTATGCCCATTAGACTGAGATTCCAAAAATTCTTAAATCCTTTATGGTCTAATACAATCATGTTTGTATCATGACTCAAGTTTCTTGTTTAGCTAGGAGGAAGATATTATGTAGTTCCTTGCAATATTAAAAATTATAAAAGATATGTGTTTATAGTAATATTTATCTTGAAGAGCTCCATGATTTTGTTATAAAAATAGACTAGGAAAATAAAAATAGACTAGGAAAGATGTTTAGGGGTTCATGGCTTCCTTTATGACTTATATCAAGCCTTGTGGGATAATTTTGAGCATGACTTGCACAAGGTCTACCTCAAAGTGATATTTAAGATGAACTCAATGGGGAATATATTCAATAAAGTACACATTAAATTAATCAATATGGTTATATATCTTGATCTTATCAAAAAAAAGGTCTATCTCTCAAATTAATGTGACATATAAAATCATATCCAAATCCTTGATCCTTTGCCTTAGATATTTTTTCCCCTTAGTGGTGTGCCATAAAAAAATGTTTGATAGGAGACAGATGAAATAATTTCATAATTTTTTGGGATGGAGAAGATTGTATTCAAACATATAATTAAATAAATTTATTTATCAAGATTGGTTTTGAAAAATATTATGACCTATATCAATAGACTTTTATTATTGATAATTATTCAAGCCCTAGAATTTGGCCCTAATTTCATTATAATTCATTCAACCCCTATTTAGTGATGCCTATTTTTGCATCACCATAATAAGTATAAATTTAAAAAAAATTGAGTTTTTTGTTTCATATATTAATGTTACCCTCTTGATCCTTCCCTTTATTTCCTTATTGTGTCAAATTTGGTTATCTCCTAGCATATTAAACATTTAGAGAATGGAATTTATCTACTTGGAAATTCTTGTACACAACTTGATAATGGCCATTTAGATGATGACTCTTAGCTTACTCTCTTGGATGATTCATTAGTCTCTAATTACATAGAATTATTTAATCTATTTAGTTTATCTTTTAGCTTTATCATCTAATTCAAATAAGGCATATTGTTAATATCAATTCTTCTTTATCATTGCCTTAACATGGGGAAATGATTAAGTTCTTTGGAATTACTTTTATGGATTTATCATTTTCATTAGAAATAGATTAAACATGGGAAAATATTAAAGTTACTTATAATGAACTTTCCTTTAAAAATTATCCTTCTTAGTTGTGGATCCATGTAGTCTAACAAGTAAAAAAAATATATATATTATTAGATTACTAAGCCTTTATCCTTCACTAATAATTTTCAATTTTTTTAAGGTGATACTGGCAACCTATTTGTATCACTCTTCATGTTTGGTACCCTTATAAGGTTACATGTAATAATTAAAATAGTCTTCTCATAATTTTATTGTAGGTAAATTAAAAATAAAACCATTATTTTCACTTGGTAGCTTGGGACTTAACTTGAAAACCTATGAAGGTCAATGCTTTTGGTCTTATTAAAGTTAAACATTAAGGGACTAATCTTAGTGCTTAATGGATTGTTGAATATCTATAAGTTGTAACTCTTATAGGATTATTATTCAATTTTTATTTATCCATGTAACTCTGTATGGTCACTCTTCGTTATATGGTCTTAGATTTCACACTCTCATTGTTACCTTGTTTCCCATCAATATTATTAACATATTTATGGAAAAAATAATTTGAACATATTGGGAGGTTGTTGAGGCAAAGATTTTTTTGGATTGTGATGGATATAGGATTAAGCTTTCAACTAACACCCATTCTCTTTAGTGATCTCTCATTATCAACTTCCATGGTGAAACTTTTACTTAAGTTACATGGATAAATTTAGTTAAACTCTATAACTAAGGCATATAAACCATTGAAAACTTATTTATCAGAAGCTCTAAAAATTATCTCTTATGTATTGAATTTAATTTTAGGTTTTGCCTTTATGGCGGTGACTTTGAATATGTTATAAAAAATAGATGGTTTTTCCTCATTAAAGTTTATACAAAATTGGAGTTCATGTTTCATTTATATAGTTAAAATAGCATAAGTAACATGGTGATATGCCTTTATTCTAGTTAGAATCCAAATTATGTTAGTATTAACTACTTTCCAAGTTGGTTCTACATGAAACACTTAACCACAACTAGAGCATATAATGTTCTATTCTAATTTGAAGTTATCACTTTGAGACCTTTTGGAAAGCATTGATGAGCCCAAAAAACTCATTTTATCCTGGTGTTTATTATACTAAGGTCTTCCTTCTAGTGAGATTATTTTTAATAATAAGATTCTCTGTCATGTATTGACCATATTGACAATAAATATAAAGTATCAAGCATATATTTTGGTTTTATTAGCATGCCTAAAATATATGATCTTAGATACATTATTTATTCATTCCCTTAAGACTTGAGACCTTCCCATGGTATATTTATTTATAAAAGGGTTCTAATGGCCTAAAAATTTTGAATATATTTTGAATTAATAAATATTTTTTCAATTGTGAAAAGATATATATAGTGTTATTTTCATTCATAATATTAAGGATTCTAGTATTGTTGTTGATTTTTAAACTATGGTGATCTCAAATTCTATGTTACATCTATAGGTAAAATAAAATAAGTTGTAATTGGAGGTGAAACAACTCCAACCTATTATTGGGCATTTGGGTAGTTCCCCTTATGATTTTACTCAAGTTCCCTTTGAATCCTATCGTCACAGTTATCCTATTTGAGGATGTAGACTTAGATAACACATTTTGTATCACTAGTCATGCAATTAAAGTAGGTTCTTTACTCTACCCCACTAACATTATCTGGTGTGTATCTATATAATTTGAGCCCCATCAACTTAGCCTAATAATTTTCTTTGTATGTTTCTTTCCATTTATATAAAGTATACTCAATAGGTAGAGGAAGATAAAAAAATATTCCCAAAGAAGATGATATCCTATATATGATACTCCCAAGGGATTTAGGATCCATTATCTGATACTTCAAAATAAGTTTAAATCTCTTATTTTATGTTATAATCCTTATTGGTGGTGGTATTCAAGGGACATGTTGGATGATCAACCTCCTTCTTCCCCTAGAGTTGTGATTTTTTCACCTTTAGCTTAATATTTTATGTGCTTATTTATTATGATTTTATATACTTTTGAGTCATTAGGGAAAGTGATTTATTTTTAATAATTAAATGCTTTTGATCATAGCTATGAACCAAAAAAGAGGGAATATATAAGTTCCCTCACAAAAAAATAAAATAAAATAAGATATAAATATTTAAACAAATAGGATTTAACTATACATGAAACTAATATGTACTTATTAAACAAATAAAAAAATATTTACTTGCATACAATGAAATCTTGGAGACAAAAAAATTGCATATTATGCCCCCTCACCAATGTGATGCAAGAATCCTACTTCCAAAATGAGAAATAAGGTATTTCATATCTCATTGAGTGTCATTATCAATTTAGTTCAACACATCCATTCATAACCTTTCCATTTTTATTCTTTTTCCTCTACATATCTTTGTGGATCCATAATTTTCTTGACACATTGTGTATTCTGACTACGATATGATGTAGAATTATATGGAAACCAAATTATATTCATCCTCTTTTTGAGAATCTAATATTTTCAAAACTTGGAAATGATAACACCTATATTTTTCCAATTCATTAGCCTCTTTAACACCAACAAAAGATGTTGGATACATTGCAAGCATTTTATCATAGATATGTATCCCAACTCACCTCTTTTCTAAACTATATAATTATTTTAAACTTTTGAATTATCTTCCAAGTCCTTAGGGTTCATAAGGCATATTTTAGGTCATTTTTCCTCTAACCAACTAGGGTTCATAAAATTTATACATGTGTAATAGTGGATCCTAGTATTTTCCTGAGCTATAACTTCTATCTTGTGGTCAACTAAAGGAAAGAAAGGATTTTTTCCCATAAGAATTCCTTATATTTTATACCTAATATAACATAAAATTAACCTATTTTAACACTCTATTTCTAAAAATTAAAATCATTAAAACCTAATGTACACTTAAAAGGGCACTCTACCAATTTATACCTTAGTTGGTTACAATGAAAACATCTGAATGACAACCTTTAAATTTTGATAAATTGATTCCTAGATCCTTTTTAAAACACAATATTCATAAAATGAAAAATATTTTTTGAAATATTTATCATGACACAAACCCTAACAAAGATTTTTACATACTCAAATTTAATCATTAAGTACTTGACAATGTTTAACATTAACATTTTTACCTTACTAACTTATTTGACATTTTGTTAACTTAAAATCTCTATCACAGCCTTCATTATTTTAATTATTATCTTAAGATCATTTAAAACATCATTTAAACATCTTTATTTATCTTAAAAACTCCTAGCATCCAAGTTTCATCAGTCTCTAACCTTTTGTGATAAGACCACACTATGTCAAATAGGACCATAACCCATCCCTATCCACTAGTGTGACCTTATCTCTCACACTCCAAGAATTAATTTTAAAATTTGGATGATACATGTTATACATCCCATGATTTTATAAAAATAATTTAATATAAATATTTCATATATGCTACTTTATAAGCACATCAAGGCCACTCAAGGCATGACTAGGCACCAAACAATCACTCAGCAACTCTACTACAGATTGAGCAAAAGAGAACTGATCTTTCAAATTCAAGTTATGATTTATTATAAAAATCATAGGCCAAGTATAAAGATATTTTATTTTAGGTCAATGCAATTCATTGTCAAGCATTCAATGCAATTTACTAGTTACATCCATATAGTTTAAATATCAAGATTTACACACTCACCCTAGGAGGGAGAACTAAAATGTTTTCTAAGGATATATCAGCTATTACCCTTACTTGATTCCTCTCTTTGCATTGGATGTCTATTTTGTTTATTTATATGATCTAGGGTTTTTCTAAAGTAGATATTTCACATGTTAATTCATCACACATAATTGACTAGCCAACCACCTTAGATAGGCTTTATACCCATGTAATAAAATTAATCACATAATCAACACATAAACAATTATAGTTAACATAAAAGGTTATATTGTTCCCCTATCTTCCCTAAATGTCCATGTCCCATTATATTTCATAGTAATGTTTTCAAATGTGACACAATTCAAAGACCCTTCCAATTAATTACATATCAGTGATCTACCTACATAGTCAACACAAGCCATATTTGAGATAATTTCATATATTTACTTTCAAATCTAATATTTATAGATTATTTAGGTTACTATAATTTACTATATTTTACATTAAAATTATATATATTTTATATTCTAATTAATCATTCAATATTTTCATGATTTATTTAATTTAATTTTTTAATCAAAATAAAAGTATAAAAACATTCTAGTGAACCTATAAAATTTTATTAGAACACTGCTTGTTGTTTTCTTGATTTATGTCATAGGACTTCATATAATTTTATGTAAATTATTTACACTAAAATAATATAATATTCAACTTTAGATATAGATCTAACACCATGAATCAATATTCTTTGACCTTTGATCTTAATATGACATGAAAGAAATTGACTTGTCACCTTGGATAACATTTGAAACTTAAGCATTCTATTTTTATCTTAGGTTGAAATTTGTTGATCTCTATACATAAAAATATTTTGACCTTTTCTTTTCTCTTATTTTATATTTTTTTTTTGTTTTTTTTATCAAGTGTGTTTGTATAGTTGTAAAACTACATAGATAACTATTATTTTTGGATAAGCGATGGCATGTTTTACATGCACTATGAAGTGAGATATATTTTTCAATTACCCAAGACCTAGACTACATGATACACATTTTTTAGTTTTGGCATACCTCACATGGATTAGAAACACCTACAGTCCCTTATTTATACCATAGGAATCAATTTTATTTGTTTAATTTGTGATTCACCTTAGATGAGCATATCACCCAAGGAATTGTACCCTCAGAGATGATATAGTGGGATATACACATGATTTAGCCTTTATAATTAGTGCTCTAAAATATTGTGATGACACTAAACTATGAATAAGTATATTTAAAATCCCACACAATCATGTTGAGATAATGTAAATGTAGTGATATGTTAGATCTAGATATGAAATTAAATAAAAAAAGACATAGAGAAATAACCATAACATAGATGTAAGTGGGAAACCTCAAAAAAATAAAAAACTCACAGTAATTACTCATTCATTTGAGGACCCAATATAACCCAATAAAAATAATCTTCCCTCTCCTCACTTCTTCTCACAATGTCTTCATAGAATAACTTTGTTTGAATAAGATTGTGTATTGGAAATATATTAGGTTATGTTTTTGTATTTTTTTGTATTGATTTTACCATGTTAAATCAATTATATGGGGGTGAACTATTGTAACCAATGAGTTCAACCTCCCACCTGATTCACAGTGGTAAAACAATTTGTTTTATTATTTATTAATTTAGGTTTAACCCATGTAATTTAAATAATAAAATATATTATTTATTATTTACTAAGTTTATTAACATATGAATAGCATATACTGCTAACATTAATTATTTCAACACTTCCTCTTAACATTAAGTGGAGATACATACCATAGTCATTTTTATACAAAAATAATTATACTTTATAAACCATCTATGATGAGCTTTGGGTACATGTAACATTTGAATAATTTAAAAACCTTCATCATGTCAATATCACATTTTGAAATAAAATAAATTATAATCCATAAACTACTTAGAGTAAGTTTAGGCTAGGAAAATCATGAGACTGCATCTCATAATTTCTCATGACTAATCATCCAAGTATTTTGGATCCTTTTATCATATAAGGATCTCCATTATAATATATGATTTTAAGTATTAGGTACACTATAAACTAATATATAGTAAAGTTTACCAAGATCACATAAATTGACTTATTACAATGCTTTTACAATTTGATAAAAATTATAGAGAAGAAGAAATAAAATACATGGTCATTAAGAAGTGACATTTTCATGAACACTCCCCCTCAATGGCAACTTCGAGAGGCCCAAAATTATATAAAACTTATAAAACTTGGTAGCAACAACTAGTTTTATGAATATATCTGCCACTTGTCTATCTGTAGGATAAAATTAGAGATTAATATCGCTAGTAAGTACTTTCTCTTGGGTAGAATGCATATGAACTTCCATATACTTATTTATTTGGTGTTTCACTACATTCTTCTCCAGATTTATACAACTTTGATTAGTATAAATAAGGATGGCACAATGAGAAAAATCCAAATGGAGTTCTTCTAAAAAATAGTTTAGCATGGATTTTTTATTAGTTTCCATAATACTTGTATACTCTGCTTCTATAAAAGAGATAGAAATAGTAGATTGCTTATTTATACTCCAAGAGATAGCACCTACACCAAACTTAAACACATATTTATAAGTAGATTTTTTATCTCTAATATCAATAGTATGATCAACATCACAATAACCATATAATTTAACATTATCAATAGAAGAAAAATATAAACCAAAATTTATAGTTCTTTTGATATACCAAAGTATCTAATTTTATAATTTATAATGATTAAATTATGGATCCTACATGAATCTAGAAGCAACACCTATAAAAAATGAACTACCAATTAGTTGTTTATATAGAGTGGGGCTAGCTTTGTCAAAAGTAGTTTTTTTTATCAAGATTAACACCTAATTCAATAGGGGTATATGTAAGCTTCTATTAAAGCATATTAAATTTAATAAGAAGGTTATGTACATACTTAAATTGAAATAAAATAAATGATTCTTATCCAAAAATATTGTCATTCCCAGAAAATGATGAAGAATACTTAAATCAGTCATTTCAAAAGATTGAATTATTTTATCTTCATATTTAATAGTTAAACTAATTTGATCACCAGTAATCATCAAATTATAATACAATAAAAAATAAAATGACTATTTTTAACTTTTACAAAAATATCATTATCAGAATAAGAGTTAGAGAAACCCAATTCTTTAAAATAACTAGTGATTTTAGAATACCAAGTTCGAGGAGGTCATTTTAAATCATAAAGAGATTTCTTTTACTTTAAAACATAATTTTATTTGTTAGTTTTAATTAAATGTTTAGGCTGAGTCATGTAATTTATTCTTCTAGATCACCATTTAGAATGACATTTTTTACATCCATTTATTGTATAATCCAACCATTTTGAACGACAAGGAAAATAAGCAATATAATAATACTCATTTTTTCTACAGGAGAAAATGTTTCAACATATTCAATCCTAAGTTTTTGATTAAAACCATGAGTGACTAATCTTATTTTGAATTTTTCAATTTTACCAATTAAACTATATTTGATTTTATAAAGCCACCTAGAACCAACAATATGCATTTTAGGCAAAGAAAGGACAAAATACCAAGTCTAGTTTTTAATTAAGGCTTTATATTCAGCTTGCATAACAATTTTTTGTCTATTATTTTCAATAAATTCCTCAAAATATCAAGTTCACATTCATATAGATTCATCAAAGCATGATAGGTGTCTTGACTCCTAGTTAGTTTATTAAGATTATCAATATTAGATGATTAAATTAGGTATTTAGCCCATTTAGGTATTTTAGTTTTAACACAAAGTAGAGAAGGTTTCTCAAACTCTAAATTATCTAAAATTGGATCAAATTCCTCTAGGGCATCTATTTATTCATAAGTAGTAACATAAGATTTAAGTTCAACAAAAGTAGCACTTTGAAGGGGTTCTATAGAAGGTTCACAAAAAGATTTATCAATGATTTGGACATTCTTATTATCAATGATTTTTCATTTATATGGATCATAAACTCTTAATACTTTATTTTTTCCTCCATAATCTATGAAAATGAATGTATTATAGGTAAGATCAAGTTTCTTTATTTTTAGTTTAGGAATAAAGATGGAAGCATGACCTGATAGGAACATCATTCCTAAAATTAATTAAATTACAACAAATTATGTATATATTGATCTAAAACACTTTATTACAACACAACATTCCTTTTATGGAAGGAATAACTCTGTATGATAGGCTACTTTGAAGGTCAACCTCCTATTAGAGTAATATTTATTACAATTAACTTCTTTGATGCATAACACTAACATATACCCCTTTATTTATACTAATTCTCATCTACACAACTCCTTATTCTTATGCATGTGGTACTAAACCACTATTCACTATTCTATTAGTTATTCTATTATTATACCCCTCTATAGGTACATTACATTCTATCCCTATTAAATATGTTTCACCCTTGAAACATGATAAGAATTAAGAGGACCAAATGAAGGCTAGACCATACATATAAAAATAGGTTGAAGACCAGATAGAGGCATGTCTATGTGTCTTTTTTTTCTTCTATTTTTTTCACTTATACTCAAATATGAACATGTACATCAATAGGGTGAAAATGAGCACTATAACTCATGGTTAAAGTGCAATTTGATCCATGATGATAATATCCTCAAAATAAGAGAAAGGGTGCTTAAAATAGTTGTCCTAATAAATTAATTGAGAAGACATGCCATCCCCCTTAGCATTTTTCTTTGAGGGATTTGAAGACTTAGTTCCCTACTTGGGCTCTATGATTATCAACTTGGGCTCATCAGGGGCCTGCTCGATCATGGTGATTTTCTAAATGGGCTTATCTAGAACCTATTGGTGTGCATCCAAAATAGAATCAATGTATGTTTTATTGATGGCCTAAAGAGGTGGTGTTAGGCTAGGATGCTGGAAGGAAGATGTCTTAGAGAGTGCCCAATTGATATAGTATTTAGTGAGCTTAGATAAGCCTTATTATTCCATCATAGATTGAGGTTACCATATTTGAACCTTTGATCATATATCATCTTTAATTCTATTGATGAAGCAACGAATGAAGAATGCAATAGATATGTCATTAGTTAATATTTTAAATTCAGTTTGATATTCCCTAATAGTACCAATTTATTGAAGTTGAGTTAATGCACTAGTGATATTACCACTAGATAAAATAGGAAGCTTTAGGAGAACCATATAAGTGGACATCAGTTTCAATTGAAAATGCATCCTTTACAATATGACCAATATTTAATTTTTTTTACACAATATAGGTAATCACTAAAACTATGATAATTTCTATAATACTCAATGAAATTTAAAAATTAAAAATGTTTTGGAAAGTTGAGACATAGGCACATAAAATATATAAATTTTTTGACATGATTTATTATTGTATGCAATAATTATGTAGAATAATAGTTGGGTTGTTTTGAGAAAAAACACAAATCTACACTTTGAATTGGTAGATTTTAGCTTCATATATCCACATGTCTCTTCAAAACTTATATTTTGAAAAATATAGTTTCCTAATATATCCAATAAAATACCTCTCTCAACTCTAAAAAATAATACCACTCCAAAATCTCTCTCTAAAATCTCCTAGACAAAACTAAATGATTATAAATTATCTTGCTAATCTCAATTTCTATTGCAAAGAAAAAAAATTGGATCGAGAAAGTGCTCTAATACTAAATAAGAGGAACCTCATTCCTAAAACTAATTAAATGACAATGAATCATGTACATATTGATCTAAAACACGTTATTACAACACAACTTTCCTTTTATGTAAGGAATAACTCTGTATCATAGGCCACTTCGAGGGGGCAACTTCCTATTAGAGAAAGCTTTATTAAAATTAAATTCTTAGATGCCTAACACTAATATATACCCCTTTATTTATACTAATTCTCATCTACATAACTCCTTAATCTTATGCATGTGGTACTAAACCATTATTCACTATTCTATTAGCTATTCTACTATTATATCCCTATCTAGGTACATTATAGGACCACCAAATATCCTAAGGTGAGAAATTAGTTTCTTATTACACCACATTTATAAGGGTGTATAAAAATGAAATGCTTTAGTAGGGACCCTACTTATAATTATTTCAATAGTAATCATGGATTTGGCCCACAAGAATTTAGGAACATTTAAATAATACAATATTGTTCTAGCCATTTCAAGGATGGTTATATTTTTCTTTTCAACAATTCCATTTTGATGTGGGGAATAAGGAGTTTTGAACTCTCTTTGTATACCAAAATTAATACAAAATGAATCAAATTATTTATTAATTTAATCACCTCCATTATCAATTCTTAATCTTTAAATAGAAAATTTAGAAAAATTCTCAACTAAAACTTTAAATTCTTTAAATTTAAATAACACTTTAAATTATTTTTAATATAATAAGACCATATCATCCTAGAGTAATATGTTGGAGATACAATTACTGAGAGGGGATGAATCAATGTTATTATAAACTTTTATTTTCACTTCAATATATATTATAATCATTCATCAAGTAACATCATCATATGAGCAATATCAACTAGTCTAGCAACATATTAATGAGAATATACACATATTAAGTATAAACACATCATATAAGTGGGAAACCCTCATGGGAAAAAAAAACACTGACCATAGCTTGGAAAAATATTCTTATAAATCAATTAATAAAAACTATTTGAGCACCCACTAAACTTGGAGTACTAACCCTAGTCTATCAAGCACCAACTTGATAAAGTCTTTAGCAAGTATGCACTTTCAAGGAAGCACCAACTCCTTTATTGACTTAGTACCAACTCAGCCACTTCTTAACCAAGAACCCACTCAGATAAGTAAACCTATATCTTCCATATTTCTCCTATTTTCAATATTCAATAGATGATGGTCCTTTTCTTCATCTTTTCACATGATTCTATTCCTCTCAAAGCTACCTCTAGATTTCTTCGCTCTACTAGGTCTCTTCAAGATTGATTAGGTTCTATGACCTTGATCTCCATACTCAAAATGTATAGTATATATTCATTATTATCTCTATAAACCCATATTATGTTCTACATGACCATTTTTTACTCCTCTTTGTGCTCTTTTTTTCACTTGCACACACACTTAACTAACTCACTCAAATAAGCCTAATTAGTCTTGCTCTTATACAAGTCACTTGATCTCACACACCTTGTTCATACATGCACACTTGTATACTTGGATTTCATTTATAATAGGTATTATAAAACATTTAAAACATGAATCAAATAATACAATAGTTCAATCATAGCATATAGGACCAAAACCTCTTTTAGGCCTTAAGAAGACCTAATCCCATTAGGCCTTCATTAGAGAATGTTACACTTTGTCTTTCTTTAAATGATTATAAAATCCATAAATAATAGTATAACCTCATATATAATTAAAATATACCTTATACAAATTCATTTTATATCCACAACACCTTTTAGGTCCAACCACTACTTGAACCTCTTCTCAAAACATTGTTCACAATAGGTTTGTGCATACTTATAAAGTCTATCTTGAATAACTAAATAATAAACACAATTTTCCCAAAAACCATGGAAAAATTCATATATAAATTAGATAAATTACCTTATTTTCATCACCATGTTATTTATTATTCACAACTCAAGGCAAAAGGACTCAAACCCTTATCTATAAATAACTCACTCAGAACTACCAACTAGCTTCAAAACATAGTCATGGAATCTTGAACTTATAACTCTTGAAAGAACACACTTAAGAACTTAAAATTCATGAATATTATCTTAAAACATCCTAATAACAATATCCAATATATATATCATAATTTTCAATTGGAAACTATTGGTCTTGCAGTCCAATTTGTTGACCTTCTCTCTCTCAAACTTCACTCAGCCAGACTAACCATTTTGGCTTTAGTGTTTCAACCTTTAACACTAACTTCCAATATTATAAAAATAATGGATAGATCATTAAAGTATTAAAAAAAAAAAATACCATGTGCATTACATAATTCAATTTATGACAAAGAGCCTCCAACTCATCACTACAACTTGCTTATCTAGATATGTCAATTTACCTTCAAACACAATCATGGTGATAATGACATTTAACACCTTTGTATATGCTTTTAGATACTTTTGATGCATGTGAATTATCTCATGAGATCATTATAAAAATATGAAATATAATTATACCATAGTCAAATTTCAATATTGGTCTTTAAAATTAATCTCATAACCTCACTGTGTACAGACCTCACTAAGCTAGACAAGTCAACTTATGATCAACATTTTCATCATATACAATAATCTCCAAAACTTATATCTATCATGAAAATTTATTAAATGTATTTAAAAACATCTCTATGAACTTTCATTCATTCCTAATCCATTATAACACATCCTTAAACAACTTCTCACTTTTGCCTGGGTTTCTCACTATTTGCACCATTAGGCCTTTTAGTGACTAGTCAACTTGGATGATCAATTTAACACCCCTGATGGATAGAACCTACTCAAAAACCAACATGGACATAAAATAAAAGTCTTAATATTCTCAATCCAATTATTTTCATACTTTTACTTGGTCAACTCTAACTTTTATAGCAAATATCTAAGAAATGAGGCCTTTCCTATAGGTTCCAATCACTTAACTATCCATACCAATCTATTATAATAAATTTAGAGTAACTTATTTCATATTTCGTCACTATTATGGTTCTTTGATGGTTTAAACCATCTTCTAGTCTTAATGATCATTCATAAAGCTTATCCCCTCATTATAGAAACCAAGGCTTGAAAATTTTATATAGGACTCATCCCCATCTAATATGAATAGATTTGGTCCTCATGTGTATGCTTCACATTCTAATTAATACTTGAAAAATATTCTTGAGTAGACAAATCTTTATTTTATGCAATTGAGAGATCTTAAAACACGTTTTCATGCCTTAGCCTTTAAATTTTAAAACAACATGAAACACTTATATCAATTCTCACATACTCACATTTACCTTAGAAACTGATCTTGATACCCCATTTGGACACTATCTCTATCTTTTATCTCTAGGCCTTAACCTACAAGACATATTAGGTCTTAAAATTGACCTTCTAAATGTTGTCCAAGATGTTAACACTTCACTCACATGATCAGACAACATCTCACATGCTCAAACAATGTCAATCATCCTTCATATGTCTTGATAATAACTCATGATGCCTTATTAGGCCAAGCATAGTCTATAAATGATCTAGTTGTAGATTATATTCATAAGTCCTACCTCTTTAAACTCACTTTGAGATTCTTATGAGTGTTCCAACACCTCATATACCTACTCAAGTAACCTCATACATCCTTTTATGCTTTTGTACATCCATTTCACCAAGCCACCATGCACAAACTTCCTCACTAAGATGTTACATGCCATGACTAGTCTTATGTTACTTAAGTACTTTACCTTCATGCCTCTTTTCTTGTTCTCAACACCTCATTTTTATGCTCAACATCTCACTTTCATTCCATAAAATATTTTACCATGATCAACCATAGTCATACATCTTTTCACATGTCTAAGACTATTCATCTCACCAAGCAACCAAACCCATACCTTCATACAAGGTTTCTGCATGTCATGACTAGGCCTCGAATTATCCTCAAAGATATGCCTTATAACACTTCTGAAGGCTTCTACACCTAAATCTCAATCTCATACAATTCCAAACAACTTTTCATATACCTAATCTCACTCACTTCACCATGATACCTGCACATACCTTATCATTAAGTCTAGACAAGGCTTTACAAGGTACCTTGATGCCTTAACCTATTCCTTCCACATCATGACCTTAACATAACATCAACAAAGTAGATATGCGACACTTATACTTGTGCCTTTATCTCTTATATAAATCATTACATAACTTCAATACTCACAAGATTATCATAATATACAGTAACAACTGGCCTTCCTCATCTAGACATTAATGACAACACACATTGACATTAATGACATTAGATTGACATCAATGACAACACTATTTCAACATAATCATCAATTAAAGTAACATCATATAAATAACCATAATATAATGAACTAATAGATTTCCTCTAACAATAGTATGAATAAAATCTAAGGGATGAGAGGAATTACCATCATGATTTTTGTGAATGTGTTGCTTACCATGAAGAAGCCTTCACAAATTTCATGATGAGAATAGATACTAAGAAGACCAACCACAATATCATTACAATACATATCATACAAACTTATAAAATTAACATGACCTAATATTTCATGCCATAAGTGAGATTCATTTCTACTTTATGATTAAAGATAACATGTAGAAGAAGTAGAAACATGTATAAACCATTCTGTTAGATTCTTCCAGTAATCAAAGAACCAAATTAGTTCTTAATATATTATTTATCCTTAAGCTGAACAAGATAACAAATTTTATTAAGTTTAGAAACATAAAAAATATCATTTATGACTACATTTAAAAATTTAGTTTTTCCTTTTTTAGTAGCTTTTAAAAATAAATTATCACCTAAATAAATCCTTTCAAATATATCTTTAGTTTTAGATAAAATATTTTATGTGATACAATACACCACTATCTGAAATCCTTTCATTTTCATTAGAAGCTATAGATGATATTTTATGACTATATATCACCTCAGTCTTGTACACTTATCAAACTTAGACCTTGGTTGTTCCTCTTAGTTCTATGCCTTTCTTGCTTTACAAGTCTTACATCTACTCTACCTTATGCTCCTTGCTTATATCCCTTAGTATAATGAATATTATGTTGATGACCTAGGTCTTCTATCTTGCCTATAATGCTTAAAATGTACTTATCTTTCATCTCTACAAGTTCAAAACATGTACCTACTTTGTTACTCCTTGGACACTAACATTTAGGATAGATAATATCATCGACATTATTATTTTGTCCCGATGCAAGTGTCTAGTGCCATAAAGTCATCCAATTCACAAATTAAACATATCTTAATGGTTAACCTAAGTGATTTAAATTGATTTATTAATCCAAAATGATTGATATAAATATAATATCAAATCTCATTCATTCCTCACCTAGCTACACCAAGCAAAAATACTAAAGAACATTCAATTAAACAAAACTTCCTTGTTTATTTTTATTTTCATATTAGTCATAGGGACTATACATCTACAGTTCTAAAGTACTTATTGACCATTTTTTGCCCAACAAGCCAAAAATCGGTCCCCTCCTATCCTTTCTATTTTAGGCCATTTCATTTTTTGATTTTGCATGAATCTGTCCATTTCTACAGACTCTACAAGATTTCTATGAACTCTGCAAGTCTAAATCTATGGACTCTATAGGTCTAAAACTATGGACTCTGCAAGTCTAAAACTATGGACTCTACAAGTCTAAATCTACAGACTTTGCAAGTTTTGGGGTTCTATGGACTCAGCAGGTTAGTCCTTTAGCGCATGAAGAATCAGTTCAGAGAGTGTTGGGTTTTACAAGGCTTCTTTGGGCTCTTGTCTAAAGAAAATCATGAAGAAGATTAACATCATTAAACGATTGAACCAGTTCAATGCCTCGGTTTAATGCCAGGTTCATCACTTGGTTCAATTAGTGGGTTCATCACTTGGTTCAAACAAAAATTTCAATGCAAGGTTCATCAGTAGGTTCAAACAAATGATTCATCACTTGGTTCAACCACTTGGTTCAAGTGAAAGGTTTAAAGGGCTCAGCACGTAGTCTTGAACCGTTGAACCTTTCTTGGTTTAATCAGTCGATTCAATGGCTTGGTTCAAGGGGATGTCCCAAAGTTGAAGGGTAGGTGCCCTTATAGAGGGTAGTTTTTGAATAAAAATACCTTGCAGAGGCAAAGGAGCTTTCCGAAGGCAGCCAAAGGGTAAGTTTCAAAATTTTATTTGAGGTCAAATTCTTTTAGACTTTTTGTTTGAAGAAATTCCTTCAAATAAAAAGTTTGAAGGAATTTAGAGAGCAAGTGGCCAAAGAGCGACTATCTATGGACAAAAGTCCATGGGAAAATGTCCATGGACAAAAGTCCATGAGAAATTGTTTGTAGACAACAAAATTCCATGGAAATTTAGGGAAAATGATCTAAAGGAGGAACCCACCAAAAATCTGAAGGACCCCGAAGGGCAGGTACCCTTGTGGGGGACTCTCAGCCAAAGTAAAGGGGCACTTTCCAAAGGCTGAAGGGTCACCTTCCCTTCAGCAAGGTGCTAAGAAGGGAGTCCACAAAAAATGGCAAAGCAGGAAGCTAAAGGAGAGTACAAGGGTGACGGGCCTGAGGATGTCAAACTTAAAGCTGTAAAATAGCTGTTGGTTTTTAAAATGCTTGTGTGCCAACTATGAAAAGAGCCCAAGGAATGTAGCGACCCACCAAAAGATGACCCCTAAGGGCTAAAGGAGTAGAAAGGGACAAAACTAGGAAGAGGATAAGGCAAGAAATAGACAAAGCATCCAAGTGGCGAAAGGAGGTGTCAACTCAGGGATTTATTCTTGTAGTTGGAACAGTGCTAGCCAGGTGGTCACCAAATAGTGCAAACAGTAGACAAGCCATGTAAATGCCTTGAAGGGGGTAGTATATTTGTAGAAAAGAGGTACAACCATGTTTTCTCATTAATTTGGAATGCCAAAGTCAAAATAGGAGCTGATAATCAAATGGCTTTCCTCTTCCCAAGGTTCAGAATGCACATGGGCCACTTGAAAAAGGAGTGCCAAAATCTTTCCCAGGAAGCTCCAAGTTCTCTTCCTCTTTCCATATATTGTAAAAATTCTCATTTGAGAAGGATCCACTCTCTCAGCCTTAAGGAAAAACTTTGCCCAAAAATCTCTTGAGCTTGTAAGGCAGAGCTGCTAGATTTTACCTTAAATCAAGACTTAGCATTTATACCTCCATCTGGACTTGCACTTTAAAGTATATGTCTATTTTATTCTTTTGTGTTAATTCAATGTCTTTCATGCTTTTCATAGATCAATTATAGCATGTCTAGTGCATTGTGAAGTCTCCTTTCTGTAGGTCTACTAGAAGTGTTTACAGAAAGAATATAGGTGCCTATGAATAGGCTGTCAAAGTGTGTCCCAGAACACCTTTGCTAGTTCCTTCCTCCTTATACTTCCACGGACCCCTAGCTGATTGTTGCAGAAGAGCTTTAGACTTCAGATGAAGTGTATGGGTATTTATTTTTGGTGAAAAGTGTATATTTAGGTTGGGTGGGTCAACCTTTTCTGGTGTATCACCTTTTCATTTTTTAGGCTTAGGTTCTATTTTTTCAGCATCTCTCTCTCCCTTTTCATCCCCCCCCCTTTTTTTTCATTTTATTTGTTAGCAGTAGGAGAAACCAAGGCCTAAAAGATACATTAGAGGGAGCTAACCCTTATCTAGAGACTCTCCCCTCCAGCTTCACCGGTCCCACAGGTGAGAGGGGAGTTTCCATTGTTGCGTGTGGAAAGACAGGAGCTCAGCCTCCTGCCCCAAGTGTAATCCACTGCGTCAACAATTTTTGGCATGCCTGGTGGGATTAACTAGGATAAGTTGTGTCTAGAGAGTTGAATAATTTTTGGTGTATTCTTTAGCCAACCAGCTTTTGGAAGCTTTTTGCATCAACACCAATGGTGACTTCAAGTTAAATCAACTGGTTAAGCAGTTCTAGTGCCATCAAGAAATAGTATTTTGGCATGTATAATTCCATCATTCAGAGCCATGGACCCTATTTTCCTTGGCTAGTCTAGATATGATCCTTAATAGCTTTATGTTGATCCTTATCAGGTTCAATATGACTAGTCTCAACCTTGTCATGAGCTATATCAGCCTTATGCCCAGTCTTCTCAATGTGTCACTTCTCTTACTCAACCCAGTCTCTTTGCCAATCAACCTATTTCCACCTTCAAACAAGCACTTCTGGGATACAAAAAGTATGTAATAGATCTTAACACTAGAAGGGGATGTGGCCAAAAAATTCTTGATCATGTCATCCATCAAGTGAGAAATACACTGGATCAGGTTAAGAGTGAATGGAATCCTATTGAAAGAGCCAACTAGCAAAGGCTTACAAGTGAGATGTTGGATGTGAGTGGTATGATTGCATCTTTGGAAGAGAAGCTGAGTATTTATGAGAGGTAGCCTTACCAAGTCTATCAACCTACATACTCACTACCCCAAGTATCATATCAGTCATATACATCCCCTGCTTATGAGCCAAGTCAAGCCTGTCAAAGTCCTTTCCCTAATCATGTTGAAGAGAGTTTTGAGATAGTAAATCTTGTGTTTAAGGCTAATCTTGATAGACAGATCAAATTGGAAAATCTTCAAATGTAGCAGTCTATTTTGGCAGCAAGGGAAGTGGAATCTAAACCCTCATACCCTCTCACATTGTGGCCCCATCACCCCAAAAGGAGATGCCCAGTTCGAATATCTTCAGCTGAAATAAAGTGGTTGAGTCATGGAACAACGAGGAGAAAGACATTGTCCAAGAGTGTGAGTTAAAAAATGAGGTTAGTCCTTTTCAAGTCCCTCCCACCCTTCCTCAAGAAGCTTCTTTCATTTCATGGCAACCTTCATGTAATCCCCATCTCTATAACGACTCCTATGAGCTCAAAGAGGTATAATATGAGGATAATCTGGCTAAGCGGATTGAGGAGTTGGAAGCTAAGATGAGACTGCTTGGAGAAAGAGAGATGGAATTTTTAGACCTTGTAGAGGAGTCGACACCAAAAGACACCCCTTCCAACAATCCACAAGCTAACTTCAATATTGATGAAGTGTTGGTAAAGTGGAGGGACAAAAATTAGAAAATTTTAGCCCAAGGTTTGCCCCTTCCTATTCTAGAGAAAACTCATTCTTGTGTGCCAAATCTTTTCTACCAGATGACACTTGCTCATTCTAACTCATCTGATGCATCAATTGATCCTGCCTCTAACCCTATATGCCAAGATTTTTAGCACACCTCTTTTTAAATAGCTCTTCTTGTACATGAGCAGACCCTCCCAAATCTTCCCCAACCTCTTCAAGTCTTTCAACATGATCTCCAAATACCAAGCTAGAAGAAGGAACATCATGAACCAGCTCAGGACCTTAAAGAGGATAAAGTTTTTGCCTATTCACAAGAGCAAGATTTCAATCCAAAGATCATGATTTGGAGGCAAATAGTGGAATCTTGGTGTAGAAAGGAAGAGGAGGAGAAAGGTTTTGCTCAAAACCTTGAGGAAGATGAAGTTGCTCCTACTCTCGATGATGATTGCGACTTCTAGGAAAGGCTCTTCCAGGAAGATATAGATAGGTGGATTACAGAGTTGGAGTCTAGAGCAAGTCTCCTTAGTGAATTTGTGATGGACGTTTCAGACCAAATAGTAGATTCCATGTCTGAATACACTCCATCCACACACCTCCAAGAAAGCTATCAGGGTTTGCCTGATATAGATTATGCTCAGTTTATGACTGGCTAGGGAGACTTCATGAGTACAGATGAGGAAGAAATCACCATTAATGTCATGGAGGAGCATGGACATTCTCTTGTTCATGTTTTGAATGATTCATTTGAATTCTTGGGGCAGGCTGCACTTTTCTTCAAGGATGCTATGAGCTAGATAAGAGTGGAGAAGGTAGCATTGGGACTCAAATAAGTTTGCAAAGGGGCTGCAAGTTTTTAGATTTACCCCTTTAAGAGGTTAGTGAATCTAAAGATACCTTCTTTAAAATAATCAAGGAGGATGGTCATACCATGGAACCCAAGCATGAGGTAGAAGAGAACAAGCCAGTCAATGATGCATATCAAGGGGCTTATGGTGATGAGCTGACAGTGATTGATTTCCTGATGAGATACACCAGCCTAAAGAACTAATAGGAGGAAAGCTTCCAAGAAAAAATAGAGTATGTATACATTGGAATAATGTTTGAATTTGATCCACTTAGGTAGAATCTGACTCAGGTGGTAGGCAAGAGGAGCAAGTCACCAGCTCTCCATTTCATTTAGTTACTTATTTAGCACCATAAGTTTCTTTGCCAGGGAGGGGACTTAAGAAGTTTTCCCTTTGATTTAGGAGGGAAGCTGATGTACCTGGTTAGTTGTATTTAGTAGTTTATTTTCAGTTTCTTTCCTACTTTCCCTAAGTGTAGCTTTCACAAGTAGTGGTTTTAGTTTTGTGTGTGCTTTCCCTTATGTCTGGGGTAAAAAGCTTCATGTTTAATTCTTGGATCTTTGGGGTTGTTGCTAACATTTCTTCAAAACTTCATTCTGACTTTGTGCCCAATGGACTACAAGGCAACTAGTCTCTAAGCATAGCATGCATACTTCCCCTGGGAGTCACCAATTTGTTGACCATTTTTTGCCCAACAGGTAAAAAATTGGTCCCCTCCTATCCCCATTTTTCTAAGCCATTTCATTTTTTGATTTTGCATGAATCTGTCCATTTCTATAGACTCTACAGGATTTCTATGGACTCTGTAGGTCTAAATCTATGGACTCTATAGGTCTAAAACTATGGACTCTACAGGTCTAAAACTATGGACTCTGTAGGTCTAAATCTATGAACTCTGTAGGTTTTGGGGTTTAAAAGACTCAGCAAGTTAGTCCTTTGGTGCATGAATAATTAGTTTGGAGAGTGCTAGGTTTTACAAGGCTTCTTCGAGCTCTTGTCTGAAGAAAATCATGAAGGTTAGCATCGTTGAACCATTAAACTAGTTTAATGCCTTGGTTCATCACTTCATTTAATTATCCTTGGTTTAATCAGTGGGTTCATCACTTGGTTCAAACAAAAATTTCAATGCAAGGTTCATTGGCAGGTTCATCACTTGGTTCAACAACTTGGTTCAAGCGAAAGGTTCAAAGGGCTCGGCACGCAATGTTGAACTATTGAACCGTTGAACCTTTTTTGGTTTAATCGGTCAGTTCAATGGCTTGGCTCAAGGGGATGTCCCAAATTCAAATGGAAGGTGCCCTTGTGGAGGGTAGCTTTTGAGTCAAAAAGCCCTTGTAGAGGGCAAGGAGCTTTTCAAAGGCAGTCGAAGGGTAAGTTTTGGAATTTTGTTTGAGGTTGAATTCTTTTAGACTTTTTGTCTGAAGGAATTCCTTTGGACAAAAAGTTTGAAGGAATTTAGAGAGCAAGTGGCTGAAGAGCAATTGTTCGCGGACAAAAGTTTGTGGGAAATTGTCCACAAACAAAAGTCCATAGAAACCCAGGGAAAATGATCCAAAGGAGGAACCCACCAAAAAGCCAAAGGACCCCCAATGGAAAGTACCCTTGCAGGGGACTCTCAGTCAAAGTAAAGGGGTACTTTTCCAAAGGTTGAAGGGTCACCTTCCTTTTGGGAAGGTACTAAGAAGGGAATCCACAAAAGAGGGCAAAGTAGGAAGTTGAGGGAGAGTCCAAGAGTGATGGGCCTGAAGACATCAAACTTTAAGATGTGAAATAGTCATTGGTGTTTAAAATGCTTGAGCGTTAACTATGAAAAAAGCCCAAGGAACATAGCGACCTACCAGAAGATGACCCCTGAGGGCTAAAGGAGTAGAAAGGGACAAAACCAGGAAGAGGATAAGGCAAGAAATAGACAAAGCATCCAAGTGTAAAAAGGAGGTGTCAACTCAAGGATTTATTCTTGCAGTTGGAACAATGCTTGCCAAGTGGTCACCAAATGGTGCAAAGAGTAGACAAGCCACATAAATGCCTTGAAGGGGGAAGTTTGTTTATAGAAAATAGGTGCAACCATGTTTTCTCATTAATGTGGAATGCCAAAGTCAAAATAGGAGCCGATAATCAGACGGCTTTCCTCTTCCCAAGGTTTAGAATGCACATGGGCCACTTGAAAAAGGAGTGCCAAAATCTTTCCTAGGAAGCTCCAAGTTCTCTTCCTCTTTCTATATATTGTAAAAATTATCATTTGAGAAGGATCCACTCTCTCAGCCTTAAGGCAAAACTCTACCCAAAAATCTCTCAGGCTTGTAAGGCAGAGCTGCCAAATTTTACCTTGAATCAGGAATTAGCATTTATACCTCCATCTAGACTTACACTTTAAAGTATATGTCTATTTTCTTCTTTTGTGTTAAGTCATTGTCTTTCATGCTTTTCATAGATCGATTATAACATGTCTAGTGCATTGTGAAGTCTCCTTTCTGTAGGTCTACCAGAAGTGTCTATAGAAAGAATATAGGTGCCTGTGAATAGGCTGTCAAAGTGTGTCCCAAAACACCTTTGCTAGTTCCTTCCTCCCTATACTTCCACAGACCCCTAGTTGACTATTATAGAAGAGCTTTTGACTTTAGATGAAGTGTATGGGCACTTCTTTTTGGTGAAAAGTGCATATTTAGGTTGGGTGGGTCAACCTTTTTTGGTGTATCACCTTTTCATTTTTTAGGCTTAGGTTCTATTTTTTTAGCATCTCTCTCTCCCTTTTCATCCCCCCCACCTTTTTTTTCATTTTATTTATTAGTAGTAGTAGAAACTAGGGCCTAAAAGATACATCAGAGGGAGCTAGTCCTTATCTAGAGACTCTCCCCTCTAGCTTTGCTGGTCCCACAGGTGAGAGGGGAGTTTCCATTGTTGCATATGGAAAGGCAGGAGCTCAGCCTCCTATCCCAGGTGCAATCCACTGTGTCAACAGTACTGAAGGGCCTAATTTTACAAATTATAAGCTAGGTCACTATTGTACTTTATTTTCACATATTATATGATTCACACACAAGCCAACATGTAGGGGAGAACTACATTAGTTTGAGACTCTCTTTAAAGTATTGGCTATGTAGGCAACATCCTTTGATAGTGGGATCATTGGGGTCAGCTCAATACTATGTGCCCAATGACCTATTTTTTCCAAGGTCACATTGAATATGGAAATTTAGAGTTTTCCATTTCATAACGAGTGACTATCTATGACCTAGATTTGAATACACAAGATTAAAGGTGAAGTAAAACCTAGAAGAATCTAGGTGGTTACATCCTACTTCAGCATATATTCTATATATGACATTAGAATCAATCTTAAATATTAGTGTTGACATAACCACCTCAAGCTAATGTTATAATCTGATGATTATTCCAAAATCTCCTTCTTACCTAGTTTCAAACTATTTTAGATTGAGAACTACATTAACATTAGAACAAGCTAAGTAATTCACTTCTCTTTCATTTCTATATCTAGCATAGTTTTAAATTCTATATTTAGACTATCTCAACATAATAAATTTAGTGTATACTTATATCTGAGTTTAGCATCTACTTGGCCTGTTATAAATCTGCATATCACCCTAGTGTTATTTCATTTGTATATACCCCTTTAAAATATAGATAACCCCAATCTATATCTATTTTAGGGTTAAACATTTGGTGAACTCAATATCTATATTTTTTCATACAACTCAAAGATTGTTTTAAAAACTTGTTGATTTTTTTGATTAATAATTTGCTAAAATTTATTTCAAAAATTAGTTTGTTTTCAAAATCTAAATAACACATCAACAACATGGACTTCTTCTTAGAGTTTGTGTGCCTCTCCTATCCTATTATTATTTTTGTATTTAGGACATTTTAAATAGATAAAAATGACCTTACTTATGTATACATATAATATTTTCAAACTTTATCAATTACTGATGCTTTCTATCTTGCAAGAACCCATCAAGTCTCAATCTCTCTAAGTGTATGCCTTAAAGGGTGCACTGGGAAAGGGGTGGGTAGATCATTGGTAATTCATAATATTATTGTCCCTTGATACCACTTATTATCAATCTAACCATCTCCCAAAAACATTCCCCTAAGATTTGCCTCCTATTTTTCACCCTCCTCTAGTCTTTTTTTGCATTCATTAGCCCTTCCCTAACTTAAAACCCTTTTTTACAATTTACATTACACTAGCAGCCCCATCAACATTTTAATTTAATTGATAATACTTATTATCTTCTAGGTCAGCCCTTAATTGACCTAGACCATGACATAATTTGTTTTTATTAATAATGATACTAGGTCGATTGGGTCAACCTTGTCAGCCTAAACTTTTGGAAAGGACTAGGGTTAGATCCACCTATATAAACACATCCATTTCACCATTCATAAAGAGATAATTAGAGTTAGTTATTCATTTGCACTTATTTATAATATGCTCTTCCACCATTCTACTTGAGTGTTAGCTTAGGGTTTGTTCTTGAGAATAATTATGTCTTGTAGTGAAGTTTTAAATGCTTTGTCCTTTCTTAGTGATCTTTAAAAACCACAATATCTTGAAAAGCACATTTGGCCAAAGGAGAGATTGAGTCTTGGTGGGTTCATCTTAAATATAAGTATATCTAACTTTGCTCCTCTCTTTAGTAGATAGAAGTAGCATAAGTAATGGCTTTTGAATATATTATTCTCTCTATGCATTAGGGTTTCACCTATACATAGTTTAATTAAGATTATTTTATGCTTGTTTGATTTAATGTTTACTAACCCCATTTTATGCCACAATCTTTAGTGAGAACTGTATTAGACTTTACTTTTTATTAGTTTAGTGAATATGAAAACATGGGACCTAGTTAGGGTTATTATGTATTTTGCTTTACTAGAGGCTTTAAAACCCTCCCTAGTGATATTATTGTGGTAAGAGATCCCATGGCTAGGTCTAGTAAATCTATTTTGGTCATGACCTTGAATATCTAATGTATTCACAATTAGATGTTTAAGTATGATTTATTTTCTCCAGGCTAGGATTTAGTTATAAATCTATTGCATTTTCCATTGCATATATTCTGGTGAACCCAATGTGAATCTAACCCTTGTAGGTTTTCTTTCACACTATAATTTTTATCATATTATTATATTTTTATATATTTACAATATTGTATTAAACTATTTGTTATAGTTATAACTCTATGTGCATAGGTTTAACACATAATTGCATCAAAATGACTTTATTTTGTCTATGCAAGTCTTCATTAAATACAGGTTACTAGATCAAACAGGTCAACACAATACTCCTTTTCAGTTTTAGATAAGCATATAGAGTAGAATAGGTTCACTTTATCATCTTACTATCTCTACCAACATATAAGTCAATAAACATTATCGAACAAGTTAACTTTGTCATCTTATTCTTCTTTAGCATACAGGGTTTTGTATAACTTGGTCGAACTAGTCAACTCAATTTGCATAATTTAAAAGCAATAATTAAGGCACTTCAACATAAAATTTAAAATATTAACCATCTTAAAACCCTCCAAGGTTCCTCTCTTTCCTCTCTCTATCATTTTATTACTTTCTTTAGTTCTATCTTGCACAAATTAGCAATCTTTCAAACTATAATTGTGCAGCCAACTAGGTCAACCTAGTCAACTTAGTTATGTATTTTATCTTCTATCTGAGAGACATAGTCAACATGTTTGACTTTGTTCTTAAAGACCTTGCTTATATATAATATTAGTGACCCAATCAACTATGTTCTATAATTAAGGAATTAACAACTATTTTATAGTACTTAATTCACATTTTATTTTTTAGTTATTTGCATGATTAGAGTAACTCACATAGTCTAAATAGGTGGTTTTTAAAATTACCATTTAGTTACATTACTTTACTCTTTTGGACACACTACCAAATCACATAAAATTTAAAATGCATTTAAACACTTATCTTTCCAAGGCCTACCTACTTGGATTTCATCACCAAGGGGGAAGCTAACTTGGTTTTCTAGTCAAGTATAAATATGTGGTTAATGGTATATATTGGCAAATCATGTGACACCCTTATCATTATTGGATTATTAAGGGAGGTGGTAGTCCTAAATACCAATCTAGTACCACTACCAATATAGATCCCTTTCATCTTAAACATCTTGAAACCATCCATAGATTGATTTTTTTAGTTTCCTATTTTAGCCAACTCTCCTATCACACTTAAATCAATACTTTCTAATAATCTAATCACACTCAAGATGATTATTTAATTAGTATTTAATTCTTAGATGATTATTTTCTCTCTGATCATTACATGTTATATTGCAAAAACTTACATTAGCCAACATTGGTGCAAGGTTTTGTGTTGTGTGCCCTAATTGGATCACTCACATTGATCCAATTTTTTATGTCTCTGCTTGCATTATTGCTTCACTTTTATTGTTAAAAAATTTCCCTATTTTAGAACACTATCATTCCGGTCGATACTATCTCTTACAGACTATATATTTCTTCCTTCCAACAATACATAGTCAATTAGCATAATTTTGTCTCTTATCTATATGTTCTACCTTTTATCTAGTAGTACATAGTCAACCCAGTCAACTTTGTACTCTTCTCATCCTTTGTTTAGTAGTACTCTATCAACCTACTTAACCTTGTACCTAATTAAATAAACATTGTTGTTTTGTCTATCCTTTAGTTCTTTATCCCTAATCTCTCTTTGCTTAAAATCCTATTCCTTTCATCAAGAAACATAAAATCCCCTATCAAAATCTTCTTGGATAACATGAATCCATTTAGACATTATATGCGGTATTCTTTTCTCCCTTTCTTTACCTCCTAAGAGAATCCTCACTCTTGGAGCATGTTTTAACCTCCTTTATCTATAGATTATAGCATGGTTCAAATCATGCCTTGAGATGAAGTAGGTGAATCTCATCCTTTTTGTACCTATTAAGATAATTCCCATATTCAAGCGTCTCAACACAATGTGGGATCAATTGACTCAAGTCTATCCAACAACCCCACTAGTAATCTAGCTCCTAATAACCTTCCCCCTAATACTAATTTGGAAAATCTTCCTACAAACACCAACCCAATTGATATAACCCAACTTATTGCACAAGTCATGCAACAAATGAACATCATGAAAATATCTAACACTTCCCAAATGATGCAATTATAACATCATTTGATCACTATGGCTAATAAACCTCTAGTCCCAATCCCTCAAAATAATCAAAACTTTATTCCTCCACCTCTTAGAGATGTCATGGGAAATGTTATTCCCTAACCTATCATGAATAACAAGATGCTTCAAAACATTCAAAACTATCCTTTAGCTCCTTTCATCATTTCCATTTATATTGGTAATATATCTCCAACTATCAAGTATGATGGGACTAAATACCTTACATATTTTCTCAAAATATTTGGTAATCTTTACAAAGAGTGAATCCAAACTAATAGTTTTGCCACAACTAAACTTCTAGTTAAAACCTTCACTAGCGATGTATTAAAATGGTACAACCAACTTCCCAAACATTCCATCTAGAAACTAGAGGATTTATTCAATCCTTTAGTTAAATAAGTTCAACATAATGACCTTCCTAAAAATTACCTTAGCCATTTCATCAATGCTAAGCAATCTCCCACTGAATCAGCTCATGATTTTATCAAATTATGGAAATATTTGGCCCACAAGGTTTACCATAACATGTCTAATGATAATTTATTTAAACTCTTTATAATTACTTTAACTCCTCTTCAATATAAGGTTTGAATATTTGTCCCTCAAATGCTTAACAAAAATCTTGACCAAGTGAAGTGTCAATACTTTTTAATGAAGCAATTTAACATAATACTAAATTTCTTAAGGGGTATTTTAAAAATTATACCAATACAATCACTAGAATTACTCCTCAAACCAAACTAGGAATTTTCAAGGCCGACAATCCCCCATCTTCTCATATACCATTAATTGTGCATTAAATGAAACAATTTTTAGCACCCTTTAAACCCTTTACTTATCCCAATAATTCTCTTAATGGTATGACCCTAATCAATTTTTTTGGTTTCATGCTAACATTGGTCATTCCCATGAACCTGTGGAGGGCTTACCAAATTAAATGTCTCCTATATGCTTGGTGACTCCTTTAATCATGAAGTCATGATCTAACTCTATCATCAAGAATACCACACTGCTTCTCAAAAATGATAACCTCATAAAGCTTCCTCTTTTAATAAAAATATATATGTCCCCACATATATCACTCAACAAAATACCAAAGATGTTTATGCCATTGATTCTGACTATGACCAATATTACAACAAATCTCAATATGTTAATGCAACTAAGGTTAACTATTGTCACAAATTGATTCACAAAGATCTTGTCACCAAACATAATAAACCCTATTTGGAAGATCAAATCCTCAAATATACTACAACCACTCATCTAGTTTTGAAATCTAATGAGGAACCATCTCCTCTTTCCAAACCACCAACCACTTTTGTTCCTTCAAAATCTACCTTACCTTCTAAACCTCACACTAGTTCTTATAAATCCCATTAGAACTTATTAGAAGAAATCAACTCCATGCCTTTCAAGATTCCCCTTATGGATTTAGTTCACACCTCCCCCTATCATCACAAGATCCTCATGTAATACTTGTAATAAATTGAAGATCCATCTTCTATATAATAATAACCACCCTCTCTTGAGCGTCAACCTACCAACATGCATACCATTGAATCCATTTGTCCTTCTTCCAAGTATTCCATTAAATTCCTTGAATAATACATGATTAATGATGAGATCCCTTTTCATGCCAAAAATACACCCCTATTCATTAAAATAACCATTAATACCACCCTTATTCATAAATTTTTATTTGACAAAGGGTCAGGGACTAATGTAACATCTTTTTGGCTCATCCAACAACTTGTCTATAATAAGGATAATCTCAATAAAACCTACTTAACCTATCATGGATTTGATAAAAAATCATAATCCACTTGGTTGTATTTTTCTCACCCTTACAATTGAACCTAAGACTCTTTAAACCAAACTTATGGTCCTTGATTTTCCCATATCTTACAACATACTCCTAAGATGACCATGGACTCATAGAATGAGGGATATCACCTCTTTCAATAGCCAATGTATCAAGTTATTGCATAAGAATAAAATATATAAACATGAGGTTGATCCCAACCCTTGGATTATTCAACTTCCCAATCCTAAATCTCAATATCACATTCCTACCATTCCAATAATCAACAGTGTTCCCTTACCTAAATTCATCAACATCAATCCAGACTTACATGTCACTCTAGTTGATTCATATGATGATGAACCTAATGACTTTCAAAATACTTGAAACACTACTAAGTTACCTCCTTACATATCAGAGTGGTTTCCTCCTTCTTCATTACCTCATGATTACACCATTCCTCTCATTGATGAGATCACTGATTTTCCCCTCCATACAATGCTTAGGATGTCTCTTCAGAGATGCCTTCACATGCAATGATTATGGAGTGCCAAATTATTATAAGATCCTTTAATCATGTCTCCACGTAAATTTATTGATCTAGGTATTTCCCCTTATAAAACTCCTCTTGAATCTCAAGCATGTATAATTTCTCAAACCTATGATGATAACTGCATCATGGCCCAAGCTCAATATTGAGACTTAGATGTCCAACATTATCAAAAAACTTTATCCCAAATACATGCTTTCAACCATGATATTCATACCATTTCCACTACCTCTGAGTTAAATTTTGAAGGTCATGTACCTCCTATTAATTCTCCACTTATTAATACTCCTTGGGTGGTAGAACAAATACAACCTTTCAAACCACCAACAATTCCTACATATTCTATACCATCTATATATTTAATGCTCACATCTAATTCTTCCCTATCAAAGAATTTAATGAAAAACCAACCCATTCTGATCAACCTTCTTCCCCTACTCCTACTCCTGAGATTACATTAGATGCCAAGACCATAGTTAAACATTAGATACATTTTAATATGACTCCCATGGTAATCACATTCTTAATATTAAATTATATGTCAAGTATTATGGTCCTCTTCCCACTTTTCCTAAAGATAAAACCATTCTAAAATTACTTCATGCCCGAGAACCTTAATTCCCTCGATAACATCATAGACTTAAGAATTTCAAGTAGAAAGCCCCTTGCTTCAATAAATTCATCACTAGCATTAACCATAAAACAAATCCAATTTCCTCTTTACCTAATGCACCATATAATTTATAATACATCAATGATATGTTTATCAAAGAAACCACTCATACTAAATATGGTACACCATCATACCCTCAACCAATCACAGTCTCTTATGAACTCACACCAACTAAACATGATAACTTCATCTTATTCTTTGATAAATATTAGGATAATTTCACTTGGTCTTATAAATACATGCTTGGTATTGACCCTAGCATCATAGTGTACAATATTATCACTTACCCTGATGCTAAACCCATGCAACAAAAGTAACAAAAATTTCCACCAAAAGTTTTAACTTTATGTCATAAATAAATAATCAAACTTCTTAATGATAATTTTACCAAGCCCATGGAATATTTTTAATGGGTTTCTAACATTGTACCTATTCTAAATAAAGTCACATGGTCATTTTCATCTACATTGATTTTCATAATCTTAATATAGCTTATCCCAAGGACAATTTCCCTTTACCTTCTATTGATACCATCATCAATTCCACTATTGGTTATGAAATTTTGTCTCTTATGGATAATTTCTTAGGTTATAACCAAATTCACATTGCACTTGAAGACCAACATAAGATAAATTTCACCATAGAATGGAGCACCTATTACTATGTTAAAATGCCCTTCAACCTCAAAAATTTTGGAAATACCTATCAATCGGTGATGAATCACCTCTTTCATTATCTTATTCATAAAATTTTAGAAACCTATATGAATGGGCTCAATTCCAAATCCAAAATATATATTACTCATCTCTCTAGTATTCTTTTCATATTCTATCACCTTATTAAATATAAAGCTAGACTAAATCCCCTCAAATGTGTTTTTTTGTGTCTCATTTGGCAAATTGTTAATATTATTAGTCTCTCTTCATAGCTTAATTTTGATTCTACCAAGATCAATGCTATCATCAACATGCCAACCCCTCAATCCATTCTAGATATTATCACTTACCTTGGTAAACTTGGGGTAATTAGATGTTGCATCACCAAAATGGCTCACCATATTTATTCTATCAATTCTCTTCTTAAGAAAGATAATTCCCTAGAGTGGACGGATATTTTCCAAAAAGCATTTGACAATATGAATAATCTTTTCTTCACCCACTTTCTCTTAATCCACATTCAAATGATCGACCATTAATTTTGTATACCTCTTCCACACCCATATCAGCTAGGGCAATGCTTGCCTAATAAGATGATATTGGGAGGGAATATGCCATATACTATATCATCCAAAGCCTCATCAACTATGAGAAAAATTATTCAAAATTCAAACATTATTACTTTTCCATATATTTTACTACTAAAAAGCTCCAACATTATATGCTTTATCAAACCACTTACATTATCATTCATTCCATCCCCTTCATAACTCTTTCTCCAAAGCCATTCTTTCTAGAGATATAATTGGCAATTGGATGGTCCTTATCATGGAATTTGATCTCTGTATTATTACCCAAAATTTTATCAAAGGATAAATCATTATTAATCAACTTACCATGGTTCTAATCCCAGCTATCGACCACTTTCAAGATAGTCTTCCTGATTATAATATTCTCTATATTGAAGGTCTCAACCAAACCATATCTCTTAAATATTACTTCCATAACTTCATTTTTGATCTTAAATAAAATAATCTATAAGAGTCATTTATCTTCCCCGACACTACTAACCAAAAGTAGTTATCAAAGAACTTCTTGATATTAATATTGATCTACATGAATATACTTGTATCCTTCATTTTGATGGCATTAAATTCCTTAAAAGAGAGGGGGAAGGTTATATCCTTATGATACCTCTTGAAAAAATTATCCCATTGGTATCTCACCTCATATTCAATGTCACTATCAACATGTTGGAGTATGAAGCTTTAATCCTAGGCGTGAAAGTAGCCCTTGATCTAGATATTACATAGTTGCATGATTTAGGTAACTCTCAACTCATTTTATACCAAGTAAATGGTGATTATCAATGAAAAAGAAAAAAAACTCATTTTTATCATCAAATCACAATTTTCCTAGCCAAATATTTCACTTCTTTTACCAATGAGCCTATCCCTTAAGATCAAAATTCTATTGTTGATTCACTCACATCTTCAGCATCTCTTTTTCATCCACACCAAGTTCTTACTGATCCCACTTTTCTTATCCAAATAATAAAATCCCCATATTCTCTTCAACTACATGATTCACTCACATACCACATTGAGGCTATTACCATTCACCAAAGCTTATGGTACAAAGATATTATTTAATTTCTTGAACATCAAACTTATCCTCTAAACATCGATTCCCATGAAAAGACTCACATTCACAAATAATCTTTTAAGTATGTCTTTTGACATAACATCCTATATTACTGTAATATGAATGTACCTTAAAAGACTCACATTCACAAATAATATTTTAAGTATGTCTTTTGACATAACATCCTATACTACTGTAATATGAATGTACCTTACTCCATTGTGTTATGAAAGAAGTTTGTGTTGGTATCCTAGATTGCACCCTAGATGAGTAAGGAGATTATTCAAGTCCTCTTACACAAATCTAGTCCAATATGGGAATGACCTTAGGCTATGGGTCACCTAAACTTGGGTCAAACCTTTGGATAAAAATGGCTTCCTTCTGGATCTATAACCTAAACTAATAATTACTTGGAAAAAGGGAGGAGTAACAATAATATATAAAAGCATATAAAATGAGGTGATGAACTAATAATTGGAACACTTATATTTTGAATAAAACACACTATATGACACATTCAAGACCAAATAAGACTAGTCCCACATAATTATTTCACAATAAGGCATTGACCATATATCAAACTATCATGAGAGGGCATATATGTACTTCCAAACTAATCAATAAACTATATATTGCACTTAAAATGACCTGTGAGGACTATAAATCACTTAATGAAGGTGAGTAAACTTAGACATAAACAAAGAAATCATATATTCACTTAACCATAGTACATGAATTCATATAAGACACTTTAATTCAATTTTAAAAAATAATGGAATTCAGTATTTATTGTATCAAAACATGTTACAGTACAAATTTTGGCATAGCTTGAGCAAGCCAAAGCATAAGAGTCTATTTATCCAAAAAATCTTAGATATTTCTTGTCTAAAAACTTTTAGAGAGATTTACAATGTGGAATAACATGGAACATATATAGAAAAGGGAGAGAAGAGAGGGGAAGCTATGATGGATTAGCACCAATTCGAGGCTACTGAGTGATGATCTTATCAAGAAGGAATCAATCTTTTAAAATCTCTATAGTAGAATTGAATTCCATTATCCTTATCTATTTTCTAGGTCTCCTCCTTAGAACTCCATGCCACCTTCTACTTGATCTGTTGATGAGGACAAACTTCTCGTATCTCAGAATAGATAGCTTCATGCAACATCTACTTTAAACTATCATAGATACCTGTTTACCAAAAATTTGACCATATCAAAAGATGAGACACTTCCCCATAATCAAATTTATGTCTATATTTTCTCCAACTTGAACATAGGTCCACCATAGATTGAAAACCAACCCAATCTATCAATTTTCACATAGTCACAATATCTATGAAATTTTGATAGACATTTAGTCTTGATTGATCTTTGTATTTGGCCCAAAAAGACCTATTTTGCCTCTAAACCATGTGAGAGCCAAGAAGCTAATGTACATGAGGATCTTAAATATAGAAGAGTAATGAACACATCAAAGGGAGTATTCCTGTAATAGGGTCGACAGGTTCTGAATTATCAACCAAGGTTCTTGTCTAAAATTTTAATGACAAAGAGAATTATCCTTGACCATATTACCTATATGAATACATATGTTGTTGATTGAGATCTAATGGAGACATGGCTCTTTGAAACCTTCATTCACCTGGGTTAAAAAATGGTTCATCGACCTCCACTACAAGTTTTTGTATTTGCCCTTTATTTATTGGTTATCGACTACCAACTCAAACTTATCAATTTATGCCAAACTATCTCCTCCTTAATGGTCTTTAATATATGCTGACCCCTTGAATTTAACTCACATTGTTAGAACTAATGTACGAATGAAGGTGAGCCTTTGATCTAGATCCTCTAAATCTTTGACTTTAACTCTCACTATTACATCCATATATATGAATGAATGCACACCATATATCTACCTACATTTGAACTCAAATGGCTAATTTATAAGGCCAAAATTGATGTTTATGTGCCTATCATTAGATGTTCATGTGACCATCTTTGACATCCGTGTGACCATCAAATTTGAACAGTTATTTATCATGTCTTAAATTCGACGTCTATGAGACCATCATTGACATCCATAAACCTATCATTGACATTCATGAGCTTGTGTTTGATGTTTGCATGACTGTCATTGACATCCATGAGCTTGTCTCCATTTTAAACCCAAATAGATATTTATTGTGGCTTAATTTTGACATCCACATGAACATTTTATTTAGTAATCTAAATTTTGAAAACTTATATCTCAAGATAGATAACTCATCGAGACATGAAATTTGTGGAGAAAGATCAAGGTATGAAGGGCATCATGTCCATTCATTTATTTTGGCCTATGAGGATCTTCAAGTGAACTTATTAAATTCACAACCCACTTTCTCCACTCATTCCTACATGACATCCTGATGATGGTCTAGTCTCTTAAGATCATAAAATTTTCACTTTAAGAATATTTTAAAGTGTTTCATAAATATGTAAATGATATGTGATCTCCTCTTAAAGTATATATTCTCTTTATGACATTGGGTCATGTAAGCCAAATCTGGCTAACATCTTTGGTGACTTGGCTAGGTAGCATGTTTGTTATTCTTGAGAACTCAAAACATTTACATGATACATTGACCATTTACATGACTATGATCCATGATTATAAGAAACCCTATTGACTTGTAAGGATAATTAATTCTACCAAACATGGAAAGAAACAAAAAAAAAAAGGAAAAGTAACCTAATAAAAGTAAATGTACAAAAAAATCACTTATTTGGGATAAAATAGAACAAGCTAATGTGTTAAAATAACACTTGGATGAAAAAAAGAACAATTAACTATGTATAGGGAACTTAGTTTTCTCAATAGAAGTGTTTCAGATGTATCCCATTGACTAGGATAGGAAGTTCCTCACCATCCATCTTTACAAGTTAGAAGGCATTATGGGATTTGTAGCTAGATATTGTGTATGGACCATTCTAAAGAGATTAAAACTTTTTATGCATTCCTAGCTTATATCTATCCTCATCCCACTTAAGGACCAAATCTCTCTCTTTGAAGTCTCTTAAAGAAGCTCTTTTGTCAAAATATCTCTTCACTTGTGCTTGATGGGCTTCAATGGCCAACATAGATTGATTTCTTGTCTATTCTAGCTCTATGAGCTTAGCATATATAATTTTCATTGGTTCATTCTCCAAAATATCAAGTTGTTTCATTAGTTTTAAAGTAGGAAATTCAAGAGAAATGGGCATTCTTACTTCCTTACCATATACTAGCTTGTATGGAGAATTGGCTATTGATATCTTATAGGTGATCCTATCAGCCCATAGAGATGAGTTTAATTTGAGATTCCATAACCTCTAATTATTTTCAATATTTCTCTTGATGATCTTTAATAGGTTCTTATTAGTAGACTTAGTGAGGCCATTGCCTTTTGGATAATAATTTGATGAAGTACTAAGAAAAACATTGTGTTAAACTTCCCATTGGTTGATTCTAGACCCCATAAAGTCCATAGCATTAGCATAAATAATGGTTTAAGAAACTCAAAATCTAGTAATCAAACCCTCATAGAAATCTAGAACATTGGACTCATTAGCTTCTTTTTATACCATTGCTTCTATCCATCTAGTAAAATAATCTGTTGTAGTCAATATCCATTTATGTCCTGAGCTTGAAGGGGGTTTAATGAGACCAAAAAATTCCAATCCCCATTGAATAAAGGGTTGATTCAATCTAATTGGTTGGAGAGGTAAGGCTTTAAGTTTTACCTTTCCAGTAAACATACCACATTGTTTGCATTTCCTAACCTATGCATGACAATCACCAAATATGTTTGGAATAATACTCACCTCTCATGATCTTGTGAGATGTTTTTCTAGTTGAATTATGTCTTCCACCATGTCGATAATATCAATCTCTATATTTGACCTGGCTCTATGCATCTTATCAACATGTCATTGATATCTTTCTTGAATAAAACACTATCAACAAGAAGAAAAAGAATTGACTACAATATAAAATATCTCTTTTTTGAAGGGGTCAAATGAGAAGGATAAATACCATTATGTAGGTATCTTACCATGTCTTGGCACCATCTATAAGGTGAGTTGTAATCAGTTATAACTTCTTCATCATTTGACACCATAACCACTCCATTAGCCTCTTGCAAGTCTTGGGCTAGATGTTCATAAAGTCTTTTACCTTTAACCATATTTGTGACCTTGATCTCAACATCATACTCCATTACTTTGGTTATCCAACTAGCCCTTTTGTCATTTATATCCTTGTTTAAGAGAAAATATTTGATACTTGGATGTGTAACCATCAAATGTATCTTATTAATGGACAACAAGTATCTAAACTTCTTGAGAGACCTTATAACTGAAACTACATGCTTCTCCAAAAAATATCGCATTTTTTCATATTCTTCCAAGCCTTGAATGAAGAAGGTTATTGGTTTCTTTAAAGCCTCTTGATTTTTTTGCATGAGAATACCTAAAATTGTGTCAATGTTAGCATAGGTGTATAAAAATAAATCCTTTATGAAATCAGGGTTTAGGAGTGTAAGAGCATTGGTGATGGCTTTCTTGATATATTCAAATATCCTAACTCCTTCCTTAGACCATCTAAAAAATTTACCCTTCTTTAGCATGGCTATAAGTGGCTTAGTTAAAGTGGTAAAATCTGAAATGTACCTTCTTATAAAATTGATCTTGCTTAAGAAGCTTTACAAAGATTTATTGTGTTTAGGCAAGGAAAGTGCAAGAATTAAATCTATCCTATCAAGATCTATACATGTACCATGTTTTAAAAACACATGCCTAAGAATCCTACCTTCATGAATAGAGAAAACACAATTTTGGGATTAAGAGAAACCCCAAATTGCCTGCACCTTTCAAACACTTGTCTGAGATGAATCATGTGTTAATATAGATTCTCAAATAACACTTTTATGTCATCTAAATAAATAAGCATGAAGTTTTGGAGGAGACCCTGGAATGTCATATCCATGGCTTTCTATAAAGATTCCCTAGCATTAGATAAACCAAAAGGCATCTTTCTATATGCAAATGTCCCCAACTTTATGGTGAATGCTATTTTGAATTGGTCTTCTTATTTGATGAAAATTTGATTGTAACCACTATATCCATCTAACAAGGTGAACCCTTATAAACTTGAAACCAACTTTAAAATTTGTTTCATTTATGGTAATGGGTAGTGGTCTTTAAGTATATATTTGTTCAAGTCACAAAAATCAACACATAGTCTAATCTCACCAATTTTTTCTATATTAGAAAAATATTTTCCACCCAAGTTGAGTGCTTAATTGGAAATATTATAGTTGACTCAATGAGCTTATGAAGCTTAACTTTAATCAAAGGCTCAAGCTTTGGATTAATAGGCCTTTGTCTTTGTCTTACTAGCTTAGTCTCATCTTTTAACTCAATGGTGTGTTGAGCTAGACTTAGATCAAATCCTTTGAGGTCACTGTACTACCATACAAAGGCATCTACAAAACTTGAACATACCTCAATGAAAGTTTTTTTTATAAGGAGCACAAAATTTTCCCAACTTCAAGTCCTTATTAGTTACAATTTCCACATTTGTATAGTGTTCCTCCTTTATTGAAAATGAAAACTTTTCTTTTCTTAATTCATCATCTCTACTGAATATATTCTCAAGTGTGACCAACCCTTTGGAAAACTTATTTTTATTTAGTTTCATAATCTGGTCACCGTACTACTATAAGAGCTTATCTTGCTTCCTTAAGGAAAATTTAACTTCTTGTAAGAATCTAATTGTCATATTCAAACAATTTTCAATTGTCATGGTTGTATAGAATAGAAGGTCTTGCAACCACCTTGTTCAGAACCTTTTCATTTTTTATATCATCTAGGATACTAGATTGTGACCCAATGGTAACTAGCCTATCTACATGTTTATTCTCATTTCTTGATATGGCACAAATATTTAAAGCTTGAAAGTCTTTAATTAAGTCCCATATTCTATGTTTATAGGACCTAAGTAATGTATTATTTCATATATTTATACCTCTTACTTGGTGGACTATTAATTCACTATCACCAAAGACTTGTAAGGTATTGATCTTTATCTTTCTTTCCCATTGTAAACCATGAACTAGTTTTTCATATTTAGAAACATTGTTTGAACAATCAAAATAAAACTTGAGAGAAGAAAAATACCTTTGATTATTTGTAGAAATAAACATCATTCCATTCCCAATGTCATGTTTATTCCTTGATACATCAAAGTATAATTTCCATAGGCCATCACTAGACTCATCATCCTTCATCAAGGCTAGAATTGGTGTATCTTTTTCATGAAGGTAATAAACACCAAGTACTTATTCAATTAAATTATAAGCATCATGTTTATGTAAATTAGAGGCCAATTCATCAAGGAATATATCTATAACTTCATATAGATGTGACTTAATTTCCACTGCACTATTTTCCAGTACCTTATCTGAGATAGTATAATTAGTGTTCACCATACTTGGCATATATGGATCCAAATGTAAAAATGCAATAGGTTCAGAATGTATTATTACCTTAGTACCTTACCTGGTCCTAAACATTAAATATTTCTAATTAGATAATAAGTATCCTTCAATATTTGAGGTAAAGTCCCTTGAAAGACACATGGTAAAATAGGGAGGCAAGTCCACTATAACTAAATCTTGTTGAATGGTAACATTAGAAAAGCATGTAGTGATAGCTTTAGATATTTGATGATGCCTACTATTGTCTCTTGAGTTGAACTCTCTCATTTCCAAAATATTTTAACATACTTTTTAAATCTCCAATCTCACTAGCCTGATTAGAAGGGGTTACAACTTATGTTTTAAAAAATGTAATAAGACCTATAGATGGGATTTGAGGAACTTGAGGGGGTGGAATAGGTTTTGGTTCTAGGAAAATAGGCATTAGGGGCCTTGGAGAAATTTTACCAACTTGTATCAAGATATTATCTACTCTTATTACAAGATCATAGGCATTTGGCAAATTATTACCACCCATGGACTATATCATCACACTAATATCATAATTAAGGGATTTTATAAAGTACAATAATGCATATTATGGGGATGGTCTGACCAATGTAGGTATCCTAGTCCATGTATTTTGGATTTTGAGGTTAAATCAAACATGAAATCATGGGCATACTTTTAATGGTAGTCAATTGTTCAACTAAAGATAGATGATCATATTTGTTTGAAAATTCCTAACTAAGGCTACACCTAACTCATGTCAAGTAAAAATGGAGGTAAAATGAAGATTTTTATACCATTGTAATACTTTTCCTTTGAATGAAGCATCAAATAATCTGATAGCCAAATTATATTGAACAACATTGTGAACAAAACAAAAGTTGGCAACATCTTTGATATGCTCAATAGTAGTTATTTTATCCCATTCTCCTAAAAAGAAAGGAATAATTTTATGGGAAGACATAGGAATGTCATCATATGGGGATAAATTCAAGGGACTAACCCTATTGAATGGAACAAAAACTTGATTCATGATAACCATTTGGGTAATGTGGATTTGCGTAATGGGGATAATAGCTTGGACTAATAAAATAGGATGACTAGGAGATGACTATTTCCTTTGAGTATAAGGAATTGTCCTATTGATTCTTTCTTTTTCATAAGAATTTGAAGCCAATTCAATTTGTTTAAAAGGAGTGCCTTTACTTGTTGATCTTGTAGTAATATTTGGCATGAAAGAACTATTTGGATGATGTTATTGAAACTTGAATAATATTTAACTTTTGATGATGGTAGATGTCTCCTTCTAATGTAATTTCTTCTTCTCAATATTTAAACTTCAACTTATGCCAAGGAAGACTCTATCCCATCAGGCATGCTAAAACTATTTGTGTCCTAGATTGTACCCTAGTTGAGTAAGGAGATTATTTAAGTCCTCTTAAATAAAGCTAGTCCAACATGGGAATGACCCTAGGCTATGGGTAACCTAAACTTGGGTCAAAACTCAAGAGAAGGTTTGCTTCCTTCTAGATTTATCACCTAAGCTAGACCTAAACTAACAATTACTTGGAAAAAGGGAGAGAGAGTGAGTAACAACAATATATAAAAGCATATAAAATGAGGTGATGAACTAGTAATTGGAACACTTATACTTTGCACAAGCCACACTATAATACACATTCAATACCAAATAAGATCAATACCACATAATTATTTCACAATAAGGCATTAACTAGATATCAAAAAAGTATGAGAGGGTAGATATCCACTTTCAAGCTGATCAATAAACTATATATTGCACTTAAAATGGCTTATGAGGACGACAAAGGAAGGTGAGTAAACTTAAACATAGTAAAGGAAATAATATATTCACTTAACCATATTACATGAGTTCATAGAACACACTTCAATTCAGTTTCAAAAAATGATGGAATTCAGTCTTTATTGTATCAAAAGGTGTTATAGTACAAATTTTTGGCATATCTTGAGCAAGACAAAGCATAAGAGTCTATTTCTCCAAAAAATCTTAGAATTTTCTTGTCTAAAATATTTTAGAGAGATTTACAATGTGGAATAAGATTGGACATATATATAAAATAGGGAGAAGAGAGGGGAAGTTGTGATGCATTAGCACCAATTTGAGGCTATTGAGTCATGATCTTATCAAGAAGGAATCAATATTTTAAAAGCTCTATAATAGAATTGAATTCTCATTGCCCTTATCTATCCACCATGTATCCTCCTTAGAACTCCATGCCACCTTTTACTTGATCTACTGATGAAGACAAACTTCTCATATCTTAGAATAGATAGCTTCATGCCACATCTAATTTGGATGGTTATATGTACCTATTTATCAAAAAATGTGACCATATCAAAATATGAGACATTTCCCCATAATCACATTTATGTCTTTATTTGCTCTAACTTGAACATAGGTCCACCATAGATCAAAAACCAACCCAATATATTAGTTTCCACATAGTCATAATATCTATGAAAGTCTGATAGACATTTAGTCCTACTTGATCTTTGTATTGGGCCCAAAAAGACCTATTTTTCCTCTAAACCATGTGAGAGGTGAGAAGCTACTGTACATGAGGATGTTCAATATAATAGATTAATGAACACATAAATGGATTAATCCTACAATAGGGTCGATAGGTTCTAAATTATTGACTAAAGGTCCTGTCTAAACTTTTAATGGTGATATAGTTTTATCCTTAACCATCTTGTCTATATGATTACATCTTTTATTGATCAAGCTCTAATGGCAACATGGCTCTTTTAAACCTTCATTCACCTAGGTCAAAAAATGGTTCATCAACCTCCATCAAAAGCTTTTAGATTTTTCCTTTATTTATTGGTTGTTGATTTCCAACTCAGACCTATAATTTTGTGCCAAACTATATTCTCCTTATTGGTCCCTAGGATACATTAACTCCTTGACTTTAACTCACACCATTAGATCTAGATATATGAATGAATGTGAGCCTTTGATTTAGATCCTCTGACTCTTTGACTTTAACTCACACCATTAGATCTACACATATGAATGAATGCACACCATATATCTACCTATATCTGAACTCAAATGGCTAGTTTATAAGGCCCAAATATGACGTCTGATGCCTATCATTGGATGTTCACACAACCATCTTTGATATCCATGTAACTATCAAATTTAAACCCAATGATTATTTATTGTGTCTTAAATTTTACATCTGTAAGCCCATCATTGACATCCACAAGCCCATTGTTGACATTTGTATAACTATTATTAACATCCACAAACCCATCTCCATTTTGAACCCTAATGTCTATTTATTATGGTTTAATTTTTATGTCCACATGAATGTTTCATTCTAAAATCTAAACTTTGAAGACTTATATCTCGAGATAAATAACTCACCAAGACATTAAATTTGTAGATAAATATCAAGGCATGAATGACACCATGTCCATAAATTTCGTTTGGCTTGTGAGGCTCTCCATGTGAACTTATTAAATGCACAACTAGCTTTCTCTACTGATTCCTACATGACATCTTGATGATGGTGTGGTCTCTTAAGATCATCAAATTTGCATTTTAATCATGTTTTAAAGTGTTTTAAAAGGATGTAAATGTTATGTGATCTCTTCTTGAAGTCTATATTCTCATTATGACATTGGGTCACTCTTCAATTAGGACTCTACCTAGGTTCTCATTTTGAACTAGGCATGTAGGCCAAATTAGGCCAACAATTCCTCCTCTTCTCAAACAAGCACATGGGGGAATTTATAGTAGCCACTATAGTAAACATGATACAACCCTAAAATTATTACATATGGGATAATTTTGGTCCACTCTTGAAAAATATACCATTGAATTTTATAAAAAGTGTACTCCTTACAAGCTTCATGATGATCTAATTCATGCACTTTTAGCTAAGCTTGAAACCATTGAATCTCCCTGGCCATTCTCCATGTGTGGATTAGATTTCATAGGCAAGTTACCTTGATCTCAAGATGGGTATGTGTTTATAATCATAGCCATAAAATATTTTACCAAATGAGTCAAGTTTATGCCCCTCATCAATGTCACTAGTACCACCATCTCTAAATTTATCTTCAATTAAATAATTGTCATTTTGGTGTCACTCATACTATCGTTTTAGACAATTGTGGTAACTTCAAAAATAAAGATGTCAAATAGCTCTATGCTAAATTTAAAATCAATCACAAATTTTCCACACCTTACCATCTATAATGTAATGTCCAAGTCGAGGCCATTAAAAAAAAACTTAATAAAATTCTCCAAAAGATAATTCATGACACACACATGGATTGGCCTCTTCATCTCTATCTTTCTCTTTTGGCCTATCACACTAGCATATGTACTGCCACTGGGGCAATGCATTTTCTCTATTCTATAATTCTAAATCAGTTCTCCCATTAGAATTTGAGCTTCCCTCTCTTTATATATCTCCTCATGGTATCATACTTGATGAAAAATTATGTGAATCTCATCTTCATGCTCTTGATATCCTTGATGAACATCATTTTTATGTTTTGTTACATAATCACCAATACAAGGCCCATATTGTCAAATAACATAAGAAATGAGTTAAATGTCATAACTTGACTGTTGGTGATCTTGTCCTCAAATTATACTACACTCATGAAAAAGAAGGAAAATATGCCCAAAAATGGTGAGGCCCTTACTTTGTTAAATACATTCTTGGTCCAAGCACCTATCGCCTTCAAACCAAAGAAGGCCATATTTTCAAAGAGCCCACCAATGCATAATTCCTCAGAAAGTATTTTTCCTAAATCCTTCCCTTATTTTTATACTTTATATATGTTATCTATCTAGCACTTTTTTTAGGATACTCACATGGGTCTCACTCTCTATAGTAGTTATCTCTTTTCACAAACCTTAGTCCTTTCTTTTTGATCATTTGATTTCCTTTTTTATCATGAGTTGCATTATAAAATTTTGGATAAGACCTGATCTTCCTCATGAATTTATTATCATTGTTTCCATACCTTTTACACACTTTTTGGCACCCGTCAGTTTAATATTTTATGATTTTTAGTGTAAGATCATGGATAGGACCTGGTCTTCATCATAAAATACCATATTTATCCCATTTACTTTTTAAAAGATTTGGCACCCTTGTGGGTTTCTCTTCTGTGAGTTTCAATGTAAGACCATAGCCTTCTTTATGAAATTAACATCTTTTATTCAATATTCTTTGTCTATAATGTGTCTAGCAATTTTTCTAAGTTTTTTATCCTTGTTCTCAACTTTAGCTTTTGATTCTTTTGTAAATAAAATTTTCATAAACTATGTTAGCAAGTTTTCTTACATTTACATCATTATTATGATAAAGAATCACAATTCAATGTCATTGTATCCCTTTTTCACCCTTTGTCACATTTTTCCCCATTTATAGTAATTCAAATTGTTTTATGTCTCATTCCTCTTGATTTCCTTTCTTTTCAATCTACATTAGATAAAACAAGGTTAAAGTCAAGATATCACTTTTATTTTACATACATTAAATGAGACTCAAAGACACCATGCTCTCTAAGTTCTCTCTCAACAACCAAGTCCTAAGTATTCAAATGAAATTCATCTTTAGCACCCATGTTTGGTTTACAAATACATATGGAGAAGGAATATAAGAATTCATCAATAAAATTAAAATCCAAATCATTTAAAACAAAAGGCAATGATATACAAAAGGAAACATATAAATTTCAGAAGTCAAAATCACACCAAAAGATTTTATTATAATCATATCCCTTATCTCCAATTGAATCTCAAACTGCACATTTGGACTCATGCTAGAGCCAAGGTCCATTGGGGTACGATATGTCAATAGATTGGATTAGGATAATTCTCATGTAATTACCCAATCTTTATAGTAGACCAATGGCTCTATAAGGGGTCTTGAGGAATCAAGAACACATTTTTAAAAAGGTAGGTCCATTTTAATTTTCATGCATATAGGTTTTATTAGATGATCTACATACTTCATTTATTGATCTATGACTTGTGTAGCTAAGCAAAGTTCTCAGAGTCCTTAAGGTCGAAAGTCCTATCATTTTGACAAACCTAATTAGAGTGTCGTGAGTTTGATAAAGAGTTCCTCTACCTTGGTTTTTCCTTCATTCTCCCCTCTACCCATTTTATTTCCCCCCTTGTCAAGCCAAGTGTGATTATAAATATGTTTTCCCTCTTCTATAATTCCCTCTTCTTCACATCTTAAAAACATGCTAGCATTACTTTGTTTCAATTTTATCTATCCTTGGAACAAATTAATATGCTTGAACAACTATGGATTATCTTCTTTACACGTGAGTCTACATCCCATCATCACTTTGCTTTATTTTACAATTTGTTATTATTATATTACCATTTTTTTTTAACACCTAAGTTCATTTCTACTTTCATGTACTTTTTCCATTGTTGCATGAGGTCGGCTTGTTACTTCTCACTTACCAATTTTTTTTTTTACTTTTATGCACCTTTTTCCATTGATGATTAAGGATTATTACAGCTTATTCATCAATGTTATTTTACCATTTTTTCTTGGCCATATTTTTTTAAGTAAGGTTATTATTTTCACATTGATGTTTGATAACCATATTTTTTGACATGTATCCTTGAATTGACTTGGTGAGTTTTCCTTTCTTACTTAAGGTTTACTTGTTTGAGTTTTTTGGTATTTAGTATCCTTGGATTTTTTATTACCTAATTTACTCTACATTTTGACTTGGTGATTTGGTCTAACATAGCACTTGTCACCCTAGATTTCCAAATTTCCAAGTACGTCCCATCCACATAACATCAGTTATCTTGGTTTTCCTATATTTGTTTATTTTTGCTCTTTAGTTTTGTATCCTTGGGTTTGTAAAAAGTATTTTATGTGCCCTCCATGATCAAATCTACAAACACAGCATACAACCATCTTGTAATAAAGATAATCCAAGGTCTGCATACATTTACTTTTTTAGTTATTTCCCTTTCTATCATTTACTTTTAGCTATTTTATATTTTAAAATATTGCAATTTGTTTTTTAACTATAGCGTTATGTGATATTATGTTCTTTCTCAAAGCACCATCCCATTTTGCACCTGAGTGACATATGATGAGCTTTGAGTGAGGCATATATATACACATAATATTTTCAAACTTTATCAATTACTGATGATTTCTATCTTGTAAGAACCTGTTGAGTCTCAATCTCTCTAAATACACACTTTAAAGGGTGCATCGAGAAAGGGGTGGGTAGACCATTGGTGCTTCACAATATTATTGTCCCTTACTACCACTTTTAATCAATCTAATGATCTCCTAAAAACATTCCCCTAAGTTTTGCCTCCTATTTTCACCATCCTCTAGTCATTTTTCACCATCATTATCCCTTCCCTAAGCTAAAACACTTTTTCATGGTTTACATTACATTGTCAACCCCATCGATCTTGTACTCTAATTGATAAAACTTATTAGGTTATAGGTTAGCCCCTAACTGACCTAGACTATGATCTAATTTGTTTTTATCAATAATGATACTAGGTCGACTGGGTTAACCTTATTAGCCTAAAATTTTAAATAGGAATAGGGTTAGATCCACTTATATAAACACATCCATTTCACCATTCTTAGAGAGATATAAAGAGTTAATTATTCATTTGCACTTATTTAAAATATTTTCTTTTATCATTCTATTTGAGGATTCTTAGCTTAGGGTTTCTACTTGGAGAAGAATCTTGTCTTATGGAAAAGTCTTAGATGTTTTAGCCTTTTCTAGTGATCCTTATAAACCATAACAACCTCTTACAAAGCACCTTTAGCCAAGGGAGAGATTGAATATTGATGGGTTCATCTCCAAGTTAATTATTTCTAACTTTGTTCCTCTCTTTAGTATATAAAAGTAGCATAAGTAATCAATTTTGAATATATTTCTCTCTCCATATATTAGGGTTTTACCTATACATAGCTTGATTAGGATTCTTTCATCCATGTTTACTTTTTTGTTTACTAACTCCATTTTGTGCCACAAGATTTGGTGATTACTAGATTAGACTTTACTTGTTATTAGTTTAGTGAATATGAAAACATAGGACCTAGTTAGGGTTATTACATAGTTTTGCTTGACTAGAGGCTTTGGAACCCTCCCTAGTGATATTATTATGGTAAGAGATACCTTGGATAGGTCTAGTAGATCCATTCTGGACATGACCATAAATATCTAATGCATTCATAATTTGAAGTGTAATTAGGATTTATCTTCTCCAAGTTAAGATTTATTTATAGATCTGTTGCATTTCTTATTGCATATAACTTCCCCTAACCCTAAGGAGGGTGGTATATATTCTCTCTCTAACCAGGTTCATACTATCACCCCTCTAAAATGTAAGGTAGATTACCCTATTATTTTAAAATAGGGTAATCATAAAACCCTTCACACATCCCTTGATGGAACATGTATGCATGTTCAATCTGATATACCTAGGGTTTATGCTTTTAAATCCCTAAAATATCAAATTACCAATATGAACAAGTCACTGCATGAGTTACAAATGAGAAATAAGTATCTAAACTCAAAGATCACCTTATTGCAAAATCAGATTTCATATACACAAAATCCACATTATGATAGTGTGACTAATGTGTTTGCATCCTCATCCACAAAAGTTGTACCAAATAAGGTTTCATATCCAAATTCAAAGCTATAATAAAACACATCTAAAATAAGTATTTTAAACCTTATACCAATGGTTACTAAAAGACTAAGCGAAATCCTAATGCAAATTATTCAAGACAAATTGATTAACTTACCCCTTATACCTTGTATATATAAATCCAAATACTTTTGTGCATATCATATAATACATGGGCACCATAGAAACCATAGCTTGGATATAAATAAAAAGATAAAATGAATAATTCATAGTGTAATCCTACACTCAATACCTCTCACTAAGAGACATAAAAGGTCTCCAACATCTCAAAAATACCAAAAAAATCAAAAATATATAAAACTCCAAAAACACTTTCAGCACCTACATGTTTTATGGGCTCCTTGGCATCCATGTGTTACTTATATATTAATGGAAGACATAATCCATTACTCCTATATATAGATATGTGTCACATTACTACTTGAGTGTGGTATACACAAACATAGATACATAATGCATTCCTATTTTAGATGTTGGGATTTCCCTATAATCATGTCATATGGACATTGGGGGAATTCGCTTCTTTGATCTTGATACCCACAGGTTATATGATTTGATGATCAATCATGTTTGATCTCACATATGTATTTTCATATGCCTATTATCCATGATTATATCTTACACATGGTACTCTATATGATACACACTTGACATACTTTTCCTAACACATTGCATTCATAGGCCACTATGACATTTTTATACTGGTCGCTTATGCTTCACTTTATGCACTTCCTTGAGTGTCTTGTATTCTTTTTTTGACCATTTGAATATGATCCTTTACTTGCAGCCCCCATATCTATGTATGATTTCATTGACATTTACATATGTCATCATTTTTTGTATGAATATTTTAGTATGTCATTATTACCATTATGAACATTTGACTAAAGCATGTCCCTTTGATTTTGTGGCATTTGAACATACCCCTTGTTTGTAGCCTCTTTACACCATTACCTCTTGAATTACTTTTGAGTGTTCTTATGTGTGTGCTTGTTTGCTTTTTGAGCTTGTATTGTTACTATCTAGGCATTTCCATGATATTTATCATGCATCTTAAGCATCTAAATGATCGCATTGGCTCTATGTGCTTCATTGATACATTTACCTAGACATGTTCCTTATATATGCTACATAGTTACATTCATAGATTATATAGTTGTCTTATCCTTTTGAAGTGAGGTAACTTTCAGTTCTTATATTTACCTAACCTCAAAGCGGGGGAATATTAGTGTGTAAATGTTATAGAAACATGTTCTCCACACTTGGCATAGTTTCTATATTATAGTGTGGGCATGCTTTGGAAGCATTATCTCCACACTCATCCAGTATGTGGTACTTATATTAGTTTTTAGATTATAATGGGGGCATGATTTGGAAGCATATTCTCCACACTCATTTAATATGTGATACTTATATGAATTTTTAGATACAGTGGGAGCATGTCATATGGGCATGGATTTCACATATTCATAGTTTTCAAATTTAGTGGGGTATGCTTTGGAATCATGTTTTCCACACCTATTCAATATTCAGCATCTCCAAATTACAATGGAGGCATGTTTTTAAAAAATGTACTCAAAATTGGTACATCTATCATTTTTTTAAATTTATTCATATATAATGGGGCATGTTTTATAAGCATGTCCTCCACACTTACATACTTATCTGAATGAGAAAAGGTAAATAGTTATATGATTTAGATTCATAGTTGTGGTAGAATTCTATACATTGGTACTATTGTTATACATAGTTTTAGCATGAGATATATCTAAGATGCATATTTTATGAAAAATGTGCCTAATATTTTAAAATCCAAATCAGTTTTAGATTCTAAAACTCTTTTATGGATTATTACCATATCATAAACATTTTCATAATAATACCTCTTAGACTTTTACAAAATTTTATTGAGTCAATTTATTATAGTAATTAGTTCATATTTTGTTATGGTTGAGGTGATAAAATCACTCAATCTTTCCAATTTTTTAGATTGGACTTGATCAACTAGCTTCACTAGGTTATAATTATCATTGCGTTACATGGTTGAACTAATCTCAACTGCCAAGTGGTAACTCACTTTTACTCCAAAGTTGGGGGCATCTCTCTCTATATTTATCCTAATCTCAATTTCAGAGCCTTATAATGATACATCTTTTTAAAACAAATTTTTAATAGGTAGGTGATTACATTAACACACAGGTGTACTCTAAAACCTTGATCTTTAAATTTTAATCTATTTTAAGTAATTTAAGCCCAAATTGTATTGTCATTCACTAGAAAAGCACTCAATTTGGGTACACGTAAAGAGAAGGTGTTCATACACACTTAGGTATGCATTTATTTCCTTTAAAATAATAATTTCATTACTAGATTAAATGGGTGGAAATGTAGATGATATTTTATGATTAGATAACACCTCATTATTGTACACTTATAAAATTCAAACCTTGGTTATTCCTCTTAGTTATATGCCTTTTCTATTTTTGCAAGTCTCGTATCTGCACTACCTTATACCCCTTGGCCTATATATCTTAATTCAACCAATCTTATGTTGATGACCCACATCTTATATCTTTCACATAATTCTTAAAATTTACTTATCTTCTATCTTGACAAATTTATAACATATACCTACTTTCTTGATCCATAAACACTAACATTCAAGATAGATATTAGCATCAACATTACTATCATGTCATAATGAAAATCTCCAATGCCTTAAAGTCAGACAATTTGTAAATAAAATGTATCTTAATGGTTTGCCTAATTTCTTTAAGGTGAGTTATTAATACAAAGGGATTAATATAAATACATTATCAATACTCATTCATTTTTCACCTAGCTACACCCATCAAAAATACCAAAGAGCATTCAAAGATCATTTAATTGAACTAATCTTCTTTATTCATATTTCCATACCAATCATAGGGATTGCACATATACAGGTTTAAATTATTGAAGGAGAAGCCAAGAGCCTAATTTTCTAAGTTAAAAGCTAGGTCATTATTGTACTTATTTTGTACATATTGTATGATTCACATACAAACCAACACATTGGGGAGAATTACATCAATTTAAGGCCCTCTTCAAAGTATTGGTCATATAGTTAGCATATTTTAACAATGGATTCATTAAGATTAGCTTGACATCATATGCCCACTAACCCATTTTTACACAAGATCACATTAAAGATGGAAAGCTAGGGTTTTTCCATTTCACAAAGAGTAACTATCCATGGCCTAGATCTGAATACACTAGAGTGAAGGCAAAATAAAAGCGAGAACCATCTAGGTGGTCACATCTTGTTTAAATATATTTTTTTTATATGACACTAGTATTGAACCTAGATATTAGTGTTGATACAACCATCCTAAGATAATGTTACTGTCTAGAGAGCCATAGATGTCAAATCCATAATCTGATGATTGCTTTTAGCCTAGTTCAAATCTAGAACTGTAGTAGCATCATAACAAACTAAGAACTTCACTTATTTGTCATTTTTATTTCTATCATATTTGTATTATCTATATTTAGACTATCTTAGCATAATAAATTTAATGTATTTTATATCTAAGTTTAGCATCTAATTAAATTGTTTTAGATTTGATTATCAACCTTATGCCATTTCATTTCTATATACCCCTTTAACATCTAGATAACACCAATCTAAATCCATTTTAGGGTTAAATAGAAGCAAATAAAACAATAAATAGTGTAATAGTGCTAGAATTGTGTTCCTTATTATTGTTTTGATTTCTTTTTTTTTTAATTAGAATGTTTCTTCCCTTAGTTTATTTTAGAGGTTTTTTTATTATATCTATTCTTTTTTTTGGTAACAATATTCCCTTTTATGACTAAATTTACCACACAAATTGTGATTTCCATTAAATTTTACTTTATAATTTTTATTACCAGATTTCTTGTTCCCATTTTTTCCATTGATAGGTTTAGATTTAGTTTTCTAATTTCTAGTGTTTTAAGAACAATATTAGGTGTGATAAGTGTATGAGTGGCATTCTAAATAGAATCAAAATTTGGCATCACTTGTTCTTATTTAATAAGAAGAGATGAAAGGATAGTGAAGTTAGGGATGTCTTGTTTTGTTTAGTATTTAGAATTAAAAATAGAAATAATTATGAAACTTTTCATGAATATTTAATCAAATACTTAAATAGAGAATTTGATCTTGAAATAAATTACAATTTCATCCATCTAATTAATATTTAACATTTTTAATCTTTTACATAAAATTAATTACTTTTTCATCACCTTTCATGGGAGTAGTAATTAGTTTAAGTATAATTTTTATGATTTTTTAGAGATGAGTTCCCTCATGCATATATTCAAAAAAATATCAGGCATCTTTAGGTGACTTCTAATTTTTGATATGGAGTAAGAATTCATCTTTTACAATCTTTAAAATGATTGACATGGCTTTTTACGATGATTTGTTAAAATGCATTAGTAAGATCAATCAAGACATGTCTCCCTTAAAGGGGATTTTTAATCCCAAAAATAATATTACTGTTAGGGTGTGGAGCTAAAAGCTTCACCAAGGAGCATACTTTAGTAGGTTCGGGTCTACACAGACACCAGCATCGGTCAGGAGTGACCGACGTCAGTCAGGAGCAGTTGCAGAGATGCTGATGTCGGCAAAGGGTCGACCGACGGCAGTCACAGGCAAGCAGCAAGAATCGACGTCGGTTACCTGTGCATCCAAAAAGCTATCTCCGAGGACAGAAGCGAGTGTTTGCATGATGAGTTTGAGTTGTAGTCTCAAGCTCGCATCTCTATTATTAGCATTACTATTTTTAGAGCCCTTGTTCAAGTGGCTTAACTGTTTGTTGGAAGTGCATGCTCAAGTCTCCTAATTCTATATGTAGAATTAGATCTTCCTAGCTTATTGTAGTTGTAGTAGTTATTGTGAATTATTGTCGTAATTCATTGTATGTGAAGAACAGTACAGAATTGAATCAATCCAGGCTTGTTGGAGTTGATTATTCTTGAGAGAGAGAGCTCTTAAGAAATAGAGATCTATTGAGAGATCTATACATCTAGGAGAGGTGTGGAAGAAAGAATTTTCTTCAATTGTATTCCTTTTGTAAAGAGTTTGTTAATACAAGTTTTCAGGGTGATTTCTTGTATCTCTTGTTCTTGTTATTATCTCATTCTAATTACTTGTCAATCTGATTTATTTCCATGTTTATTGCTTTCACAAGTGTAATCTATTGTTGGTTGATCCCCAACAAGTGGTATCAGAGCCAGGTTGCAGGTTCAGAGCTTGATATCCAACAATTGGTATCAGAGCTCAGGTTCACTAACAGGTGGTTCAGATCTGTGTAGTGTGTATTGATTATAGGTTCTCACAGGGGTTTCTGCAGGGATTTATGTTTGAGTGGGAGAAGTAATGGTAGATGAAAGTAAATTGAGAATGGAAAAGTTCAATGGCAAAAATTACCAACACCGGAGAATGCAGATAGAGGATTATCTGTATCAGAAAGATCTCTACTTACCATTAGGTGGGGTTGCAAAGAAGCCCAAAGACATGGAGGATGAAGAATGGGAAGTTCTTGACAGAAAGGCTCTGGGGTCTATAAGACTCAGTCTAGCATCCACTGTGATATCCAATTTATCACAGGTAAAGTCTATGGTAGAGTTGATGACTACGTTAGCAAATTTGTATGAAAAACCCTCAGCTTCTAATTAGGTATATCTTATGAAGCAGTTATTTAATTTGCATATGAATGAAGGTGGATCTGTTTCTACTCATCTGAATGATTTCAATGGAATTGTGAATTAGTTAAGTTCTGTCAATATAGTGTTTGATGATGAAATAAAAGCTCTTTTAATATTATGTTCTTTGCCTAAAAGCTGGCATGGCTTAGTAACGGCAGTAAGTAATATTGCATCTGCATCAAATATTTTGAAAGTAGAGGATGTTGTTAGTGTTATCTTGAATGAGTTAATACGCAGGAAAAGCACAGAAGAGGCATCTGGGAATGCTTTAAGTTTTGAGAGTAGGGGAAGGCAAAAAGAGAAGAGCAAGAAAGGCAGATCAAGATCCAAATCAAAGGGGAAAGGCAGATCTAAATCTAGAAATGGCAGAAGGCCACAATGCTGGAATTGTGAAAAGATGGGGCACATAAGCAGAGACTGTTGGTCAAAGCCTAAGGAGGACAATCAGCACGAAGGAAAGGAAGAAGCCAAGGTTGTAGGTATTGCACAAGATGCTTTAATTTTCTCTCTGCATAATAATATAGAATCTTGGGTATTAGATTTTGGTGCATCTTTTCATGCTACCCCTAACAGGGAATATTTTAGTGACTATATCCATGGAGATTTTGGAATAGTGTATCTAGGGGATGATGAGCCCTGTAAAATAATTGGCAAAGGTAAAGTGCAGCTGAAGATGTAGAATAGCAACACATGGGTGTTGAGAAATGTGATGCATGTTCCTAGCTTGAAGAGAAATTTGATTTCTGCAGGAAAGTTAGGGGATGAGGGTTGTACAGTAACTCTCACAGCAGAATCTTGGAAGGTGACCAAGGGTGCACTTGTTATGGCCAGAGGTAAGAGAGAAGGTACTCTCTATTTGTGTAATTATGTTACTAACAAATCTCCTTCTGTATTATCTACTTCAGATGTGGATGCTAAATTATGGCACTCAAGGCTTGGCCATATGAGTGAGAAGGGGATGTCAATTCTTAAGTCCAAAGGTATGCTTTCAGATTTAAAAGGCATAGATCTAGAGTTTTGTGAGCACTGTGTATTTGGAAAATAGAAAAGGGTTAGTTTTCTCAAGACTGGTTCTACTAAGAAGAGGCATAAGTTGCAGCTTGTTCACACAAATGTGTGGGGACCGGCTCAGGTTGCTTCCATTGGAGGATCACAGTACTATGTATCTTTCATAGATGATGCTACAAGGAAGGTATGGATCTATTGTATTAGAAGAAAATCTGATGTAGTTGAGACTTTTAAAGTTTGGAAAGCTATGGTTGAGAATGAAATAGGTAAAATATTAAAGTGCCTGAGATCAGACAATGGCGGTGAGTTCTACAATCATAAGTTTAGAGATTATTATTACATGCATGGAATCCGTAGGTAAAGGATCATTCCAAGGACACCTCAGCAGAATGGAATTGCTGAAAGGATGAATAGGACAATAATAGAGCATGCAAGATGTATGAGATTGCATGTCAGTTTGCCCTTACAATTTTGGGCACAAGCTATTGACACTGCAATGTACCTGATTAACAGAGGACCCTCTATAGCTCTGGATGGTGGTATTCCAGAAGAGGCATGGATAGGTAAAAAGGTTGATCTCTCATATCTCAAAGTTTTTGGTTGTAAAGCCTTTGTGCACATAGATAAGGAAAATAGAAAGAAGCTTGATGCTAAGTCTATGAGGTGCACGTTTATTGGCTATGGCTCAGATGATTTTGGTTACAGATTGTGGAATCTAGAAATTAACAAGGTAATTAGGAGCCGTGATGTTGTTTTCAATGAAAGAGTGATGTATTGTGATCAGCTAAGGAAGTTGAATCAATCTAAGCAGAATAATGGTGAATTGGATGAGGTGAAAGTCCAAGATGAGCTCACGAGAAGAAGAAATAATCACTTGCAGGAAAACACAGAGACCGACGTCGGCAGGGTAGGAACCGGCGTCGACAGTACAGAAATCGGCATCGGCCATACAGAGATCGACATCGGCAGGACAGGCACCGAGGTCAGTCAAGTAGAATCGATGTCAGCCAATAACAGGTCTGGAGGTGACTGAGGTCGGTCACTGTCAGAGAATTTGGGTGGACAGCGTGTTGTGAACGAGTCTCAGACACCCATCAAGAGGTCAGAAAGGGTGAGTAAGCCTCCAATTAGATATTCTCCTTATTTATTTTATTTATTGCTAACTGATGGTGGAGAACCAGAGAGTTTTGAAGAAGCAATACAGGTGGAGTCCAAGAGTCAGTGGGAGCGTGGCATGGTTGAGGAGTTGGAGTCCTTACGAGAGAACCAAACATGGGATTTGGTTGAATTGCCAGCAGGTAAGAGAACACTCAAGAACAGATGGACCTATGGGTTGAAAGAAGGTGAGAATGGACAGATGAGATATAAGGCCAGATTAGTGGTAAAAGGATTTGTACAAAAGCCAGGTATTGACTTTGGTGAGATTTTTTCTCCTGTTGTTAAAATGACTTCAATAAGGGTTGTATTGTCTTTGGTTGCTTTCGAGGATTTGCATCTTGAGCAGCTAGATGTTAAGACAGTGTTTCTTCATGGAGATTTGGATGAGGAAATATATATGGAATAGCCAGAAGGATTCGAGGTCAAGGGTAAGGAGAAGTTTGTGTGCAGATTGAAGAAAAGCTTGTATGGCCTCAAGCAAGCTCCTAGGCAATGGTATTTAAAATTTGATAGGTTAATGACCGAGCATGGCTACAGTAGGTGTCAATCAGACCATTGTGTGTATTTCAAGAGATTTGATAATGATAGATATATTATTCTATTATTGTATGTAGATGATATGCTGGTTGCAGGATCACACATGCAGGATATCTCTGAGCTTAAAGTGAAATTAGCTCAAATGTTTGCTATGAAGGATTTGGGAGCAGCAAAGAAAATCCTTGGCATGAGCATTAAGAGAGACAGGAAAAGTCACAGGTTGATATTGTCTCAAGAAGATTATGTGAACAAAGTGTTGAAACGGTTCAATATGCAGGATGCTAAACCGGTAAGCACACCTTTGGCTGGACATTTTAAGTTGAGTAAAGAACAATGTCCTAATTCATATGATGAGGTAGAGTACATGAGTAAGGTTCCATATTCTTCCGTAGTAGGGAGTTTGATGTGTGCAATGGTGTGTACTAGACCGGATATTACCCAAGCAGTGGGAGTGGTAAGTAAGTATATGGCCAATCTAGGTAAGGAACATTGGAAAGCAGTTCAGTGGATCCTTAGATATCTGAGAGGAACCAGCAGTAGGCACTTGTGCTATGGAGGTTCAGATACTTCTCTACATGGTTATGTAGATTCAGATATGGCAGGTGATTTGGATGGTAGGAAGAGCACTACAGGTTATGTTTTCACTGTAGGTGGAATGGCGGTTAGCTGGATATCTAAGTTGCAGAAGGTTGTTGCCTTGTCAACTACAGAAGCAAAGTATATTGCAGCTACAGAGGCTAGCAAAGAGATGATATGGATGACACGGTTCATGGATGAGCTTGGTAGGGAGCATGAGAGTTGCAGATTGTATAGTGACAGTCAGAGTGTAATCCATTTGGCTAAGAATTCAGCCTTTCATTCAAGAACAAAGCACATACAGCTAAGGTATCACTTCATACAACAGGTATTGGAAGATGGTGAGTTGAAGCTGGAAAAGATCCATACAGATAGGAATCCTGCTGATATGTTAACCAAGCCGATTACAAAGGAGAAGTTGAATCTTCATTCAACTTTTGTTGGTCTTCATGATTGAGTTGAAGATGGAGGAGCTAGAAGATGTTGTTGTACAGGTACTGGTGCAGCTGTTTATCTCCAAGTGGGAGATTGTTAGGGTGTGGAGCTAAAAGCTTCACCAAGGAGCATACTTTAGTAGGTTTGGGTCTACACAGACACCAGCATCGGTCAGGAGTGATCGACGTCAGTCAAGAGCAGTTGCAGAGACGTCGACGTCGGCAAAGGGCCAGCCGACGGCGGTCACAGGCAAGCAGCAGGAACTGACATCGGTTACCTGTGCATCTAGAAAGCTATCTCTAAGGACAGAAGCGAGTGTTTGCATGATGAGTTTGAGTTGTAGTCTCAAGCTCGCGTCTCTATTATTAGCATTACTATTTTTAGAGCCCTTGTTCAAGTGGCTTAACTGTTTGTTTGAAGTGCATGCTCAAGTCTCCTAATTCTATATGTAGAATTAGATCTTCTTAGCTTATTGTAGTTGTAGTAGTTATTGTGAATTATTGTGGTAATTCATTGTATGTGAAGAATAGTACAGAATTGAATCAATCCAGGCTTGTTGGAGTTGATTGTTTTTGAGAGAGAGAGCTCTTGAGGAATAGAGATCTATTGAGAGATCTATACATCTAGGAGAGGTGTGGAAGAAAGAAGTTTCTTCAATTGTATTCCTTTTGTAAAGAGTTTGTTAATACAAGTTTTCAGGGTGGTTTCTTGTATCTCTTGTTCTTGCTATTATCTCATTCTAATTACTTGTCAATCTGATTTATTTCCACATTTATTGCTTTCACAAGTGTAATCTATTGTTGGTTGATCCCCAACAATTACATAATTTTTGAGCCATAAATTCAGATTTAACACAAATTTTTCAAATGTTTTAGTTTGAAACATTTAACATTTGGGACTTATCTAGCAAAAAATTGGGAGAATCCATAACTCCCTTCAAAGTTTGACATTTATTAGTTATTTTAATGCTAAAATGACACTTTAAAGGTTTAAAAATGAAATTTTTAATGTGGTTTTATACTTAATTTTACAAGAAAACAAATATTGGCATATAAAAATAATAATTGTTTAATTATATATAAAAAATTTGAGAAAATTACAAAATAAATTCAGTATAGTAAGAGACACAAGTGTCACAAATCAAGTAAATTAAAAACTATTTAAAATATAATTCTTTTAAAAAACCTAAAGAAGCTTTAAATCATAAAATGGACCATTCCAATTTGTCCAAAACGTGAAAAAAACCTAGATATAGATTGGTCACATCACCACCTCTGTATAAAAGAGAGACTAGACAAAAGTTGTAAGAGGTATTTCTAGTGTTAAAAGTGGGATTTTAAAAGGATAAAGAATAAAAAATTTAATTAGTTATAATGTTTTTAAAATGAGTTTGATCAATTTAAGGTTTGGCTTAAAAAAAAGGTTTGCTGGGGTTTTGAACTATTGACCTCACTTTTACAAATGTTTAACAAAATTACACTCACCAAATTCCCTATAATACTTTATAAATATCTATGTGAAATATATGTTATTTATAGCATATTTAATTGATTTCATTAATTTAAAAAAATGCTTGTAAAAACATTTAATTTGTTTTAACTTTTTGGTAAAAATCAATTTTCGGAAGGTGGATCCCCTTTGGTGGTTTTATGGAATTTTTTATTTTAATAGATAAATTATTTTAAATATAAATTTTCAAACCATTATACTATACTTTTTACACTATTTTATATAGGCATGATGTAGGGAGGATGCAAAGTAATTTTTGGAAGCTTTAGGAAGCCAACACAAGCCCTAAAAACTTCAACACAACCCTCCATAGGAACAGAGATGAGTTTTCAGTAATAAAAAAAAATTGATGTCAAAATACTATTTTTTACATTGATTGCTACTATAGTAGGTTGTATAGGGATGCCAATGGATATTTTTCACCTAAAAAATGGTTTTTGCCTCATAGGCTCTATAACAGGTTTTGATGTACAAAATAATGAATATTTAACAAATTAAACATAAGTTTCAAGTTTTAGAACAATTTTTTACTGATGTTTTCACCACATAGGTCGTACCTAGTTGTACCAACATACCATAGAGTATTTTTCTTGCTAGTCAATTTTTTTGGGGCTTGGATTGCTTCATAGTCTCTTAAATGAACCAAAATGTTGTGATAAATTACTATAAGCTCCATTGTGATTCCAAAGAAATTTTAAATGAATTTTATGCACCTCTTATGACTATACAAGTCTAAATTATTATTCCTTGTTCTAAATTTGGTTGATTTAGTTGTAGGTTTGAGTGATTGGTTTCTTTAATTGAAGGTTGAAGTATTTAAATGATCCAAAAATAGGGATTCGATCTTCCACATGCTCCATTGGGGATTCAAATAATTTTTGTTTATCCTATGCCATACATAAGACTATATATGGATAAAATTGTATGAAATATGCTTGTACAGGGGTGATTGAATGTTTGACAACAATGTCTTGTCAATCAACACATATCATAATAACTCTAAAACCATGTTTAAGTAATGTAAATTTAGTGATATGTTAGATCTAGATATGAAGTTGAATAACAAAGACACATAGAAATTACCATAACACATATGTAAAACCTCACAAAGGTAAAAAAACCATAGTAATTATTCATTCATTAAGAACCCAATATAACCCAATATAAATAGTCTTCCCTTTCCTCTCTTCTTCTCACAATATTTTACATAATAACTTTGTTTGAATAAGCTTATGTATTATAAATGCATCGAGTTATGTTGTGTATTATTGTGTATTGATTTTACTACGTAAAATAAATTATATGTGATGTTAACCATTATAACTAATGATTTTAACCTCCCACCCAATTCACAATGGTAGTAATTATAACAATTTATTTTGTTATTTATTAACATAGTTTTAACCCATGTAATTTAAATAGTAAAATGTATTGTTTATTGTTTACTAAGTTTATTAATGTATTAATGGAATTTAAAATTAACGTTAATTATTCCAACAAATCATTTAAACCGTTACCTATGTAACCCTTTATACCTTACTTTTTTTATATTATATTCATAATGGGTTCAATGAATAAAAGTTTCTCTTATATGATGCATAGGATTTTGAAATTCATTGTTACATCTTGTATTACTTTTTAGCATGATATTAATTATGTTATTACATGGATGAAATATAAATTTAATCAAGAGTCCACAATATAAATTTTACAATTTAAATCCATTTATCCTAAAAATGGTTGCACTATTATATCACGTCAATATTCAACTAAACTACAAACACCATCCAGAGTAGATTTTATCAAATCAGAAATGCCTTGAGAGAAAGAGAAAAAATGTGTTACAAACTATGTCAAATCTTGCACTTGTAATGTTTCATATTATTGGGAGGCCAAAATCAATTCTTCAAGAACATGTTTAATTCCTCCCACCTAAAATGATCTTCCATTATTTATCTTGCATCTTTTGCAAGGGTGCATTATGGCCCTCATTTCATAATCCAATACTCAATAAAATATTTGTTGGGATTGATGAAACCAAATTTATGGAATATATTCATGAAAATACATAAAAGGTTGGCCTGCTCTTATTATTTTCTAGAGGTGAACAAAATAAATTCACCCAAGGTAGCTCTACTAATGTTTCCATTTCCACTAGTGCATCCATTCCTATTTCTACACCTCTAATTACTTCCATAGCATCATCCCTTGGTTTGAAAACATCACTTGGTCTTCAAAAATTATCCATGCCTATGCCTAATCATGCTAATTATTCTCCTCCAATCATCTCTATAAATACTAATCTTGAGCATATAATTCTTACCTTACAACCTAAGCTACCTCAAATAAAGCAAGCTCTTTCTCATACTAGCCCCTACATGGATTCATTTTCCTTGTTGCATAACCTTTCACACCTGAAATTTCATGTTATTGATCACCAATTAGATCTATGGCTATTAAGCTTCCTTTATATGAAGGAAAATGTGTACCTTAATAACATTTACATGATTTCTATGTAGCTTGTCAAGATTATGCAGAAAATGACAAATTGTTGGAAAATATTTTTATAATAAGTCTCAGAGAAAATTATCTTATATGGTTTTATGATCTTCTTCTTCAATCATTAAAGGATTTCAATCTTTTGGAAAATCATTTTTTTAATACTTTTCTATTAACATTTGTGAAAATATAGCATATGCTCATTGTAAATCTCAAACAAGGGTATAATGAAACAATTAATGTGTTTAACCCTTTTTATAAATAAGGGTAAAAGAGAATAACCTAATCAACTAAGGAATAGACTATTTTAAAATTAGGCCAATTAAATGATTCAAATTTAAAATTCTAATACAATGTTGAATTATGGAAATATGTTAAATATATAAAGTACAATGACAAATAGTAAATTGATTGCTTAATCATGAAGAAATAATAATTTTTACCTTATTAAATGATGCACAAGTAGATCTAGGAAGTGTATGTGTATAGACAATTAGAATGATTGTCAATTTTGATTCATCAGATTCTATAAATCAACTTTGTGTTAGCCTGGATACTTCTATTAAAATAGGTACACTAGAATCAATGCTTCTTGTAATGCTCAAAAAAAATTCACCCAAACAAAACCCTTAAAAACACTACTATTTTTTTCATGTGCAACACTAACTCCATACCAAAAAATACTTCAACTAATACACAATAATAATCATGTGTCAATTAGTTATATGCATCTTATAAACTTGTGTATACAAACTAAGGCAACATTAAAATTATAAAAACACGCTCAATCTTCATTACATGTGACAAATATGTTCACTTTCTATCTCAGAATAGGATATACATAAACGAATTTGACCAACCAGCTACAACTAAACTGTGTCAACTACACTAGATTTGGTGCATAGTATTATACTTATCTTTTACACTCACAAGATATCAATTATATTCTATACTAAATAAACCAATAATGAATCATGTCCCTAATGGTATGGTACATGATCCATCTATAATTCATTGATGTGATGCTACTACAATTTATGACTGCAAGTTGGATGAAATTAAGTAAGCAACCAAGATCTTATTTCGCTCAGACCCAATTATAATCACTGAATTATTATGAGTATGATATTCAATATAACCATTCATGTTAAATTAGAATTACCCAATTTTGAGGCATCTAGACTTGGCTAGCACACTTCACAATCAAGTCTCAATTTTGATAAATCACCTATCAAATGGTGGTGGTAAAAATAATCTCACTGGGTGAAAGGCACCTATAAAATTTATTCTATATTATATAAGCTACAATATACCACTAGGAACTTATGAATACAAACTCTATCATTTTAAAATCTAAAATAACTTAGTGTTCTCAATGGGTTTTCATGCATAAAATTGCCCTACTTGGTAATTTTTTGAATAAACTACTCTATCATTTTAAAATATAAAATAACTTAGTGTTCTCAATGGGTTTTAATGCAGAAAATTGCCTTACTTGGTAATTTTTTTAATAAACAAGCTACAAAATTAAACTCTTAAAAATAGTAAAATCATCCAAAAAATATAATTTAAGGGTAAATATAATTATTATAACTTCTGGTTTTACTTAATGGCTTCTCTATCTATTTTTAGGAAGTTGAATTTGGAATAACTCCACAAGCCAAAAAAGTACTCTAGAACCAAAAATTGATAATTGCCTCTAGATAAGGACCCACCAAAGGGAACGTGAATGAGATACAAAAATATTGGTTACATATTATAAATCTTGTATGACGAGTCTAGAATTATCAAGCTTGTGTCTTTATAAAAACTTCCATTTAGGCATCATCTAGAGCCAGTTTTGGGTTAGTTTTGTTTGAATTTATAACCAAGATAATACCAATTATCATAATAAAATAAAAAAATTATCATAATAATTATTCATTCAACCTTTTTACATCCATTTCATATGGATGATAATACTCATCAATGTGTTTTTTGATCATACCACTAGCATCCATAGTCAGATGATCAATAAAAAGATATTACATTTTCGACTCATGGCCAAGCCCACAAAACAAAATAGTTAAAACCTTTTTACATACACATGACATTCTTGACTAAGATAAAAATTTCATTAATCCAATATGAATATATTCATCATAATGTTTCCATGGATTCCAAATATAACTATGGTATTATAAATGGGATTAATCAAAATAATTACATGTGAGATTATTTTGATGGTAATATAACTCAAAAGTCTACAATTAGATCACAAGAAGATTGAACATTTTGTGTCATTTAAAATTGAAACAAGTGATTAAATTTCAATTACAAATCAACCAAATAATATTTATCTTGATTTCAAAATTTCTCATATGGATTTATATCCCACTACAATTGCATAACAACATGTGTGTCATCTTACACTGGTAAGTGAAATCCAATAAAACTTCAAAAATACTACACAATAAGATAAACATAATAAACAAATAAATTAATTTAAAATTAATACCATCTACAACAAAATCAATATCCTATTAGCATGAATATCATTATAACTACACCCAAGAATTTCCTACTTATACAAGTTAACCACTACTCAAGACCTCATATTTACAAAAGCACATCAATATTTTGCCACAGAATTATAACTATGAAGCTAAAAAGGCATGAGAAATTCACAATAAAAATATTTATATTAAATCCCTTTGTTTCATATTTTAACTTTGTTAAAATATGATCAAGCATTGCACTTTAAGAATGATAGCTTTAACCCCTAAGTAATATCATTATTCACTACTCCCAAACAGTAACACACCTATATTTTTATCATAGACATCCCACTCTCTTCTAATTTAGGATTTGTACTCATTGTGTTTTCATACCATTCTATCATACCTTCCTTCCTTCATATTAATTCAAAGGATATGAGGTTGTATTATTAGCATGGGCCATTCGAAAACATTTTCTTGCAACATAAACTTGTTATGCCTCACAATGTATTACCATAAGTAATCAAAAAACACAAGAATTAATATATAGTTGAATAATATAATAAAAATACATGAATTTAGATGGAACATATTTCCATATTTTATTGTAAACTAATACATCTAGGTTAGGATGCCTCATTAACAAAGGAAGACACATTACAATTATGGAGGTGTCTAAGGTAAAAATACCAGGATTAGTGTTATCTAAATTTTATTGGAAAAATCAAGATTTTAATTGAATTCAGGCTTTAATACTTGTTAACACATCTAGAATATAGGTAGCTTAGTGTACAAGGAGAATTATAGCATGGGGAAAAAGGGTGACAATAATTTATATCTAGAACACTATTAATTCTCTTGACAATGAGAGCAAACTTTTACCAATGTACTAAATTGCTAAAAGCACCCCAAGAGCCACTGAGGAGTTACAAAATGCTAAAAAATATAGCAGGTATGTCTATTAAATAAATATATAATAATTATAATTGATATCTATCTAATATTATAAGCTATAAAAGTGTTCTCTCTCTAAACAATCCTTCGACCATGCCTTACTACTACACCTCTCCTAGACATAATTTTAGGTCCTATGAATTGCTCTTTTAAATCACCACCACTAATTCTATCAACTTCCTAAAGAAACAAATATTTTAAATATTTTAAACATGGAAAATAAGTTATGAAATGCCATGTCCACTCTCTTAGGATGTCATACAAGTCACTAACCCATTCAAATACATTAAGTAATTTTATTCGATTAGAAACTAGAAGGAAAATCTCAATGAGGAATGAAAAATGATTCCAAAGTCACCATTATCAGTATTTATGACACTTATAGTAGTTAATACCATTATAAGCACTAATCCACATAGATTCATGTAAAATAACAAAAGGCATTTTCAATCTATAAGGAAAATTAGATTGTTATAAGATTAGGCATAGTTACTATAAAGTGCTAAAGGAGGAAGACAAGAAACTAAAGCTCAACCAACTCTTAAGTGGGTTCATCATATGAGTCATTTCTATTTAAAGAGTGATTAAAAGTGTTATTCCCCTGATTTATATAGCAAATGGAGATATCTACACAAGTCAGAAATAAGAACGGTTCTAGTCAAATCTTTTTGCTCTCACTTGATTAACCAAACAATGCATACTCTTACAAAATTAGTTTATCATTGGCCTATCATATTTGAATTAAATGGATATGTTCACTTTCCTGATGATATGGTGCACCCTACTCCTTATCTTGTTCACTCCAAATCCTCCTCTTTGATTCTCTAATTTGCTTAGTGTTGAATCTCTCTTTCCTTCTCCAATGGCTTGCATAAGTTTAGTTTCATTGGTCTTTTAAGAACAATAAATTTTAACTAGGTTATAAGGACAAAATAGGTGGAAAATTAAAATGGATGGTGAAATGGGACACTAACCTTCCCCATAATCAAACACAATCAAAAACTGTCTTCTTTCTCCTCTACGTAATTTGACTCCCCCCCAATAACTATTATGGTAAAATCTCATGTTTACCACATCCATGAAAAAAGTATCAATTATGTCAAATTATAAAAGGAATATTTCAAGGATCCAAAATAATATGGTATAAAAAGGTAAGATCAGCTTTTGGGTTCATGATAGCCTTCAATAATGGTCATGTTATATGATTATCTAGGTAATATAATATATCTAATTTATAAGCACACTTGAAGTATTATGATTATCTTGATGACCAAATTTTGGTCTTATCCATACATAAAAATGAATATAAATAGGAGGTTATATTGTGTGATACCTAGGTTAAAGCATTTAAACTAAACTCCAATATAAGTTTGTAGTTTAAGGGAAAACAACAAAAATCTCTTATTGTAAAGGTTATCATATTATCCTTGGTCTGCATTGAACATCAATATCATGGTTATAACCAAATTAGTGAGAAAAATCCCATAGATTACTCAAGGTCAAAACATTATACTTTATTTATTAACTCATAATTATTGTCATAAATTATCATTTTGCTTTTGTTAAGGGGTCAATGGTCATCCTTACTTTAAACTTAATCAAATAATCCTTAGCTCAGAATGAAGAGAGCTTCACAAGATGGAACAACCCAATGATAATGATAATCAACTAAATAATTATTTTAATGTAGTAAAATACCCAAATAAATTGTTGCCTCAATGTAATTATTCAGTCATAATAATACATGCTAGACAAGGTAACTTTGGATAGCGACCATAATGATAATATGGTATAAAACCAAGTTTCAATCATATTAATAAGGAAGTATATGTTCATGAATAACCTAATCTTGATATAATCTTGACTATCCTCAAAGTCATTTGATGATAATAAAATCAAGTACTAACAACTAATGAAAGTGTTCAAAATTCACTATCACTGGAGGAGGGACATTATCCCCCTCATAGAAAATAACATCATTCTCAATGCATCAAAAATTCTCAAATGGTGATTTATACCATGATCATAACTTCAATCCATCACAATGTATACACAAAATTAGTAATACAATTACAAACCATTTTTTTTAAATGAACTCTAAATTGACTGAACAAAATATAAGTATCATTTTTTTGAAAAACAATAGTGCATAATGCACTAAAATGTTGTTAGATACTATGTGTTGTCCCAAAAAAATGTCACTCATTTTTGGGACAACATATGAACTATTTTGGTCATGCAAGATCAAAAAAATTGTCTCTTCCCTTTTCAAAATTTGTTCTAAGCTTTCAAATTCCTCCATTTTCAAGCTTTTTCAGTAAAGGGACTAGCAGGTTCAAAGGCTTCTACAGGAGAGTTCAATCAAAAGAACAAGTTTCCAACACTCAGTCATTTTCAAGATTGGTTCAATGACTTGGTTCAATCAAAAATGTCCATCAGCAAGCATCTAAGCAAGGATTGAACCATTAAACCATTGAACCATTGAACCTTGAACCATTTTGGTTTAATGGGTTCAATGGGTTCAAAGGTTCAACGTCATTAGCAAGAGTTAAGTGCTTTGTCAAGGTTTAAAGTTTAGCCATTTCAAGGTTCCATGGCTGCGAACACTTAACGAAAAACAAAGGCTTGAACCGTTGAACCATTGAACCTTGAACCATTTTAGTTCATCAGTTCAATGGGTTCAACGACCAAATGGTTCAATGCGTTTGGTTCAAAAGATCAAAAGGACTTAGCCAAATAAAGATATTGAACTGATTGAACCATTGAACCATTGAACCAAGGTTGGTTCAACAGGTTGGTTCAATCGGTAGGTTCAAGGGGTTGCCCCAAAGCCAAAGGAACAAATGCCCTTATAGAGGGCAGTGAACTAGAGGCAAGTTCCCTTATGGAGGGTAGGAAACATTGGTTCAAGGGTCAAAGAGAAGATAGAAAAGATAAAATTCCTTCAGATTTGTTCAAAGGCTGACAAGGAACATTTCCTTCAGACTTTTTCTCTGAAGGAAATTATTAAGTGAAAGAGCCGTTAGAATTCTTTCAAAAGTATTTTCTATTGGAAAATGACTAAGGCAAAGCCCAAAGGAATTCCTTTAGACTTTTCTTCAAAGGAAATAATCCTGACCAAAAGAATGCCTAAAAGGAAAATGCCCAAGAGCAGAGCGCTCCAAGTGTCATCATCCATGTGATTGCTAGATTATGCAGAACATGCCATGTGTGTTAGACACCCAACCAAAAACTCTACCACCGCCTTTGTTGGGAATTATGGAAGCACACAATTGATTACCAAGCAACTTAATATGCATAAATTAACCAGAATACACAAGTAACTAGAATTCAAAAATAACACAAAATATGAGAGACAATACACAATTATATTAATACTCTTCCAAAAAAGAATACAATAAAAAAGATGCCACTTCTTCACACCTCTCAGAGGCTTCCCACACCTCAAGTGTACAGTAATTCTTTCCTCAAAGCTCTCTCTCTTACGGTCCCAACACACAACTCAAACACAGAGTTGGTGTTCACCTCCAACCAGTTAGTATCCACTACTGCTAGTACCCCCGAGTATATACACATACTCAACTGAGTGCACAACACACTCCAAGTAGATCTCCCATGAACTGCTACAACATGCAACCCAAATGATCTTACTTTGGAAGGGACTACCTTGCCTTCCTCTTTGCTCTATGTTTGAGTACACACTGTGTACTCCAAGTAGATCCTGCCTAATCTTGCTCCTTGTTGTGTTGCTGTCACCTTGATCTTGTTGCCACCTACAGATCAACCTAGTTCTACAAACCTATAAACCTTAGACCTTGCTCACACATACACCTACAAATAAATGATCTTACTTACCCATGTAGATCTCCTAACATAGCCATGCACACCTACTGACCAAGATCATACACACCTAAAGAACCCTTCTAATTCTCCAAAACCAACACCCACACTTGGCACTAATGTGGAACTAAGAGGAACACCCTTGCTCACTTCACACATAGAAAGAGCTAACTTTACTCAACTCAAACTAGCACACTTTACAATACAACCCATGAGTCTATTATATAGATCATGCAAACAATAATTAGACACCTAATTACAATAATTAGATCCACAGCTTCAAGTCTAAAATTGGCTCTTGACATGCAAACACTCAATTCATTAACTAACTGTCCATGAACTAGCAGTTCTGAACCACACAGGTGATCGACGTCGGTCCCTGTCTGCCTGGAGGTGACCAATGCTAGCTGATCTCTGACTGACATCAGTTACTCTTCTCACTCTATTTGACTGACGTTGGCTGATCAGATTGATGTCGATTGCTCTGCAACTCAGTAACCTCTCAGCAACCTCCTCCCTTGTTTACATCAATGAAGCTTTTAGCTCCACAACCTAACAATCTCCTACTTGGAGATAAATAGCTGCACTATACCTGTACCTGTACCCCATCTAATCTATTTCCTGGCTTGTATCCCTCTTCAAGCTCAACCTTGAAGACCAACCACCACAAACCTTGTGGTGAACCTCCTGTCATCCAAGTAACTCACCGCATCTGCATCTAAAAACACATGTAGAAAATAACTTGACCCTACACCACATGTTAACCTACTTCTGGTCCCTCTCAGATACCTAAGAATCCACTGAATTGCCCTCTAGTGCTTCTTTCTTGGATCAGCTCCAAACTTTTTGATAGCTCCCACTGCTTGGGAAAACTCAGGTCTATATCAGACCTCATGTGATTTCAGACACTAAACTGTCCAGCCCTTGGTGTGCTCTGGTTCTACATCCTACGTATTAAACCTCACCAACACCTGATTCACATCAGCTCCCACTAGAGATAAAATCAACCTGTGATCTTCCATGTCTCTCATGCCAAATAATTTCACTGCTCCAAATTCCTCATGACATGCCACTGAACTAACCTTACCCTTAGCTCAGTAAAACCTTGTATGTCTGAATCTACTAGCTAGCATACCACCCACATACAGTAATAAGATAATGTTGCAATCATCATCCACCTGGTAAGACAAACACAATGGTTACACTGACATTGACTAAAGCCCTACTTTGTCATCCACCTGTCAAACCCTATACCACTGTCCTGCAGCTACCTCAAGACCATATGACCTAGCCTTCCATCTCATGTGTCCATTCTCTTTATTCCTTAACTAAGGTATCCATTCATCTCAGTGCTTTCATACCGAATGCCAACCCTACCAAATCTCCCATTTGGTTCTACATCCTATTCATGCCAAGCTCCCACTATTTTCTAGATCCTTCCTACTCTACAGTCAGCAACTAGTATAAAGAAGAGGAACAATGAATTTGAGGCTTACTTACACTTTCAATCCTCCCCATGGATGTTTGAGACTCCTTGACAGCTTGTTGTCTACCTAAAATCTATCTCAATGATCGACCTCAGTCACTACACAGTCTGCATCTAATCGACATCAGTTCCATGTACCTGTCCTGACTATCGACCCCATCGATGTTAGTGTCTACCTTCTACCAATGTCAATCCTACTAACTGACATCGGTCTTACTGTCACCAACATCGGTCCTTCTGATTGACGTCGGTCTTACCCTACCTGACACCACCAGCTCTGGTCTGCACATGACCAACATTGGTGCCTATCTGTTCGATGTTGGTACCCCTTGACTGACATCAGTACCTATGTTCACCTATGAGTGATGACTTTTTACCTGTGAGCTTTCTTTGAATCAAATCCCTATCCAAATTGCTCTGCTCAAAGGTATCCAACCTTCTCCACTGATCTTTATCTGCCATCTCCTCCAGAAACACCAAGGCTTTCTAGTTCTTAAGTCTATCAAAGACATTTGACTTCCTGTTAAGAACATGCATCTCCTTCTTGCTCATGTGACCAAGCCTACAAATCCATGTCTCCACAACAGAACAAGAATTAGTAATATAAGCAAGTAGATAAAGAGTACCTGCTTTCTTACCACTAGCTAATTTAAGTGCATCCACTGTGAGAGTTCTTGTGCATCTCTCATCACCCAACTTTCTTGAAGAAATTAGCCACAACTTCAAGATTGGGACCTGCATGACCTCCTTCAACACCCATGTGTTGGTCGCTTGCAATTTCAGCTTCACTTCCCCTTTGCCAATTCTTTGGGAAGGCACACCAGCCCCTAAATAAATCTTTCCAAAGTCTCCAAGGACCTTACCATGGAAAAATACTCTATTTAGGACTGCATGGAAAGAGGCAATAGAATCTATAAAACAAGATTCTACTTTATCCAAGAAACCTCCTAGAGCATCCTGTGCAACAACACCTACAACATCTGCTTCTTTAATTTCTTCATGTTGATCTACTACTAACCAACAATCTTTCTTTACCTGTTCTTTCTTTCCAACTGTAAGTGACCATTCATGCTTTTCAATTCCTCCATTCTTATTGTACTTTCTTCTGCCATTGCTCTACTCCCACTCAATCAGAAACCCCTGAGAGTGACCTGTAATCAAACACAAAACTCACTCCCTGCAACCTTAGCTCTAATACCACTTGTTAGACACCCAACCAAAAACTCTACCACTACCTTTGTTGGGAATTATGGAAGCACACAATTGATTACCAAGAAACTTAATATGCGGAAATTAACCAGAATACACAAGTAACTAGAATTCAGAAATAACACAGAATATGAGAGACAATACACAATTGTATTAATACTCTTCCAAAAAAGAATACAATAAAGAAGATGCCACTTCTTCTTCACACCTCTCAAATGCTTCCCACACCTCAAGTGTATAGTAATTCTTTCCTCAAAGCTCTCTCTCTTACAGTCCCAACACACAACTCAAACACAGAGTTGGTGTTCACCTTCAACCAGTCAATATCCACTACTGCCAGTACCCCTGAGTATATACACATACTCAACTGAGTGCACAACACAATCTAAGTAGATCTCCCATGAATTGCTACAACCTGCAACCCAAATGATCTTACTTTGGAAGGGACTACCTTGCCTTCCTCTTTGCTCTATTTTTGAGTACACACTGTACTCCAAGTAGATCCTGCCTGATCTTGCTCCCTGTTATGTTGATGTCACCTTGATCTTGCTGCCACCTATAGATCAACCTAGTTCTGCACACCTACAAACCTTAGACCTTGCTCACACATACACCTATAGATCAATGATCTTACTTACCCATGTAGATCTCCTAACATAGCCATGCACACCTACTGACCAAGATCCTACACACCTGAAGAACCCTTCTGATTCTCCAAAACTAGCACCCACACTTGGCACTGCTATGGAACTAGGAGGAACACCCTTGCTCACTTCACACATAGAAGGAGCTAACTTTACTCAACTCAAACTAGCACACTTTACAATACAGCCCATGAGTCTATTATATAGATCTCATGCAAACAATAATTAGACACCTAATTACAATAATTAAATCTATAGCTTCAAGTCTAAAATTGGCTCTTGACATACAAACACTCAGTTCGTTAACTAACTGTCTGTGAACTTACAGTTCTGAACTGCACAGTGACTGACGTCAGTCCCTATCTACCTAGAGGTGACCAATGTCAGCCGATCTCTGATTGATGTCAGTTGCTCTTCTCACTCTATCTGACCGATGTCAGCTGATCAAACTGACATCAGTTGCTCTACAACTCAGCAACCTCCTCCCCTATTTACATCAGTGAACCTTTTAGCTCCACAACCTAACAATGTGTCCCTTGAAAATCTTAATGGAAGCCACCAAGTGTCAACATCCAAAATCTCTCCCTTTCATTTCATAAAGACTATGGTGGGCCCCAAGTGAGTTGATAAAGTAAGCAGATGTTGCCACGTGTCCTTGACTCTTTCATAGTGGAACATGCCATGTGTCACTTGTTGAGATTAGAAAAAAGTATCCAAATCAAGCAGGAAAGACATGGAGGAATTGCTAAGGAGGATGACGGACTCGAATGCATTTAAAGGCCAAAATGCCAAAGGGAAAAACTGTTGATGAAAGAGTGTAAAGAGTTAGCAAAGCTAAGGATATAGCCCTAAGAGCTCAAATGCCAGGAAAAGACAAAAACAAAAAGGGAAAAGATATCTTGAGGGATCAAATCATAGCAAAAAGAGGGAAAGGCCAAAATATCTTCAAGGGAGTTATTTCTAGTAGGTGAAATAGTATATCAATTGGACTTCTGAGCATGCCAAATCAAGGACACATCTTATTTTTCTTCCATGAAGTAATGGAAAATTGGATAGCTATGTAGACATCAGGAAAAGGACCAAACAGTCCATACTAAGGAAGAGAAATATTAGAGGAATGGACATGCCATAGTTATGGTAATGCACTATTCCCAGTATGGTCCCTCCAGACAGAACTGAAGGCACATTGAAAGCATTCAATTCAACATGGGCCTTTTTCATGAAAACAAGCACCCAAGTCTTTTTTGGAGCGCTATTTTTTATAATCTCTTGGTTTGTTTTAAAAGAGATCTTCTCATTACCAGAAGCAAAACTGTGCCTAAATTGAAAGGTGAGTACTGAGACTTTGAGCTCAGATCATTGTTCATATCATTTTATCTGAATAAGAAAGCAAGTTGTTTGTAGACTTTGTGCTATCATAGCTTGTATCATTTTAGGAGATTATTCTTATGTCTATCTTCTAAATGTGTTCTTGTTTATTTAATTTGGCAAGTAGAGCTAGTGGAAGTAACCTAGAAGATGACCTGAAGCTAGTTACTTTTAGACTTTGTGCTATCATAGTTGTCTTCAGTGTGTGTTTGTTTTCTGTTCATGTGTAAAGGATCTTGGGATGACTTTGTGCCCTCATTATCCTTCATATTATGTTCTTGTGTAAAGGACATTGGGATGACTTTGTGCCCTCATTGTCCTTCGTATCTCACTCTTGGGCAATCAAGGTGGAGACTTTGCGCTACATCTTAGTCTATTGTTTACTACACCCTTGGTTACCAGTTACTTTTACTCCCTGAAAGAACTCCTGTTATTTCCTGCAAGAACACTTCTAAAAGAAGATAAGTGCCTTCAATGTTTTCACCAAGATTTTCTCCTCTATTTTTTAACATCATCTCTGAAAAAAGAGAGATGGATGGCTTATCCTACCCCTGAGTGTTATTTTTTGCATATATATATATATATATATATATATATATATATATATATATATATATATATATATATATATATATATATATATATATATATGTATTTATATATGTATATATGTATATATGTATGTATATATGTATGTGTATATGTATATGTATATGTATATGTATGTATATATATATATATGTATATGTATGTATGTATGTATGTATAGCCCCCTCATATTTATAGGGAACCTCCCCTTGATGAGAGGAGAGATTTGTCCCCTAGTGATGTAGTAAACCTGCACATCTAGCTGACCAATCTCCCTATGTTGTGGTTAAAGAGACCTATTTTGCTCACTAGTTAGCTGGTCGACAAAATATTCACCCAACACTATGTATAAATCCATGTCATCTTATGGGTAAAGTATATTATGTTGTGATAAGTGCCCAAAGTGAGTGCCATCCCATGGAAATAACATACTATACATCCAAGAAATTTGCTAACCCAATAGCCATATTAGTCAATAATGCTGACTAAAACATGAATAGCCTCTAAAATGAACAAGTGGGAATGAAAGTCATGTTGGTGTAAGTCATATAATCATTCACATTTTTCACCAACCAATTGAAACCTGAAGGACTATGAGGTAACCATGAGCACTCTAGTATTTACCCAGTGTCTAAATTATATTGAGAGAAGAATGATAAGCACCAATCATGTCAAAATTACACTAATAAGATAAGTATCCATCCATGGTATGTAATGAAATTACTTTAAGAATTTAGTATAACAGCAGAATTATATCCAAATATGACTGAAATATATCTGAAAATATGATAATAGATAAGCCACTTCAAGGGGGCAACCTCCACAAGCTTCAATAACAATAGAATTCACAATGATGATAAATGATTACCCACTACCTCCTATATATAGTCTAACTAGGCCATGGTTACTCCATAGGCCGACCTACTAATCTAAAGAAAGCCACAAGTCGACCACAATATAATGTCAAAGAGGGATAAGTAAGATAATAAGTCGGCTAATACTATCCTCATGCATGTGATAGGTTAGGGGCGTAGCATGGTAATACCATTCAAAAACAAATTGAACAATATTGAACCATATTAAATCATAAAGAAAAATATTGGAAAGTTGAGTCTCAAAATCTAGTTCCATCTAGAACACATGAGTACATGCACCAACTTGTAATGTTGAACCAAGCTGAACCATAGTGAGCCATACAATATCATATTGGGTCCCATCATCTAGCATCATTAGAATAAAATAATATTTATGCTGAAATAATTAAGAAATCTTTGTGATCTATCATAATAACTCCTTAGACTTCCCAAAGAATCATATCTCTATGTAATGAACACATATGTATATAACCACCATGTCTGGTGGGGTGGGAAGGATGGTATCATGACTCGGTGTGATCAATCCCCATCATGTCCCACTAGATTTATTCAAAGATACTTATTCTCCCCCATACCATGCCATCAATGTAATAGTTATGCACATTGCAAATACATGCAAAACTAGCACAACAATCACCAAAATAAATTTAAAAATCAATTGATCATGTAAGAGCAAACCAATAAAAATGAGACCAAGTGGTCTTAAATTAAAAAGATAAACTTGGAAATATAAATTATAAATTTCACAACAATTTCCATGATTGGTCAATTGATTAAAATACATACACAAAAAAATATGGTGTTGGTTTCAAAGCAAAATAATAATAATAATAATAATAATAATAATAAGTTTAATCAAATCAATAATAATAATAATTTTGATTATACACTAACAAAATACATATCACATCATGATCATTATGTGAATTTACAAGTCACCCAAGGGAAGAAGGAATAAAAATCATCTCAATTTCCTCCCAAAGGTAAGAGGCATCCTGATTACCTCCCATATGTATGAGGCATCCTGATTACCTCCCAGAGGTTTAAGGCATCTCAATTACCTCCTAGAGGTATGAGGAACACTATCTATTACTTCCCAAAGGTAAGATAAATAATTTTAAATTACCTCCTAAAGGTAATACAATAACTATACATCATCATATGTAGTAGTGTCATAATACAAATCAATTGAGAAACTCTCATACACAACATCCTAGTGCTATAAAAGTATAAAAAGTAATAATATTGTCTCACATCCTTGACTATCATGTGACCACACTGATTTCAACTAATATAGCTCATAATAGTAACCCTATTAAAATATCACTAAAGAGACTAAATAAACAACCCATATCATAATGGAGTGTTACTGAAGAGAAATTATCTAATGACATTTGACCATAACTACCCATCATGAAAACCAATTGATATAGATGAATGATAATAGCAACTATCAATTCTCACACATGGCATCCTAGTACCACATAAATACCAATCCAAATATACTATCCCATATCTCTAATTGGCACTACTCTCAAGTAGTATATCGCATAGAGAATAGCATTGTCAAACATAGTTTACTAAAGTTTTTTTGAGTGAAAATTGTATGTATATTTGAGAGCTAAGCACTAAAAATTGTTATTTGTTATAAATAATAGAAGTATCAAGATGGCCTAAGCAATCATCACTGAGATAAAATAGTACATCAAATTCACTATTCTTCAAACCATACCCTAAGTGACCAAGCTTTCAGCAATTCTTAACTAGGGTGTGATAAGATGAAGAATATAAGGTTTGACAAACCCTGACACATGCATTGAATATGGTACCACATATTATTATATGTTGCATGTGTTAGCATAACACTAACTAGCAAAGGATGCAATGGTTAATACAAAAGATAAGGGCCACCTAAAAAGGTCCTCATCCACAAAAATTTAGAAGACACAAGAAATTTTATTTATAGGTTCAAGGCAATTAACATCTATACTACCACATTAAGGTGTAATCATGTCATTAGCATGCTTAAAAAAGGGGAGGTGTAATCACTTAGGGTTACTTCTTCCTAAATTTCTAAAATAAATTATCTTACATTAATGCTAGTAACACTCATAGGCCACCTATTCAACTAGGTACCACTACTAAAGAATTACACTACTCTAAACAAGTATTCCAATGACAATATAAAAGTGTAATAGACCTATCATTGCTACCTTTATTTTAAAACTATAAGGCTATTTATGGGTTTGAAACTAGTTGAGGGTACAAGGTCAAGCTTGGATCTAAGAGATAATTATTTCGAGTACGCTTACTATAGCTTCAAGATTCATCTACATAAAACACAAGTAGTAAAATTATTGTAAATCTCATTAGTTTACTTCTACATATAGTCAATCACTATACTCATTAAAGGTATATAACACTTATTCACCACTAAATAACATTATCATCACTAAACCACATAGTAATATCATAATTTTAAACCTAAAATCAACAACATATCATATTATCATTTAATAAATATATTTAAAATCAAGTTAATGGAAATTAAATGTAACGACCTTGACCTTAACATCTAAGGAAAATTAGTAAGTTTAATTTAGCATGCACACAATTAATTCTTAACCAAAGGTAAATAATTTTGGATGTCCTCAACCAATAAAGATATTTATAGGAAATATTTACCATCCTATATCCATAACATAGTAAATAATCACATTATGTAATCGCATCCATACCATGGTGCAAATTTAGGGAAACAATTCCTCTACTCCCCCTCTAGAATAAGGTTAATTATTTATACCATAATACTAAGGAAGTTCATTAATATAATTGAATCTCATAATTACATGTATAGGAAGATAGAGTAAAATAAACTTTACCACACAATCCTATACAAGGAAATATAACACACAATACAAAACACCAACCTAAAGGAAAGACGTGCCATCAAAGTTATCAATCCAAAACTCATGGAAAATTTTCCCAAGATCCATCAACATGGTAACAGTTAAATGCATAATATTAGTTCCATGAGGGTGCAATCAAGTATTAATATCATGATGATAAGTTACACAACTTCATTATAAAATAGAAAAGGTAATTTCCTAGAGCTCTCAATGTCTAAACTGGGCTTTGATACCAAAATGTAATGACCAAAAAACTTTTGCCCAAACAAAACCCATAAAAACACTACTATGTTTTTTCCCTGGGTGACACTAAATCTGTACCAAAAAACCCTTTAACCAATACATGATTATACTCATGTGTGTATTAGTTACACGCATCTTATAAATTTATGTACACAAACCAAGGTAACTTTAAAAGTATACAAACACACTCAAGCTTCATTTTTTTAGATCGATATCATGACTTAATGGGTCCCCTTCCCAAAAACATAGAAACTTTTTGAAAAACATATGGTCTGGCTTGATAACAATATTATCAAGGCATATAACCAACCAAAAAAACCAAACTTTCATTAACCAAATTTTTATATATATAACCATTTGATATACAATATACCAACTACAAATAGTAAAGAACTAAACAAAGAAAACCAACCAACTAATCAACAAAAAATAACTAATAACAATCAAGGTTTCCTCTAGTTAATTACTATCATCTATACCTCCTTCCAAGCACCATCAAATAGTAGACCTAATTTCTAAACCCTTTTTTTCTTTTGTGCCTAAGGAAATAAAATAAATTGAACTTGTGAACACTCTCCTGAATTTGAACTAACCAATTTCAATTCTTCAGTAGATAGTAGGGCCACAATATCCATAGACTTTAAAAATTTAAAATTTCTCTTGTGAATCCCTTGTAGTTTTGGAGCTTTCCCCTATTTAGGCCACCACAAAGGCACCTAAAAAAGGCCTCTAAAAACACCATATGCTAACCATCTTATAGCCTTCAGTCTTCCTAGAGTCCTCCTCTGAGATCTCCACACTTCCAACTAGTGATCAATAAATCTTACACATAGGGCATAGTTACTCCCCTTGATTCCTCCTTTTCACCCTCCACTAAACAATCTTATTCTACCTCTTGAGTAGATTTAACTAGAGAAACAAATCTTTCTTCCAAAATGTGAAACATAGATAAAGTAACATAGTCAAGACCATCTTTCCCAAAAAATGGTAGTTCCTAAAATGGACCTAATGGTAGAGAATCAAGAGCTGAAAATAAATCCACCTTATGCTTGAGCTAGACAAAAAATTTACAATTTCCTTGATCTGATCTTGATAAAAACACCACCAAACATAAATTACTCACAAAAAGAGCTACCAAATCAAAATTCAATCTCACCCTTTTACTCTTAGACAACAACTTTGAGCCTAGAATAGCCTCCAAAGCTTCTGTCACTTCTAGAATAGGCACCCAAAAAACATTCATAAGCCACATTCTATAAAAAATGCCTATGAATCCCATCTCTATATTTTTATCCCTGTAGACACCGAAATCATGTCTAACCCTTGGTCATCCTCCCCCTTGGTCCATTCCTAACCCATTCTTAACCCACACACTAATTTAAAATAATAACTTATTTTGAATTAATAACCCCCCTTTGACACATCACCTATAACACCTCATCTGACACCTCACCTTAGACCATTTCCCACCCTGTGACTCACCCAAGACCTATTCTTACTCCTTTCCAACTGCCTAACCAACTCTCATGCGTATTTAGCCCAACCTTCGACAATTCTCCAATGGATTATGCACTTGACGGATGGAGAATGGGCTTGATAGCCCTTTTACTCATTCTCCACCTGCCAACATCGATCAAATGTCAGCCGACACTGGCAAGATCACTGACATCAATTTACTTAAACTAAGTTCTAACCTCTCACTGGGGCTAATTGCTAATCACTAGTCAGCTAATCACGAATCTCAAATCCTCTTCCTTCGAATGCAAAAATCTTCTTATGCATCGAACTTCGACCTCTCTCTCTCTCAACACTCCTAGATGTCAACAAGGACTCTCTGCAATCAATCATCAAACTTCAATCAATGCTCTTCTAGCTATAGACACAATAGGGACAAGCATCTCTAACACCTCTAGCTCTACACCAACCAAGCATGAGGTAAGTATTTCTTTTATTCTTATATTTCAGTATTTTGGAAAGCACTAGTAATTAGTCTCTATTCTAATATTTCTAAGTATTGTAGACCGAATCAGACCTAGCCATCAACCAGACCAGACCTAACTAAACTGCTTCCCAAAAAGGTTGAGAGGCCTTTTTCCTACCCTTTACCCCTTTTTTTGACAACATATCCTCTGCCTTAGTCCTTCCTAAAGATTCTATCTACTGTCTTACCACCCTACACAAACTCTCAAACTACCACAGATCATTCTGTAGACCATTCTATTGACCAAGAACCCATCTAGACCTTGTCCCAAGTCTCATTACCCTGACCGATGCTGGCTACCAAGACTATTGCCCCTATTGACATTGGCAGACTAACCGACGTCGGTGACCTTGAACTATCGACACCAATAGAACCACTGACATTGGCGACTGTAGAAGATAGATTGTTGCTTACAGGTATGCATTTGCTTTCATTTCTTTTATTCAGTCTTTATCATTTCTATTTTTGGCAATATTCTAATTTTTAACAATCTATGGATTGTCATCCTCCAAGAAGTCTTTACACTTCTAAGACCAAGCTTTCGCTTGGCAGTCCACTTTCTAGCTATCTAACAACCTTTGTGTTTGAGTCTCTTTCTCTTACAGGTGTCATCCTCCACAACCAAAGAGGAGTTCCTTCAATCATCTAAATTTGGTGTGCAAGACTTCATCTGGGTACGTACAAGCCCTTGATCACTTATCTTAGTTTCTCATTTCCTTTTGAATGTGAAAGTGAAAAATCATATAGAAACATTCTGGCCATCCACCTTGACCAATGACCATGGAGATCATGACTATCTCCTTCGACTACAACCACTTCCAAGACAACGTTGCCTTGGTTGTTTTTGCATGTATGCTACCTCACAAATGGTTAGCAAAATTGTCTGCAACCCATATTTTGACCCTCACAAGTATATGATTATGAGCAAGTTGATCCCCACTACTTGTGACATTTTTGTGTTTTCCAAGAGCACTTCCTGAGCTCAGGATACTTGGAACATGACGACCATTGGAGCTATAGCTTGGATCAAATAACCCAATCAGCTACGACTAAATGCTGGGGCCTAGTTATTTTGATTTTGGCACTCCTTCACCTTGACCTATGACAATTTGACCTGACCATCTCGTGAAGTGGTATGCATGCAATCTCAAACTTTTGTAGCGTTCACACTCAAACTTCACCATATCCATCCACTATCTATCAAATCAGCACCCGATTTCAGGTTTCCTTCCCTCGACTCCCACTTTGAGGGGGAATACCTCATCCCATAATCAGGGCAATCTACATTCATTTTTTTGTCTTGCAGTTTGCTAGAACAATCAATAGGATGAAAACAATCTCATCCTATACTTGGGGCAATCAACTCCTATTTTTGTCTTGTAGTTTGTCAGAACAACCAACAAGACAAAAAGGGGCAAATGTAGACACCAAAATCATGTCTAACCCTTGGTCATCCTCCCCCTTGGTCCATTCCTAACCCACACACTTACTAATTTAAAATAATAACTTATTTTGAATTAATAACCCCCCCTTTGACACATCACCTATAACACCTCATCTGACACCTCACCTTGGACCATTTTCCACCCTGTGACTCACCCAAGACCTATTCTTACTCCTTTCCAACCACCTAACCAACTCTCATGCATATTTAGCCCAACCTTCAATAATTCTCTAATGGATTATGCACTTGACGGATGGAGAATGAGCTTGATAGCCCTTTTACTCATTTTCCACCTGTCGACATTGGTCAAATGTCAACCGATGCCAGTGGGATCATCGACATCAGTTTACTTAAACTGAGTTCTAACCTCTCACTAGGGCTAATCGCTAATCACTAGTTGGTTAATCACGAATCTTGAATCCTCTTTCTTAAATGCAAAAATCTTCTTATACACCAGACTTTGACCTCTCTCTCTCGGCTCTCCTAGATGTCAACAGGGACTCTCTGCAATCAATCATCAAACTTCAATCAACGCTCTTCTAGCTATAGACACAATAGGGACAAGCATCTCCAACACCTCTAGCTCTGCACCAACCAAGTAGGAGGTAAGTATTTCTTTTGTTCTTATATTTTAGTATTTTGGAAAGCACTAGTAATTAGTCTATATTCTAGTATTTCTAAGTATTGTAGATCGAACCAGACCCAGCCATCAACCAGACCTGACCTAACTAAACCGCTTCCCAAAAAGGCTAAGAGGCCTTTTTCCTACCCTTTACCCCTTTTTCTAACAACATATCCTCTGCCTCAGTCCTTCCTAAAGATTCTATCTAATGTCTTACCACCCTACACAAACTCTCAGACTACCACAAATCATTCTACAAACCATTCTATTGACCAAGAACCCATCCAGACCTTGTCCCAAGTCTCATTACCCTGATCGACACTGGCTACCAGGACTATTGCCCCTATTGACATTGGCAGACTAACTAATTTTGGTGACTTTGAACTATCAACGCTGGCAGAACCACCGACGTCGACAATTATGGAAGATAGATTACTGCTTATAGGTACGCATTTGCTTTCATTTCTTTTATTCAGTCTTTATCATTTCTATTTTTGGCAATATTCTACTTTTTAACAATCTGTGGGCTGTCATCCTCCAAGAAGTCTTTTCACTTTTAGGACCAAGCTTTCACTTGGCAGTCCACTTTCTAGCTATCTAACAACCTTTGTGTTTGAGTCTCTTTCTCTTACAGGTGTCATCCTCCTCAACCAAAGAGGAGTTCCTTCAGTCATCTGAATTTGGTGTGCAAGACTTCATCTGGGTACGTACAAGCCCTTGACCACTTATCTTAGTTTCTCATTTCCTTTTGAATGTGAAAGCAAAAAATTATATAGAAACAATCCCATTCAAATCTCAAAGGCCAACCCATCGATTTTATAAACTCCAACTCCATCTTGTATTGATAAACCAACCCAACACCCAAAACCCAATTCTTAAGTGTTACAACCATAGCAGAGATAAAATTCACCTAAATGATCTACATGAAGTACAATAACCACCCCATAAAATCCATCTACTTTCCATAACTACCTTCATCATCGCTAATGCCATCACCCTATGCCAAACCAACAAAATATCATAGGAAAAATCCCCTGTCGCCTTTTTTTTTGTTTTCATTTTTAATTTTATTAAGTTTTTAATAAAAATTAAAAAACTTAGAGATCAACCAATTCCACCCCTAAACAATCTCACTAACCCTCACTAACCTTCCTTGGTATTATCAACCCTAGACACCTCCTCTTGATTAATTCCCACATTAGTCATAAAATCAGCTTATTTATTGCTTTCTCAAAATCAATGAGAACATCTCCAATTTTGAAATCAATTTAGTTTAGGACAAATAAGAGAGAATGTTATCCAATTTCTAGGATTTGGATTTTTATTTTGACGAGGCCTAAATCATGACTTGAGACTCCCTTTTGATTTTAAGAAAATATATACCACATTCTAAGGCCATCTTGATCCATGCTACTAAATCTTGAGTTTTAGCTTCACTATTAGTTCCATCAAGTATTTTTATAAAAATGACTCTTATTAAATAACCACTACAATCTTTAATAACACACCCTGCACTTGAAGCTCCTAGATTTCAACTGTAGGCCCCATCAAATTTCATTTTAAACCAACCTAGTTGTGGATGAATCCAAACTGATCCATCTCTATTTTTCTTTTTCTTCTTATCGACTAATAAAACCTTTAACAGGGAGAGGCTTAATATATTTTTTCAATTATCACACACTTTCATATCCCATTGAGTCAAAAAACTTTGTTTCCTCTTTATTTATGATGAGACCACTTCAAAAATGGCTAATTCCATTTCCCTTAGAATTGCATGTAATGGGCATTCTAATTTCTTTCTTTCCATATCATCCATATTAATATAGTTGGACTACATCTCCACAAATTGTAGAGTGAATGCTTCACGTCAATAATAGGATGAGAAGAAAAGGCTTAATATAGAGTGGGAGCCCAAGCCCAAGCCTAATTGAGTTTATTACATAACTAAATCTATCACTAATTAGCAAATGAATAATTAAATATAAGATGATCCATTGTTTCCTCTTTTTGTTTACACATACAACATCTTGAAGGCCCTAAAAACCCCATTTTATTTAGTCTATCATGGGTAATAATGTGTCTCTAAACCACCAAGAAATTAAAATCCCCTTATTTTTGAAGCCCTTTCTTTACCCTAACACATCGAATTGGCCTAAGCTAGAGAATCATCCACTGCTTCTGCCATTTGATAACCTAGTTTCACTATATAGGCACTTATTTTCACTCAAATCCAATGTAATTGATCTTATTATTTAAAAATATTTTCCTTTGCACCAGACTTTATTTCAAAACCCTTACTTTGTCCTATGGAATTATAAGATCCAAAAATCTTTTCCAACTACAATCTAATCTCAACTCATTAAAACTAAGCTCCAAATAATCTACCACTTTGGACCCTCACAGAGTTTACAACAAAAATTTGATTTTTGACCCTTCATAAAATTTGCTGGAGGTTAATTCCCATTCCAAAAATCCTATCATAAATCCTATTTCCTTCAATTATTAATTATCCAAGAAACATGTTGAGAGATTATCATTCTACATTTTAGAAAAAAATTCCAAACATGGGAACCTCTTGGAGGATTATCCACTAAAATAATACTCTTCAATAACTCAAGAACCAAGGTATTTAGCCATAGTTAGTCTACACCATATCCTATCTAAATGTGTCACCATCATCCAAACCAATTTATCCCCTAAAGCTAAATTCTATAGTTGAAGATATTTTACACCTGCTCCACCTCTTTGTTTCCTTTTACACAACTTTTCCCATTTCATCAATGGATTTTTTTATTTTAGCTAGTCCCTTGCTAGAGAAAATATTTCATCATTTTATTTAGAATGTTGAGAACTTATTCCATGGGATACAACATAGATAAACAATAAGTAGGAAGAGCACTTAGAACTAATTTAATCAAATTAATTCTACCAACTAGAGAGAACCACTTACCTTTCCAAGAAACTAGCCGAGCTTTGAATCTATTAATCAATTCTTGTGAGAACCTAACTTTACCTACTTATTTAAATAAAGGGACCCCCAAATATTTTCTAGGAAGCTTACCAATCTTAAAACCTGAGATTGTAGCTAAATTTATTTCTTTTAGCTTCTTAAAATTGACAAAGTAGATCTCAGACTTACCTTCATTCACCCTCTATCTGGAGGCTTAATCATATTTTTCCAAAATCCATTTTAATTCTAAAGCTTCCTCTATCACAGCCTTACCAAAGAGAAATGTATCATCTACAAATTGATGATGAGTGAGACTATTTATATTCTATAGTATTTGAATACCTTGTAATCTATCACTAGCTTTGGCCTCTCTTAATGCTCTTCCCAAGGCCTCATCCATCAAGATAAAAAATAAATGGGAGAGGGAATCCCCTTGCCTTAAACCTATATATATTTCAAAAAAACTTGTCAAAATACCATTAACCAATACAGAATATTTGGGGCCTGAGACAACTAAAAACCCAATTACACCATTCCAAGCTAAAACTAAACTTCTTAAGAATATTAAATAAGAACCTCCAATTCACTTGATCATAAGATTTAATGATGTCCATCTTTATCAACATACCTTTTTCATGGTTATGTAAGAGGGAATTAATAATTTTATGAGCCACAATTATCCCTTCTTGAATACTTCTACTAGGCACAAACCAAGCTTGTTCTTTAGAGATCAAAATTTATAGAAATGGTTTAAGTCTATTAGTAATGGCCTTAAAATGATCTTATATACCATGTTACATAAAGCCATTGATCTAAAATCACTGAAGGATGATTGAGTTTCCCCTTTAGGAAATAGAGATAATAAGGTTACATTCAAATTAGGAGCTACTTTCCTTTTATATCTAGAATTTTCCACCATCTTCCACATTTCATCTCCCATAATATCTTAGAAGGATTAAAAAATGCCACTGATAAGCTATCTAGACTAGGTGTTTTATCATTCACCATAAAAAACACCACCCTTTTGATTTATTCTAAATAAAAGGGATCAAGAATCTTATCATGCATGGCTTCTAAAATCAATGGAGGTACTAAAGATAAAAAAGAAAATTTGAGCTTCCCCATTTGATCTATCATCTTCATTCAAAAAAAATTGAAAGAAATGAGTTGCTTTAGACTTGATTGCTTTTAAGGTTTCCAATATCACACCATACCTTGATCTAATACAAGTGATCCTAGTGACCTTTCTTCTATATTTAATTGAAAGAAGGAAAAAAATTGAATTTTAATCACCATCTTTAAGCCAATTCTCCCTATATTTTTGTTCCAAAAAAATTATTCTCTATAAATCAATTCTTCATATTCCTTAAACAAGGATTTTTAAATCTCATAAGCCTCAGCATCCATTCCCCTTATGAACACTTGCTCATTAAGGCTATGTAGTTTTGATTCAATTCACAGTTTTTCCTAAAAAATATTCTTGAAGTTCTTGAAAATTCTTAAGCTTTCCCATTATGAATTTTATCCTTTTAAAAATTTGATACATTTGAGAGCTTGGAGGTAGAGGACATTATTTCCACCATTGTTGAATAAACTCAAAAAGAGAAGAATATTTTAACCACATTAATTCAAATTTAAATGGGCATTTTTTAGGGAGGCTATCATATTTAATTTTCAAAGTAATCATCCATTGATCTGATCCTAGTTAAGATAACACCTAACTATTTATTCTCCATTTACTCTAACTCCACTAAGAAGAAATCAAAAATCTATCCAATCTCTCTAAAATATTTTCAAGACCTAACCTCCTATTATTCCAAGTGAACCAACCTAATTTAGGTTCCACATCCTCTAAATTATTATCTAAAATAAAATATTCAAATCCTTGAAAGTCTTGAAGACCAAAGTGAGCACCCCCTTTCTTATCTATATACTTTAGAATAGCATTAAAATCACCCATAAATATGGTCTTATCTAATCGAAACCTATTCAAGATATTAGAAATTTTAGACCAAAAATAAGTTCAAAGAAGCCCCCTAAGGGCCATAAATATTCAATTATAGAAACTAAATATCTAAATGAAAACTAGACAATCTACATAACTGCCATTTTTGCCCTGAATCCTTTAACATTACTTATGTGGTAAAAGGAGACCACACAATAGATAATCCTCCTATATCTCTCACTACTTCAACAAAGAGCCCTTTCCATCATTACCAAACTTGTTTAATAAACCCTTTGCTTCCATTGTATTTAATTTAGTTTCTTGAATCATTAAGACATATAGTTTCTCCACACTAAAAAGATGATTTACCAAGCATCTTTTGTTAGGCACATTCAAACCCCTTAATATCCAATAAATGACTTTCATGATTCCAAAAGAGGGAATTCCAGCCATCCCCTGCCTTACAACATCAATAAAGCTTCTAAATTTCCTTGTTTACCACCCAAAAACTCCCCTACTACTTCATCCTTTTTGTATTTCCTTCCCAATCTATTTTTAGGACCCCAATTAGGTTAGGAAAGAGAACATTGAATTTAGGAAATTGAGAGTAATTTTATATAATTCAAATCTCCTTCTAAATCTTCTTCCATTTCTCCCTCTAAAGCTAAAATATCTAATACCAAAACCTCTCTATCTCCTTCAGCTAATTTCTCCTTACCAATATTAGAAATGGAATTTTTTGGATTTTTTTAAAATAAGAGATATGATTGATTGAGATTCTTTGCACTTAATCATCATAACTACAAAAATTATTTCTACTACTCCCAATTTTGCTAGCAACTCCTCTGTTTCACCCATTTTTTGAGATTGAGTATTCCAAACTTCCTCTTTCTCCTTCCCTTGTTCCTCAATAAGAACTTCATCTACCTTACTTCTAACCTGATCCCCTTGAATCTTTTTCAATCTCCATTTAGGCATCATCTTCATATATTTGGTTTGAGGATAGCTCCTACCTTTATTACATAATTTCTTAATGTGACTTGATTGATGACATTTATAACATCTAAAAGGAAATTTTTCAACATCAATCCTTTGATTCTATGTCCTACCTTCCATTTTGATAACAATATGTTTCAAAATGTCTTAATTCAAATCTAGAGCAATTATAATTCAATCATAAGCTACCCTTCCACCTTTTAGTGATTTTTCATCTACTTCCATCACTTGACCCACCAAACCTCCCATGGATGACAAACACTCTTCACTCTAATACTCTAAGGGAATCCCATATAATCTTATCCAAATTGGATAACTTCCTTTCCAACCCTCAAGGGACCAAAATTATGGCTCCAATTTTGGGGCCATAACCCAACACCATTAAAAGACCAAGAATTATTATCTAAAATATTTTCTCTTTCTTCTTAAGAATGAAAAACTACCATAAAAAACCCTTTGGAAATAAAACTAACCAAAATAATTGAACCCTAGTTTTCATTGATCCAAATTTCAATATCTCCTATTATAAGCCATTTTCAAGTGCATTTACAAATTAGGGCACATTTCATCAGCAATTTAATATTAGCTAAAAAGGGTATAAATCCCATTCCAAAACCCTAGCTTCTCTAATATTCACTCCATCCCCCATCACCTCCAAATGTTTATTTGTATAAGATTCCACTTGATTAACCACCTTAGTTAATTTCATTGCATTAGACAATTCCTTAGGGTTAACTAGACAGTCCTCCCTTGTGGAAACTAAGGACTCTCTAATTTCTACCTCCTTTTGTAAATCTAGATCAAAATTCCCCATTAATTTCCCTTTCTAGCTAGCCCCTAATTTTCTTGACTTCTCTTCTTCCCTCCTCCATTCTCTTTCTTCTTCAATCATAACTACCAATACATTTTTTCAATATTTTTTTCCATGATTACCTACTACTTTCACTCTTAGCCCAACTGGGTTGAGATTAGAAAATTTCCCAACCCCAAGCATTGAAGTTAAATCCTTCCATTATATTATACTCTATGTCAACTCAAGCTTCATTACATGTGACAAATATGTCCACTTTATATCTCAAAATAGGATATACATAAAGGAGTATGACCAACCAATTATGACTAAGCTATTTTGACTACACCAAATTCAATGCACAGTAATATACTCATCTCTGACACTCACAAGCTATCAGGTATAGTTTATAATGATGAAAACAATAATGAATCTTGTCACTAAAATTATGGGACATGATCTATCTATGGTTCATTGACATGATGTTATTATAATTTATGATTACAAGTATAATAAATTTAAGTAAGCAACCAAGCTCCTTGTAGACACCAAAAATGCACACACCTATGATTTCAAATGTTGAAGTAGCCCTAGAAGTACCCTTAGACCCTCTTAGGACTAACTTACACCTATCAAGCCTAAATCAACCAATATGCACTTAGTTGTACCTAATTGAGTAACCCTGACCTTTAAGACCATGTTCTTATGGACCCTAACCATCGACGATCAGGGTGACCACTAAAGGTCAGCCTTGGGAACCCTTGACTATTGGTAGTTAGGATCCACTTCCTTACCAAGAGCATGCAAGCTCTACCAACCTTTTTTTAAATATAACTTATCTAATTTATGTTATGAACCTTTACATGCACAAATTATATTTAGATGACCCATTTACACCTTCACTTGCACCTCTTACTTATGCCTATAAGAGAGAGAGGCCTAAGAAGTCAAATCCATGTATAATAATTATGAAGAGCTTAAGTATTCAAGAGTTTTCTTTTATAGGTCACTCAGTGTCATCAATGTTATTAAGAATTATTAGCCATCTTGTTGAGAGTTGTCTCATTATCACCTCTCAACCAAGCTTTTAATTATCATTAGTCTACTAGAATTAATCCAAATTCCACCAATAGGCTAACTACATCAAACACCCACCCAACCAACTTCTGGTAAGACATGTGCTTGTTTATCGATATTAACATGTTTTTATTCCACTTTACAATCAATATAGCCCTTGCCAAACTCTCAAAATTCATCTATAGAATCTCATCATCTTGTGTTGATCAAACCTAAAATTCCATAGTCAGCCACTGACGGTGACCCCAACTACCGACAGTCACCTATGGCAAAAAAATTAGTAAGCTAAGTTCACCCACCCATACCCAATCAAATCCACTTTTTTGTGTTTTTAACCAATCATAAACCCCTTTCATATTTTTTGAATCATACCCTGACCCATTTGCACTAGTACTAATTAGTCTATCATTAATTAGATCATTTCTATTCTATTCTTCTAGCAAGCTTTCTTGTATTTGATTTTAGTACCTTTTGATTATTGATGTAAGAACCTTCTTTCAAGCTTTATCGACTTTATTTTTTAAAATATGTGGATTGAAAACCCCTACAAAATCTCTCACTTCTGGGATTTAGCTATCGCTACGCAATCCATGCAACTATTATTCTAACAAACAAATTTTCTTTCATGTTTTCTTATCTACATGTCTTCCTCCCAAGCCAAAGAGGAAATCTTCACAATCTTTTGATTCAGCATGCACACAAACAAATAGGTTTTTCAACCATACCCATATCAATTTTCTTTTCTCTCTTTCTTTTAAACTTAAGTAAAAATTTACATGAAACATTCTAGCATGCTTGGTGGGACCTAGAGTGTTTACTCACATTTTCTTTACATTTATATGATCTCCTCTCTATTTATGTTCATAATTGAAACTAAAGTTTATTTTGGGCTTAAAATCAACAACATCCATTGCTTGCTTTTAACATTAGTTCACTTTGAATTAAATCACAATAATCTTATTTTAGTATCACCTTTGTTGCACACACTAGCCAAACCATTTTTATCAATCAAACATCAAAATAATTTGAGACAAGGCCTGACTGGGATTTCATCACCTAACAACCACCTTACCCATTCTCAGCAATCCTACTTGGAGGTCATTACCAAGAATAAAACCAACTCAACTCTCTAGTTGAGTATAAACTTTGAACATCAATATATATTGGCTAAACACCCAACACCCTTATCATTGTAGGATTTTGAAGTGAGGGGGTAGGCCCCAATACCAAACCATGTATTGATTCCAATATAGATTATTTTGAGAACCTAAACAACTTGAAACTAACCATATACTACTTTTATAGTACCTAATCTATAAGACAACTTATATCACACATTCTCATAAACTAAGGCATAAACCAGAAGCAAGATTAAAACTAACCTCTAGGATTAATGTACTTCATAGTGTGTGTCTTGATTGCCTTGATCATTTTCTTATCTTTTTGTTTGAGTGGTGAGTTTTTTCTTGTTTTCTTTCCCCTTTTTCTTATATGGTTCTCACTCGTAAGCAGTGAAGAGACTTAGTAGAATAAAACCCATCATTTAAATCAACCTCTTCTACCTCCTCATGTATGGAGTACATTTTTAAGGTATAAGATTCACCTCATCCATTACAAAGCCTAACTTCCCTTAGGTATTTCCCTAAAGAGACATGGATTTTACCACTTTTCTTGACAATAACCTAGTTTCCAGTTAGCACTATATTAACACCTCTCCTCACCATATATCAATTTCAACCCCACCTCAAGAACCTCCTTATGGCATTCCATCCAAACTTATGAAGGGTATCCCTATTTTTGTGATCACCACCCAACCTTCAACTACTTAGGCATCTTTATCTACTAGCCCCTCTAATGCTACAGCTGAAAACCAACCCATCCAACCAACCATCACCCATACACTTTTTACCCCTTTTAATGACTCCTCTACCTTGGGGACAACCCAACCATTAACCCATCATGCTCCACTTTTAGCTTCAATACCCACCACTGGCATTATCAACCTCCCCTCTATCAATCCTATCCCATCAGTCCATACCCCTTTACCAATCTTTAGGGTATCTATCCCTTCCACCTCACCACCCATTAGCACAAAGGTCACTACCTCACCTCTTTTCACCAACCCAACTACCACCCATTCCCAATCCATAGGAACTTCTCAATAGTTATTCATTTCACCCAATTTAGGATACATCCTTAACCCATAAAGGTATGTACCCACTACCCAACCACCATCATCTACCTACCCTACCCAACCTCTAGTATCTATATTCCAATATGTGGTAGCCTCTCAACTGCTAAATAATTATCAATATGTTGCCTAACCTCAACCACAATATCAGTCTTACAATCTTTTTGGTGCAACACCTTAAATTGACCTAATAAAAATGCTCATGGATAAGATGACCAACCTTGAGTAATCCATTTTAGGGGCTCATAACATCCTATCATATGATTATATTTGTAACAAACCTATTCATACTTCTGTCCCCATTAGACCTTACCCTCCTTAATGGGAGTTTCTAAAATTTGCCAAATTTCAAAATAAGGAGGACACCCAATAACACCTTAAGGATTTCAGGCATGCATGTTACATGATTTCTTATGATGATTCCCTTCTCCTTTGAACCTTCCCTATGTCCTTATCAGGTCCAATACTCGACTGGTATAGTGCCCTCATCAAGCATTCCATCTTTTATTTCACCCAACTAGCACAAGTCTTCTTAGATCACTTTTCTATTAACATTTCCAAGAACATCTCTATCATGGACCTCTATTATATCAGGCAATTTGATGATGAGTCCACTATCAATTTTATCACCTATTAGAGAAGCTTGATTAATCAACTTTCATTTTCCTTGCCTCAACCTGAACTTATATAACTTTTCACTCAAGATTGTGCCAAACATATATCTTCTACACTGTGTGTCCAAAGCTTTAGAACCTTTGATGAGGCTTTTACCATGGCACGTAAGATATAAAATTGGGCTATAGATGAGGGTAAATTGAATTTACAAAACAAGAACTCTACCTTCAAGATCAATGAAACCTCTTCCTCCAAACCAGGTAACCAAGCCAATACTGGAACTAAGATAAAGGGAACTGTGAATGTCATCATCCTTAAAACTACCCCTCTACCCAATGTCAATAAATAAAATTCTCCCACTACCTCTAACCAAAATACAAGGAACCCAAACTGAGGCAATTGAAAATAATTCACTCCACTTGGAGAATCTTACACCTCAGTTATAGAAAAGCTACTAAAAGCTAATCCTACACAACTTCCACATATAAAATCTCCCTAGTAGTTTGATTCTTCTCATCCAACACCTACTTAGTATAATGAGAATGACCTCTATGATTTTTATCAAGTAGTTGGACATGATGTCAGTCAATGTAATACTTTCAATAATATCATTTAGAATCTTATCGATAAAGGGGAACTCATGTTGGATAATCCCAATGTCCCTCAAAATCAAGCTCTTGACATCTTCAAGAAAATTTTCCCCCCAACCATGCCCCTATCAAAAATGAGGGCATATCAATTAAATTCTCTCATGATGCCCACATGGTCAATAGGGTTTTTAATACACCCACCCATGAAAACCCAATCATCCCATCTACCTATTCTTCCCCCACCTCACCTACCAAGGTGATGGGGTTACCTTACCATCCTTCAAAGACCCAAACCAAAGAGGATCCTTTCTCCCTAGCTACATTCATAGAAGCATTGGAATCATCATATATTACCTCAACTAGTACATATGAACAAACAAACATTCTTGATCCGTGACCTCCACCAACTACCAAACAAACTGCCACACCTATGGACATCATCTCTAGAGGAAAAGTAGTTCCACCAGCACCTCTAATGGAGGAGCTATCTATCCTAACCCTACCTTCCTCACCTTAGGAAATCAACTTACCTACCAAACATCCTCCCCAACCTACAAGTCTATATGTTTCATCCACTACCCATGGATCAGGACTAGTACATAAACATTTTTCCACATTAGTACAAAAATTAGAATTCGCCTTAAAACCAAACATGGATCAAACCACTTTCTAGAAATAGTTAGGGCATCCCTCCATCAAAAAAATTAAACCTTATAGCATGCCTCTTACCAACCAATCCATCATCTCTCCACCACCTCTTAAACCAATCTAAACTTCTAATAGCCCTTCACCTTCTTAGTCAACCAAAACATCTACCACTTCACTAGCCAAACCTTTCAAAACTCTTCATGCCTTCCCTACTCAGATTTTGGTTCACCCATCATTGAAGGTAGACTTAACTTTATCTAATTCTATACCCAAGTCTCAACCCATACCAACTAAGAGGAAAAAACATCGAAGGGTTGTATGACTAAGACTCTACCTCCCTCTACCTTGCCCTTTATCTTAGGGCATCACCCTTCTAATTTTCTTAAAAATCAATCACCCTTCAACATATGTCACCCACTACTATTGATTACACCAGTACATTTATTATTTGATGTGTCAGTCCTTCCCAAATTACAAATAGTCAAACCGCCAAACTCAACCACCCCAACTACTAACATACCCATACCAAAACCATCAATTAGAAACACCACCCTACCCAAACCATCTCTCACCAAACCTATTGCCACCAATATACCCATCTTACCAACCCAAACCATGAGCCTTAAACATTTCTTACTCTAGAAAGATCCTATATGATCATTCTTCAAAGATTATTATAGACCTTTGGCCTCACATTACCTCCTATCAGCCCTTTCAATCCTCTTAGTTTAAAGCCAACCTAGTATAATGACCATCAAATCTAATTTTATCATAGGACTCTTGGGCATGACATAGATAATTGCAAATCTATCTAGGTCATTATCCACCAACTCTATGATGAAGATGATATTTTTGTAGATGACCTTCCATCCATTTCTCCACTACTACACCCAACATCTAGCCACCAACACATTCTTAATCCCTACTCTCACCTCAGAGTGACAGAGAATCTACCCAACCCATCATCATCTCTTCCCATGCCTATGAGAAACTCAAGATACTAGACAATGTCATGTCTAAAACTTTAGTCATTCTTAGATCCTTTAATGACACTATGACCACTACCTTGGGAACTATCATCCTTCATATTTTGCTAGGACCTTGCACACTCCCCAAACTCTTCTATGTGGTTAAAGGTGAATTTCATTACAATGTTTTACTAGGGAGACCTTGGATCCAATCCATGGGTTATTTAACTTCCACAATCCATCATTATATCAAGTTTGAACATGAAGGTCAAGTTTTTACCATACAAGCTAACCCTAGCCCTTTTTTAGCATGCAATATGACCTATTAGCCTAAAGATATTCTCTTACCTCCATCAAATACTATAAACAACCACCATCAAGCATTGACCCACAAAAGTCAAAGTCGTTACTTCCTCCACTTCCACTAAGGCCTATACTAGTTCATCTATCCCCATGGACAAGATACCCATCATTGATATTTTGAAACCTACCTTTTAATGCCTTACCCTTGGATAATACTATCTCCTCACCCTTGATGCCCTCCTTACTCCCCAAGAATATGAAAAAGTCAACCACAAACTAGGTTATGACCCCAACATTTGATCCATTACCCCCTTAGGGCCTTTAAGCTATCAAACCCACTTTATCTATGTGGAAATTGACTAGCCACTTAACAATTCCATCACTCCCTCTCCACCTAAACCATTCACCTCTACCTTCTCTTATTTGGACAACCCAAACATTGCCAAACTATACCTTCACAGGTGTACCTGGAAGGGATTTTGTTTAGGATGATATGAGCATAGCCCACACATATTAACACTGATTAAGACCTAAAATCTCACAAGTAGCATGGCCTCAGATTTATTCTACCCAATAAGAAGAAATCCAAACAAACTACCCCTACCATTATTGAAGAAAATACCCCTTTCTCACTAACACCACCTCCACCTATGGGTGAGGATGAGGACATCATCCCACCTAACTTTTTTTTCATCAACATGATTACCCTCAGCCCCCTAGCTTATAAAAATTAAGGGGCACCTATATCCATCCCTTTGACCCATCCTAAAATCATGGGAGAAGACTCTCCTACCATTAACACTATTTAGTGTTAGGATGATGATGTTAATCTCACCTACCTTGGTACATCTAATTCCTCTATCCAAAAATCTTTACCTCTAGAGAACTCAACCATGTTGAATGAACCTACCATAGATATTGACATAGGCACTCCAAATAACCCTTATGCCATCAAACTTTGCCAAACTCTCACCCTTAAGGAAATGCAGGACTTCTCCACCTCCCTCCATGACCACAGTAGTACATTTACCTGGTCATATACTGACATGCCCAGTATTGACTTAGTCATTACCACCCATAACATTGTGACTAATCATGACACCAAACTTAGCAAATAGAAACTCCATTGAATGCATCCTCACATAGCTCTCCTTGTCAAAGAAGAGTTTCAATGCCTCCTTTTTATCAACTTTATTCAACCCATTGATTATCCCTAATGGGTTTTGAACATCGTGCCTATCACTAAAGCCATAAGGGGACTATGTATTTATGTATACTTTCATAACCTCAACCTCACCTACCCAAAGGATGACTTTACTCTACCTAGCATTAACCAACTTGTTGATCTTACAATAGGCCATGAGATGTTGTCTCTCATGGATAGATTCTTGGGTTATAATCAAATTTTGATTTCCCCTAAAGATCAGCATAAAATTTCCATTATCACCCCATGGGGGAATTTTTGTTATAGAGTCATGCATTTTGGTCTTAAGAACATTGGTGCAACCTACCAATGTGTCATGACCTATATTTTCCATGACCTTATCCATACAATCATCGAAGACTATGTGGATAACCTTATTAGGAAGTCTAAACTTTTTAAAGACCATTTAGTTGTTCTCAAGATTATCTTTGAGTCACTTATCCATTATCACATCTACCTCAATCCCAATAAATGTCTTTTTGGAGTCTTGTCAGGTAAACTTCTTGGCTTCATTATTTCCCTTTAAGGGATTGAGGTTGATCTAGATAGAATCAAATCCATCCTCAAGATGTTACCTTTAACTAATCTTAAACAACTCCATAGCTTACAGGGTAAGCTTCAATCCATTCATCACTTCATCTCCTATTTCTCTAATCGGTGTCAACCCTTACATCACCTCTTGAAAAAAGATGTCTCTTTCAAGTGGAATATCAATTGTTAAAAAGCATTTGTTGTACTCAAAGAGTAACTGTTATCTCTACCTATCCTTATACCTCCTAAGGATGACCAACCTTTCTACCTCTATATCTCTTTTATAGACCATTCCCTAGGGGCAATTCTTGCCTATCAGGACAAACAACATAATGAGCAAGCCATTTATTACATTAGTGATACACTTTTTGAATACGAGACTTGGTATACACATACCAAGAAACTATGTTTATCTCTAGTTTCATGGCCACCAAACTTCACACTACCTTCTTAACCATAAAACTTTTATCATAACTAATATCAACCCCCTTAAGTACATGTACTCCAAACCATACCAAAACTAGTGTATGGATAAGTAGCTCATGTTTTTAGCTGAGTTTGACCTTGAGTTCCTCTAGTAGAAATCAGTTAAAGGGCAAGTCATTAATGACTAATTGGTTGATACACCCCTAATAGATACCCAAACTTCCCCTTTTGAATTTCCAAATGAGTCAATCACAAGTATATCTCAATCAAATTTTGCCAATCACATAACCATGTTTTTTGATGGTTCCAAATATCAACGTGGTAGAGGGGTTGACATCATCCTTATCCCTCTTATCATTGAACCACTTCCTTTATCATTTAAACTTGACTTCGAATGCACTAATATTGTGGTCAAGTATGAAACCCTAGTAATAAGTCTCTAGATTGCCTTAGCCTTTGGAGTTAGAATAATCAATATCTTTAGTGACTCCCAAATTTTGGTCAACCAAGTCAATAACATTTACTAATGTAAGAATGAAATGATGTAACTATATAGACAACTAGTCACATAACTCCTAGCCTCATTTGAACACTACCATATTTAAACTACCCTATGATCCACCAACAAGTTTGCCAATAACATAGCTTCTCTTACCTCTCAAATATTGTTGACATATTCAAACTCCAAACTATCATTCATTATCCATCGCCTCATGGAACCTTACTACACCAAATTAGATGTGCCAACCATATTTAGTATAGATGATATTTTTCCTGGCCTTTGGTATTAGAAAACTTTCAACTGCCTTCACCTTGACATAGTTATTTCTAGACTCTCTATAAATTCCCATTAGGCATTTATTTAGAGCACATCTTATTACACCATTATCAGATGAATTCTTTACAAACATGCTTTTAATGACCTCTTATTATGTTGCCTTCATGGTCTAGAGGCTTCTCATGCTATCAAGGAGACACATGAGGGTATCTATGGGGGATACTTTAGTGGACTCATTGTGGCTAGGTGCATCCTCTACCTAGGCTATTACTATCCCACCCTTAACCAAGACTATTGCAATTATGTGAAAAAGTGCATCAAGTGTCAACAACATGCCAATTTACATCATGTACCTAGTAATAGTCTTCATGTTTTTATATACTTTTGGCCCTTATCATAATGGGTCTAGACCTTATCCATGAAATCAACCCCCACTCTTCATAATGAAATCATTATCATTATCAAATATTTCACCAAATGGGTATAATTTATTCCCCTTGTCTCAACAAAAGCTGAAAATATTATTGAATTTATTACCCATCACATCATCTGTCATTTCAGTGTTCCCCATAATATCATCACCAATAATGGAAAATCCTTAAAAAATAAACAATTCTAGGGCCTTTATGACATATTTGGTATTAAACTTAGCTTTTCATCACCTTATCACCCACAAGCAAATGGACAAGCCAAAGCCTCTAATAAAACCCTTAACATCATGCTAACTAAAATGGTTAATGCCTTGAGTCAAGATTGGCACTTGTACATCCCTTTCACCTTATGGGCATATCATACTAGCATTTGAACACCTATAGGTGCTTCACATTTTTTTATCATGTTTGGAGCCAAGCCTATGTTTCCTCTTGAAGTCCAAATACCTTCTCTTCACATATTTTTATATGATCTTATCTCAAAAGATGATTATCATCAAGAATTCTTAGCTCAACTTGAGCTACTTGATGAGCATTATTTGGCCACCCTTTCCCATCTCTATGTCTATCAATAATTAATCAAATGTGCCTATAATAAATACCTAAAATTTTGAGAATTCAATATTGGATATATTGTCCTCAAGGAAAACCAACATGTAACTAATATGGAGAAAATCAAAAGGGGAAAATTTGATTTCAATTAGCTTGGACCCTACATCATTACTCATAAGTATGGATCAAGAGCTTATCATTTTTCCTCCCTTGACAAAAAACTAGAACCTAAGCCTCTCAATGCTTTGTATTTGTATCCCTTTTATTGTTAGATAGGGATCACAATCATCATTAGAGTAACTTAAGCTCATACCTTGCAACCACGTTCATTCCCCTCTTTTTACGGACAATCGAATAAAACTAAATCATGTGATTATTCATCATAATTATAGCCTAATCCTGAATTATGGATACCATGGCTCTATCCATGGCATGATTCTTATAGTACTTCCCATCTCTTTGAGATCAGTTCCTATGGTCATAGTCACCTATACCTCCTTTTCACCTACTAAACCTTCATGTAATCTTGGTTTTGCCTTCATAAAAGTAATCCATTGAGCATGTATGAGAAATTTTATGTCAAGTCAAATCAAATAGAAGAAAAAGGCAACATCAAAAATCAAAAAATGAATCATAGGTCATTCTTAGCATTCACAGACTACTCCCTTGAAGGACAACTATTGAAAACTTATTCAAAATTACAAAATTTAAGGTGGACTACTCCCTTAAAGGATATCCAGCAAAAGCATTTGTACTAGGCATATAAACTTATACCAATCCCTTGAAGGATGGTTGAATAAGGCATTTTTCAAAGCTAGTAATTTCTTGGAAGCTTCCTACATCGATCAACTTCCCTAACCCCCCAACAAAAGGAAAATGAAAAGTAAGAGCAAAATCAATTTTTAAAGTCATAATCAGCTCTCATAAATACAATAATCTTAAAAATATTCAATCATCTCTCCTTAGTACACTTCTTGTATCGATCAGTCTAGAATTTATATATGAACATTGTCTTGTTTATACTACCTCTTTGGACACCTATAAAAAAGGCATACTAGTCTCCCTAAAGGATCTAGTTTCACCCATTTTCCCTCCACATGTCACATGCGATGGACTATGAGCTTACTTAACACAATATAAATAGGATCCCTATGTATCAACCTAAGTGTGCCAATGTGAAGCTTTAGAAAGGCTTATTTTCACCAAGCTAATCCAACTTTGGGTTTCATGTTAGTCTTTACCAATGAAAAGGCACCATGTTTATTTTTTTTTTATTTTATTAGTTTATGTAAGCCTATCATTATGCACATGAATAATAAACATCACATCAAAATCATGCACATCATGACCTATGTCAACAAGAAATATCATATATCCATTAATAAGTCAAACATAATGTAAATATATCACAACAAACCATGAACATCAATCACATTGTATGAGCTTAAGCATGTCATTACACCATCACTAGCATAAACCAAATCAATGAGCAAAAAATTAGGGCATATACCATTTCCCATTTCACCCATATAGCCATAAATAAATCCATAACATGTATCTATCCATAACATATCCTATCATAACCATAGGTAGAACCAGATCATCATAGCTAATTGTATAGCATCATATGCCTAAGATACTAAGCAAAACATCATAAACATGAACCAAAACCATAATTCATAATCACAAACCATAAGAAACTATCATATATAACATCATAAGCATCCATCATATATATTGAATCATCAAAAAATAATAGATGTCATAATATGTCAAGCTCTCTCAAAAAGATATAGATCTCACTACATCAATTTGTAGGCTGATATCAAAATACTACATCAAAATAACATATCTCAACATCATCATGAGCCTGCACCACTACCATTGGCCCCATCTATGCCTACACCTGTACCTAGTGGTGGTCCCCCTAGTACCCCTACCTATCTAACTATAGAATCCCACTGACCTAGAGTAGCTATCAATGGCCCACCATCCAAGCTCACTCTATACTCTACATACCTCATAGCTTAGGGTATCTGGTCTAATACCATCACCTCATAATTTGGAGCTCTATAATGATAGCTAGATAGTGTGCTCAGGGCACTATGTTTGATGGCACTCCTATTATTGCTACACCTACATCATCCCTTTGTCTAGGTATATCTCTCTCACCTATAATAGTGGTGAGCTAACCCTATAATTCTTAAATATAGCCTTGTAATGTGTCCACCTATCCTTTTAGAGCTTGTACCTAAGCTTGAGTCACAACCAACACTACCCCTACCTATCCACCCTAGCTGGCTAGATCTATAACCATTAGTGTCACCCCTCCATCATCTCCACCCATATCCATAGCTACATAGATAGGTTGGTACCAATCCATGTATCCATCTATCTAACTTTTATCATCTATGGGATCCCTAACAGGAATCTCCTCAAATCCACCATCTAAAACTATCTGAATAAGTTAGGGTACTAGTAACTAAACCTCTAAGTCCTATCTCTTATATTTTGGATGTGGACCTATTAGACCCTATCTTAAGCCAAATTAGTGCCACACTTATTCAAATGGAATCAACTCCACCTTACCCTCTCAGTGGCCCACTATCTACCTATAGCTCTATATAGTGAGAGTTTCCCTCCTATAGCCTAGCCAAATAGGGAACTATCAGTATGGCCTTTATCTAATGTCTATAGCTACCAATCCACATAGGGTAGCCTTAAATCATTCAATGGCATATGTTCCACCTCTATCCCTTAATGCAACATTGTCATCCCTCCACCTCATAAAGCCCACAAAGAACTCCATCTGTGTGTACCCTATCCACAGCAATCCCATAAGACAAAAAACTTAGATGTGCTCTTATGCCCAGTAGTGTAAAACCATACCCATGTTGATACCATACCTCATGTGGTGTTTGAACCCCCATATCTCTTTGTAAATCTAGACTAGCAGTATTGGGACCCACCTAAATACTATCCTCTCAAGTAATAGCTCAACCAATTATGGAATCTCTCGTTGCTAAAATTTTGAACCCCAAAGTAAGTAACTATGATCATCAACATCATCATAAGTCTTCTCTCCTCAGGATCCCTCTCATATAGTATTGTATAATTAAACCCTCTAGAGTGACATTAGACCTAGTTGTTATCATCTCTATATAAATACTTGACATACTCATCCTACTCTTCTTATTCAATCTGGTAGATTGCATTTCCATATAGTGGGAATAGAGTGTACTATAGACATCCTCTAGGAGAATAGTCATCTCCCCAATTGATAACAAGAAGGTAATAGTAGTAAGATCACATCTCTCTATTAACACTACTATCATGGATTCATCTCTAGGCATGTGTTGGTAGTGCCTCATCCCTCCTAACCCCACTATCACCATATGTGCCCAATAATTAGTAGTCATTCCCTTGAGCAATGTATAGAATATTTGTGACACATAGTCATACATCTATATCTCCTCTTGAGCTTGTACTAAATCAAAATGTTGGCTTAGACCCCTACTAGTCTTATCTACCCTATATTTTAAACATGCCCCTAACCCTAACATATTTGACCTCACCATAACCACAAACCATTTAACCCTTATACCCAAACTAGCTGAACAAACTTCAGGCCTAACTTCTTATCTTAAACTTAACCATTATAGTCAAGGATAAAACATGCCTAAGCCCTAATTACCTTTAAAAACCTCACCTTATCATGGCTAATAATCAGCAATCATATTGACCATTCATGATTGGGGATCCCTAGTTCCTAGGGTATCGATCATCAATGGTTAGACCTGATAATCGATGGTCACCTATGGGCATTCCATGGCCAAAATGCCTAAATCTACTAGAACCCAAAATAGGAAATAAATTCAAAAACACTACCCTACATAGCATCCCTATCTAACCATACTACCCAAATCACCTACCTACCCTATCAATTTGATGCTCTATCCACCTCATTTTCCCAAAACACTACCTAGGGAATGTAAACCCAAATAATAAATTTGTAGACCCTCCCCCCATATAAACACAAACAAATGAAAAATCACACCTATCTACCAATTTAGTACACCCCTACCTCATTTCTCAACCTCCTTTATAGTCTAAGCCCTCAAACAAGTGTTTAGTCACATCTTAATGTTCCCTACATACTAGACCCATGAAATCTACCTCACACCTTTAGCAAATGAGCAATGTCCACCTTAGCATGCACCCTCCTCAAAAAGCATCAAAATCACCCAAAGCTCATTCAAACAATGTCAAATAGTTAAAATTATAGATTAACTTTTATTTTTTACTTTTACCCATTAGAATTTTAGGGTTTCCCCTAACCATTGATCATCAGGGTGGCCATCAATGATCACCTTATAGGGACCTTGACCATTGATGGTCAAGATACCCTAAAACCCCACTTTTTACCTTTTACTTACAATCCCCTAATTTTACATAATTTACATCTAGCTTCCTCCTATTTTGGAGATGCCTTTCTCCCACCTACTTGACCACCTCATCACCTCAACATTAATCTCTTTTAGCCCATCTGGCACATAGTTTTGTGATAATTTTTTCCTAATCCTTTGACCATAGTAACAACATTGACATGTTGATCCTTTTACATTTTGTACCACCTTGTGCATACATACTCACTTGTGTCTTACTAAGAGCACTTCCTACCTCAGATACCCATGACACTTGACCCATTTATGTTTTCCTTGGGAGCACTTCCTACCTTGGATACCCACCAAATACATGGTGATCACTTAGGAGACTTGTGTTTATGAGTATTCCCAATGGTTATGTGGTTCACTCATCACTTATCCTTCTTAGCATTGACACTTATTTTTACCAACATTGGCAACCTAGTCTATGCATGATCTTGGTTATCACACCTTTTATTTCATTTTATGCACTTTCAGCTCACATGTGTGACCTCATGTCACCACCCATTGACTCACCATATACCACTTATAAAACATGTACCCACTTCAACTTCACCTCACACTCTTGGGGCAACCAGACCCTTGACCCATACTCTATATTTATTTTGCAACTCATTCATGCAAGATACATAATAAAAAGGGGGAAAATATAGACATTGTAAATTTGCAGCCTATGATTCTAAATATCAAAGTAGCCCTAGAAGTACCCCTGGATCCTCTTAGGACCAACCTACACCTATCAGGCCTAAAATAAACAATTTGTATTTAGTTACACCTAGTTGAGTAAACTTGACCATCGACGATTAGGGTGATTATTAATGATCAACTTTGAGAACCCCTAACCATCAATGGTCAAGATCCACCTCTTTACCAAGAGCATGTAATCTCTTCTAACCCTTTTCTAAATGCAACTTATCTAATTTGTGTTGTGAGCCTTTGCATATACAATTTATATTTAGATGACCCAATTACACCTTCACTTTCACCTCTTATTTATGCCTATAAGAGAGAGAGGCTTCATATATAAAATCCATCTAAAATAATTATTAAGAGCTCAAGCATTCAAGAGTTTTATTTTATAATTCAATCAAATCAATTAGTGTCATTAACATTATCAAGCATTATTATCCATCTTATTGAGATTTGGCCCATTGTCACCTCTCAACCAATCAAGTATCGTTACTCTACTAAAATCAAGCTAGATTCCACTAATAGGCTAATTGCATCAACCACCCACCCAATAAAATTTTGGTAAGACAAGTGTTCGTTTTTCAATATTCACATGCTTTTATTCCACTTCATAATCAATCTATCCCTTACCTAACTCTCACCTTATTTAAGTGCATTTTGATTATTGATGCAATCACCTTCTTTCTAGATTTATCAACTTGATTGTTTAAAACATGTAGATTAACAGCCCCTAAGGAAGCTCTCACTTTTAGGATCTAGCTATCACTAGGAAATCCACCCAACTATCAGTCTAAAAAAAAATTCTTTAGTGTTTTCTTATTTGTAGGTCTTCCTCCCAAGCCAAAGAGGAGCTCTTCACAATCTTTTGATTTAGTGCACATACAAACAAATAGATTTTTTAACCATACCCATATCAAGTTTTTTTTCTCTTTCTTTTGAACTTAAGCAAAATTTTACATAAAACACTCCTATTTTGATCAAACCCAATTATAATCACCAAACTAATTATGAATATGCTCATCAAGATAACCATTCATTTTGAAGTGAAATTACCCAATTTTGATGCATCTATAGTTGGCTAGCACACTTCATAATCAAGTCTCAATTTTTTAAATCACCTATAAATGGCAATGGTAAAAATACTCTCACTAGGTGAAAGGAACTTATGTAAGTTATTATATATTCTATAAGATACAACATACCTCTAGGAACTTAAGAAGATAAACTCTATCATTTTAAAAACTAAAATAACTTAGTGTTCTCAACAAGTTTTAATGCATAAAATTATCCGACCTGGTAATTTTTTAATAAACTAATTATAAAATTAAACTGCTTAAAATAATAAAATAATCCAAAAAATTCAATTCAAATTTGATATACAAATTTAAGGATAAATCTAATAACTCTCAACTTACAGTTTCACTTAATGGCTTCTCTAAAAAAATTTAAGAAGTTGCATTTGTAACAACTCCACAATATGAAAAAGTACTCCAAGAGCATAAAATCAACAATTGCCTCCAGATAAGGACACACCAAAGGGAACTTGAATGAGATATAAAATATTGGTTACAAATTAGAAATCTCATATGATAAGGTTAGAAGTATCAATCTTGTGTCTTTAGAAAACCTTTCATTTAGGCATCATCGAGAGCTAGTTCTAGGTTAGTTTTGTCTGATTTTGTAACTAGGATAATACCAATTCTCATAATAAACTAAAACTTTTATTAGAATAATGATTCATTCAACCTTTTGTCATCCATTTCATATGTATTATTCCACTCATTAGTGTGTGTGTTTTATCATACCACCAACATCCAAAGTTAAAAGATCGATAAAAAAATAATAAATTTTTCACTCATGGCCTAGCCCACAAAAAAAATAGTTCAAACCTTTTTACATACACATGATATTATTGACTAATCTAAAAATTTTATTTATCCAATATTAATATAGTCATCATAATGTTTCCATGGATTCCAAATATAACTAGGGTATTATAAATGGGATTAATCAAAATAATTACATTTCAGATTATTCTAATGGCAATATAACTCAAAAATCTAAAATTAGATCACAAGAAGATTGAACATTTTATGTAAATTATAATTAAAACTAGTGATTAAATTTCAAGTACAAAGTAACAAAATAAAATTTATCTCGATGTCTAAAATTTCTCATATTGATTTATATCTTGCTACACTGCACAACAACACATGTGTCGGCTTACTCTGGTAAGTGAAATCCAATAAGACTTCAAAAATACTACACAATAAGATAAACATAATAAATAAAGTAATTACTTTAAAATTAAGGCCATCTATAATAAAATAAATATCCTATTATTATGAATATCATTATAACTATTCCTGATAATTACACACCTATATAAGTTAACCACTACTTAAGACCTCTTATTTATGAAAGCACATCAATATTTCACCAAAAAATTATAAATTTTGAGGTAAAAAGGCATGATCAATTTGTAATAATAATATTTATACTAAATCTGTTTGTTATATATTTTAACTTTCTCATAATATGATCAGGCATTTCACTACAAGAATGATACCTTCAACCCCTAAGCAATATCATTATTCGCTACTCCAAAATAATAATGCACCTTCCTTTTTATCATAGACATCCCACTCTCTTATAATTAAATATTTTCACTCATTGTATTCCCTTACCATTCTATCATACATACCTTCCTTAATACTATTATAAGTGATATGAGGATGTAGTAGTAGCATGGCCATTTGGAAACATTTTCTAGCAGCAAAAACTTACTACACCTCACAATGTATTGCCATAAGTAATGGAAAAAGACAAAAATTAATATATAGTTTAATAATATAAGAAAAATACCTAAATGTAGATGGAACATATTTCCATATTTTATTGTAAACTATAATGTCTAGGTTAGGATGCCTCATTAATTAAGGAAGACACGTCACAATTATGGAGGCATCTAAGGTAAAAATGCTAGGATTAATACTATCTAACTTTTGTTAGAAAAATCAAGATTCCAATAGAATTTAGGCTTTAATAATGGCTAACACACCCATAATACTGGTAGCTCAATGTATAAGAAGAATTTTGATATGGGGAAAAAGGGAGACATAAGAATATCTAGTTAGATCACTATTAATTCTCTTGATACTGATAGCAAACTTTTACCAATGTCCTAGAGTACTAAAAGCACCCCAAGAGCTATTGAGGAGTCACTATAAGCTAAAAACTATAGTAGGTCTTTCTATTAAATAAATATATAATAATTATAATTGATATCTATCAAAAATTGGAAGCTATAAAAGTGTTTTCTCTCTTAATGGTCCTTAGACCATGCCTTTATACCTCTCCCAGATGCAATTTTAGGTCCTATGAATTTCTCTTTAAAAGTTCTACCACTAATTTTATCAAATTCCTAAAGAAACAAATATTTAAAAGGTTTTAAACATAACAAACAAGTTCTTTAATCCCATTTCCACTCTCCTAGGACATTGTATAAGTCACATGCCCATCCAGATACACTAAGTAATTTTATTCCATCAAAAATTAGAAGTAAAATCTCAAGGAGGAATGAAAAATGATTTTAGAGTCACCATTGTTAGTATTTATGACACTTAATAGAATATAAGACTATTTTAAGTGCCAATCCACATAAAACCATGTACAATAACAAAAGGCATTTTCAATCTATAAGGAAAATTGGATTGATATAAGCTTAAGCAAAGTTATTGTAAAGGGTTAAAGGAGGAAGAAAAGTAATTAAAGCTCAGCCAAATCTTGATCAAGTTCATCATATGAGTCATGTCTGGTTAAAAAGTGATTAAAATTATTATTCCCCTGATTTATATAGTAAATGGAGACATCTACAAAAGTTAGAAACAAGAAGAATGGTTCTACTCAAATCTTATTGCTCTCATTTGATTAACCAAATAATACATATTCTTACTATAGTAAATTATCATTTACATATTAGATTGGAATTAAATGGATATGTTCATTTTCCTGATGATGTGGTATTCCCTCCTCCTTATCTTGATCACTCAAAATCTTCTTCTTTGTTTCTCTAATTTACTCAGCATTGAATCTCTCTTTCCTTCTCAAATGGCTTGCATAAGTTTAGTTTCGTTGGTCTTTTAAACACCATAAATTTTAACTAGGTTACAAGGATATAATGGGTGGAAAATTAGAAGGGTTGGTGAGATGAGATGTTAACCTTCCCCATACTCAAACACAAGCAAAAATTATCTTCCTTCTTCCCTACATAATTTAACTCCCCAATAACTAATCTAGTCTAATAAATTTATTTACAATGTCAAAGAAGATTTCCTCATGACTTGAGGCTATATTTTAATGTATCCCCCACAAACAAATTCTAACCATGGTCAAATCTCATGTTTACCACATCCATGAAAAAAGGTATTAGTTATTTCAAATTATAAAATGAATATTTCAAAGAGGCAAAATAATGTGGTATAAAAAGGTAAAATTAGCTTTTGGGTTAATGACAACCTTCAATAATGGTGATGTTGCATGATTATCTAGGTAATATAATATCTCCAATTTATAATCATACTTGAAGTATTATGATTATCATAATGGCCAAATTTTGGTCTTAGCCATACATCAAAATGATTACAACTAGGAGGTTATATTATGTCATACCCAGGTTAAGGCATTTAAACTAAACTCCAATGCAAGTTTGTAGTTTAAATAAAAACAACAAAAATCTCTTATTGAAAAGGTTACCAAATTATCCTTGGTTCGTATTGAACATCAATATCATGGTTATGACCAAATTAATGAGGTAAATCCCATAAAGTACTCAAGGTCAAAACATTACACTCTATTTAGTAACTCATGATTCTTGTCATAAATTATCACTTTGATTTTGTTAAGGAGTCAATGGTCATCCTTAATTTAAACTTGATCAAATAATCCTTAACTCGGTATGAAGAGAACTTTACAAGATGGAAAAACCCAATGACAATGATAATCAACTGGATCATTATTTTAATGTAGTAAAATACACAAATAAATTGTCGCCTCAATGTAATTATTTATTCATGACAATACATGCTAGACAAGGTAACTCCAGATAGTGACCATAATAACAATATGGTATAAAACCAAGTTTCCATAATACTAACAAGGAATTATACATAAGTGAATAACCTAACCTTGTTATAATCCTGACTATCCTCAAAGCCATCAAATGATAATAAACTCAAGTACTAATAACCAATGAAAGTATCCATAATTCACTATCACTAGAGTGGGGAATTACACTATCCTATACAGAGTACAAGACCTTTTATATAAATTCCACCTACACCTACTAGGGTTCACTTTCATTTGCATATTCTTTCTTTGAATCATGTAAACAAGTTTTGGATATTGGTGTGTAGCTAAAAACCCTAAGTCCTCTAATTAGGGCATGTCACCTTGTAAAATATGGGTTAATGGGCTCAAGTGAAGTTGAGTTGACATCAAATACCCCTTTATTAGTGATCACTACCTACATAGCCAATAATCTAAATATGGCCTCAAACTAATGTATTTCTCCCCCTTATGTGGGCTTGTGTGTTAATAATTATGCAATATGTTATATTTGAGTACATGTAGTGATCTATTTTGAAACTTAGCAAAAATTTATCATGGGATTCTCCTTGAATAATTCATACCAAAAATAATATTTCTCATATTACTAATTTTGAAATAGGGAATAATATGGTAGCTTTTCAATCTTTAGAGGTTTTTTTGTTTTGTGTAAGATATATGTGTGTTTGAATGGTACTTTATCTTACTTGATGATAATGAATGGTCTTTGACTTGTATTTATATGACACATTTTGAAATTTTCTTTTGGGAGGGTTAAAATAATATTATAGGCCAACTCATACTTGTTCAAATCTTTTCAAATTTGATCATTTTTATAGTTCAGACACTAACATCAGACATGGGACACTAGTGTCAATGTGAATGTCCTAGTCTATATGGTAATGTCTAGGAGGATAAAAAAAATTGAATATTTTTAACTCCCAGAGTAGGATATTAATCCAGTTGTAAGTATATTATGGGCTATAGGTGATCTAGGTAATCATAATATTAGGGTAGAATTATATGTTAATCATTTAGACATAGTGAGATGGTTAATGTAAACCCTTTGGTAGTGGAAAAGGTCTAAACTGAAGGGTTGAGCCATGAGTGATATTTTTTAAGTGTAAAAAACTATTTTATCATATAAAATATAGATTTATCATCTACATTTTCCCCACATTTAATCAAGTAATGCATAAAGATGAAAATATTATGTTTAAATTAAAAAATGTGTATCGTGGTGTGTACAACACACCTTGATTTGACTTGAGCTCTATTTGAATTTATTGTTTTATATTACTTGTAACCAAGAGAATTTTACAGGTGTAATTAGTGCATATAATTTTAAAATGAGTAACTGAAATGCTTGAACATAAAGAGAGCAAGGAAGGAGTACACATGTGTGTCTTTGAAACCATGTTTTCCCTTAGTAATTTTATTTGGTAATGATACCTCATTGTTGGAGCATTGGAGAAATAGGTTCAAAACTAAACCTTAGAGATTTGAATAAGATAATTTGGGGGTGATCATCACCCCAATTCAATGTAAAGGTAAGTTATGCTAAATCCATCAAGATCATTGAATATTAATTTCACAACTAAAGTGTATACATAATCTATCCAATCTTAACCAAATCAAATGGTATAATCATTTCAACATGCAAAATGGACATAGTGCCAAGGCCATCAAGTGCACTAAATTTTGATCACACTACACAAGGGAGTGAACTACTATAGAAAAATAAAATCATAATCAATGAAACTTGGTAAGGGTAGTACATAAATGTTTATATAATATGAATATGTATCTATGATTTGGTGCATTTTCATGGAATATGCACCTATAATGTGTCTCAAGTTGAAGTATCTATCAAAATTTAAACTCTGCTCTATAAAATATGTATAATATATGTCAAAAATCTAAAAATAAATTGTCTCAAATTTATAAAATTAGTGCCAAATGCATAAGATTATGACCCATGTGTATATATGAATCTTGTAAACTGTATCAAATTATGTCAATTCTACCAATTTTATGTGTATATAAAATCATGTCTCTATAACTTACCCCAACTGATGATGCCCCTCTTTTTGAGATGATAGGAATGCAATGTGATAATTGCCTTATCTCAAAAGGATAAGATAATTGTTTCTATATGATTTTTGCTTTCACATTTAAAAGGAAATGAGAAACTAAATAAGTGGTCAAGGGCTTGTACGTACCCAGATGAAGTCTTGCGCACTAAATTCAGACGACTGAAGGAACTCCTCTTTGGTTGTGGAGGATGACACCTATAGAAGAAAGAGACTAAAACACAGAAGTTGTTAGATGACTAGAAAGTGGACTGCCAAGCAAAAGCTTGGTCCTAGAAGTGCAAAGACTTCTTGGAGGATGACAGTCCACTGATAAAAATAGAATATAGTCAGAAATAGAAATGATAAAGACTAAATAAAAGAAATAAAAGCAAATGCATACCTGAATAGAGGCAAGCTATGTTCCACAGTCACTAGTGTCAGTGGTTCTATCAGTGTCGGTCAAGGAAGGTCGCCGACGTCGGTTAGTCTGCTGACGTCAGTAGGGGCAATGGTCTAGGTCAGTCAGGGTAATGGCCTAGGACAAGTTTTAGGTCTAGTTTATAATCTACAGAGTGGTCTGAGATTTAGTTTGAAAGTCAAAGAGCCTATTTGGAGGTTAGAGAGCCTATCTAGAGGTCTGTGCAGGGCTATAAGGCAGAAAATGTGGTCTAAATAGGGGACCAAAGAGAGGACAGGGTGACAGAGAGACAGGGATTAGAGAAGGCCTTTTAGCCTCTCAGGGAAGGGTAGGTTGGGTTTGGGTAATGGTTTTGCTTAATAGATGAATTTAAATAAAAACTGAAATGAAAAACAAAGAAATACTTATCTCTTGCTTGCTGAAGGAGGAGTGAAGGAGACCTATTGTTGATGCTGTTGATGGACCTGCAATGCCTAGAAAGTGTTGTCAAAATGCTGATACCTACAAGAAGTCAAGAAGCAAGAATGTTAGGAAGCAAGAGCAAGAGAATTTTGTCTCACGAGAAGAGGATTCGAGATTCGTGATTAGCCCACTCATGATTAGTGATTAGTGATTAGTGATTAGCCCGAGCAAGAGGTTAGAATTTGGTTTAAGTAAATCAACGTCGGTGATCCCACTAGCGTCGGCCAACATTTGATCGACATCAGTGGGTGGAGAATGAGTAAAAGGGTTATCAAGCCTGTTCTCCATCCACCAAGTGCATAATCCATTGGAGAATTGTTGAAGGTTGGGCTAAATATGCATGAGAGTTGGTTAGGCGGTTGGAAAAGAGTAGGAATAGGTCTTGGGTGAGTCACAAGGTGGGAAATGGTCTAAGGCAAAGTGTCAGATGAGGTGTTATAGGTGATGTGTCAAAGCGGGGTTATTAATTCAAAATAAGTTATTATTTTAAATTAGTAAGTGTGTGGGTTAGGAATGGGTTAGGAATGGACCAAGGGGGAGGATGACCAAGGGTTAGACATGATTTCGGTGTCTACATTTTCCCCTTTTTGTTTTGTTGGTTGTTCTAATGAACTGCAAGACAAAAATAGGAGTTGATTGCCCCAAGTATAGGATGAGATTATTTTCATCTTGTTGGTTGTTCTGGTGAACTGCAAGACAAAAAAAATGAATGTAAATTGCCCCAATTATGGGATGAGGTATTCCCCATCAAAGCAGGAGTTGAGGGAAGGAAACCTGAAATTGGGTGTCAATTTGATAGACAATGGATGGATATGGTGAAGTTTGAGTGTGAACGCTACAAAAGTTTGAGATTACATGCATACAACTTCATGAGATGGTCAGGTCAAATTATCGCAGGTCAAGGTCAAGGAGTGCCAAAATTGAAATAACCAGGCCCCAGCATTTAGTCGTAGTTGATTAGGTTATTTGATCCAAGCTGCAGCTCTAATGGTAATCATGTTCCAAGTATCCTAGGCTCATGAAGTGCTCTCAAAAAACATGAAAATGTCACAAGTAGTGGGGATCAACTTGCTCACAATCTTATACTTGTGAGGGTCAAAATATGGGTTGCGAAAAATTTTGCTAACCATTCATGAGGTAGCATACATGCAAAAACAACCAAGGCAACATTGTCTTAGAAGTGGTTGTAGTCAAAGGAGATAGTTGCAATCTCCATGGTCATTGGTTGAGGTGGATGGTCCATTAGATGGACGAATGAAGGAATGGCCGAGCTAACCTTAGAAGACCCCATGTCAACTGAGTGGTACCTACATAGCCCCTATCATTAGGGCCTCAGGCCAATGTAGTTCTCCCAAGAGGGAGGAAAAAGGTCAAAGTTATGGATTGGTTGGACGAGGTTAAGGCATGGTCAAAGGTCAAAAATGGTTTGTCCATCAGATAGATGAACAAATAGATGTGGTCGAGCTAACCTCAGAGGATGTCATGTCAACTGAGTGCTACCTACATAGCCCTCATTGTTAGGGCCTTAGACCAATGTAGTTCAGGTGAAGAGTCAAAGTGGTCGATGATTGGTTTTGGTCATGTGTTAAAATGATGAGGATAAGATGATGTTATGGCCTTTTCCAGATTGTGTGATGGTGTATTCTGTAACATTGGTTGAGGGGTCTTTCATCCCTAGAAATTTTCCATATTAGGTGATGGATGTTTGCTAAAAATGAAATGAGTCTATTTATGCTTCAGCAAGTAATGGTTTATGCTTGACATAAATTGTGTAATCCATAGTTTCCATGTGTATTGGTGTCCATAGAAACTAGTGTGAATTGTCGATGATAATGTGAGTGGTCTTAAAAAGGTTAGGTTGGGTTGGATGGAAAATGATTTGGTTGAATGTGACCAAAGGTAAGGAGGAAGTGAAAGGCATTTTTGCCCTTTCATTGACAAGGACCATAATGATAACATAAGTAGGGAGTTTGTAGAAACAAAAGCCCCGTTCATGCATTACGTCATTGACCATTGGTTGTGTTAGAAAGGTAATTGAATCACTTTGATATTTAAAATGAGCTCAAAATCCCTTGAGTAGGTGATGTGATATGTGAGGAGAGGGTAACCCCATTTTAGTAGGGATAACTTTGCCCCTTTTTATAGGAGACCTTGAGACGACTACAAGCCAAGTCCATGACCCAATTTTTTTTATTTTTTTTAGCAGACTGATCAATGCGGGAAGTCTACATAGAGATGTCATTTTGTTTTGTGGTCATTTGTGAAGCTGATCGATGTGGGAAGCTTCTGAGAAAGTGTTATTTTTAGCAAGAGTTTAGTCATAGCCATCCTTTGAGGGAGTGGTCTATATTTTTGCTTTATATATATGAGGGCTTTAAATAGCTGTCCTTTGAGGGAGCAGTCTATTAGCTATAGCAATGATAGTATAGCTATCCTTCGAGAGAGCAGTCTGCCTTTAGAGTTTATGACCTTTGATATTTTGACATCAATTTATTTTTTTGATAGAATTTTGAGTCATGGACAAGACTATAGAAGTTCAAGTGCTCCCTTTTATTAGGACAAAGCATTCATACTTTAAAAAGGGTTACATAGGGCTTGCTTTAAGGAAACAGGGGTAAAAGAAATGAGGATTAAGAGGACAAGGGCTGCTCAAGGGACAAGCTCAAGTTAAATTTCAAGTGAGAAAGTACTTGACTAACAGTAGAATGGTTGTAGATGCAAGGCATTAAGGGGCTTAGGTTCTGGTCGACCTTCAAGAGAAGGCAGACGATAAGTCCCTGATCCATACTTGTGCATGATGATGTAAGGTCCGAGCTAATTAGGAGAAAATTTGCCTCATTTACTCCATTCCATATTGGTCATGTGTTGGTTCTCTTTAAGGATAAGGTCTCTGATGTTGAAATCTCGTTCTCTCAAATTTTTGTTATAGGCTCGTTTGATGCGATTTTGATAGACATGGAGATGGTTGAGGGCAATAAGACGACGTTCGTCGAGTAACTCAAGTTGAGCTAATCGATCTTGATGAAAGTCATTGTTAGAAAGAATGTCATGTAGAGAGATGTGAAGAGATGGGATTTGTACTTCGAGAGGTAAAATAGCCTCTATTTTATACACTAGAGAGAAAGGGGTAGCACCTATAGAGGTTTGGATGCTAGTGCGGTAGGCCCACAAATTAAAGGGAATGTGAATGTGCCAATCCCTTCCAGTGTTGTTGACCACCTTCATGAGAATTTTAGTTAATATTTTGTTGGAAGCCTTAGCCTACCCATTTTCTTGTGGGTAGTAAGGCAAAGGAAAGCTGAGTTTGATGCCAAAGGAGTCACAAAGTTTCTAGACAGTTTTGTTTTTGAATGACTTGCCATTATCAGTGATGATTTTGTGAGGTACACCAAAATGACAGATGATGTGGCTGTTGATGAAGTCGACAATTTTGTTGGCTTTTTTGGAGACGAGAGGAATAGCTTCCACCCATTTAGTGAAATACTTGGTAGCGGTGATGATGAACTGATGATGAAGAGACGAGTGAGGGTTAATCTCACCGATGAGATCTAAGCTCCATTGTGAAAAAGGCTAGAAATCTTGTGTGACTTGTAGGGCATGGCTAGGGAGATGAAGCAAGTTAGCATGATGTTGATACTTGATGTAACATCAAACATAGTCGCTACAGTCTTGATAAAGAGTGGGCCAATAATAGCCTAGGCAAAGGATGCACTTGGCAACCGAGTTACCACTGAAGTGTCTGCCACAAATCCCATCATAGACCTGTTTAATAGCATGAGATGCTTCAGTGGAGGTTAGACAGTGAAGAAGAAGGCCATCAAAACCTCTTTTATAGAGAAGACAACCTAGCATGGTATAGCGAGTGGTGCATTTGATGAAATCCCGTCGTGCATTGCTAGAGAGGTTGGGAGGAATGATAGAATGAGCCAAGTAGTCCACAAGTTGTTTATACCACACATCTTGTGGACTAGAGTCTATGGTGTTGACGAGGTTGATGTCAGTGGAAATGTATGAAGGCAATGGCACATGATGCACCATGATGTAAAGTCTTGATGAGGATGGTGAAGAGGGAATATGTGAGGTGAGAGAAGCCATGGTGTCAGCAAACTTATTCATAGATTGAGGAATAGTCTGTAAGAGGTAATGGTCGAAAGATGCTAGAAGGGTGTCAACACGGTGCTTATACCTTTGAAAAATTTCATTTTTACAAAGATATGAACTATTGATTTGATTGACGACAAGTTATGAGTCACCGAAGATGTTGATGGTCTTGATGCTTAAAGAAAGGGCAGTTTGAAGTCCCAAAATTAAGGCTTCATATTCAACCATATTATTGGTACATTCAAAGTTGAGTTTGAAAGACAAGGGCATGGGCTCACCCTCATGTGGGATGAGGATGACCCCCGCACCTCCATCGAGTTGACATTTGGAGCTATCAAAGAACATCATCATTTGGTAGATTGTGTCATTAGTCGAGAGAGTGGTGATAGATTCATCAGGGAACTCAAACTGAGAAGGTTGATTGTCGGTAAGAAGGGCATCTGCCAATTGGTTAGTGATTGTTTGCCCCTTTATGGATTTTTGTTGGATGAATTCCAAGTCAAACTCAGCAAGAAACATGAGTCAATGAGCCATATGTTGGTTTTGGTATGGCTTGGAATGCATGTATTTAAGAGGGTCAGTGTGAGTGATGACAAAGGTTTTGTGATTGAGAAGATAGTGATGGAGCTTGGTGGCAGCAAAGACTAACACCAAATAGAGTTTCTCAGTATGAGTATATCGAGTTTCATAGTCGACAAGTGTTCAGCTTATGTAGTAGACTGCTTGCTCACGGTGCTGCTCGTCTCAGTGCGTGATCATGGCACCTAACAAATGTTTGGTTGTTGAGATGTAGAGGTAGAAGGGTTGGTCATCTTTAGGTGGAATGAGGACTAGTGGGGAGACCAAATAGTGTTTAAGAGCTTTAAATGCCTCTTGACAGTCCTTCTCCCATTTAAAGGAGACGTCCTTCTTGAGGAGATGATGAAAGGGTTGGCAGCGATCAGATAGCTGCGAGATGAAGTGGCAGATGGACTGGAGCTTCCCTTGTAGACTGTGAAGCTGCTTGAGATTGGTCAGAGGTGGCATCTTGAGGATAGCATGGATTTTAGTGGGATCTATCTCAATGCCATAGAAAGAGACAATGAACCCCAGGAGCTTCCTTGAGAGGACCCCAAAGATGCATTTCTTGGGGTTAAGGTGGACATTGTACTGAAGAAGGTGAGAGAAGATGATCTTGAGGATAGTCAAATGGTCACGATGAAGCTTAGACTTGCCAAGTAGGTCATCCACATAGTCCTCCATGATTTTATGGAGGAGATCATGAAAAATGTAAGTCATGGCACGTTGATATGTGGCACCTACATTTTTTAGACCAAAAGGCATGACCCGATAGCAAAAAGTCCCCCATGGGGTAATGAAGGTAGTCTTGTGTTGATCTTTTAGTGCAATCAAGATTTGGTTATATCCTGAAAACCCATCCATGAGTGACAGCATCTCATGACCAGCCATGAGATCAACAAGTTGGTCAATGTTGTGAAGAGGAAAGTCATCTTTGGGACAAGCCAGGTTGAGGTCATGATAGTCTATGTAGATTCAGATCCCCCTAGTTTCTTTGGTAATAGGGACAATGTTAGATACCCACTATGGATAATCAATGGGTTAGATGAAAGAGACAGAGAGAAGATGTTGAAGCTCCTCTTTGACAAGGAGTGCAATGCAAGGATGCATTTTGTGAAGCTTTTACTTGACAGGCTTAGCCTCTCAGTTTGTGACGATGTTATAGATGACAATGTTAGGGTTGATACCAAGCATGTCACCATAGGTCCAAGCAAAGGCCTTGCTATTATCTGAAAGAAATGTGGTATAGTCGATCTGCTCCTGGGTGTCTAAAGATTGACCAATCTTTAAGACGTGAGGAACACCAGAGGATGGAAGGTTAATGTCAATGGTCGATTCATTAACATAACCTACATTTCAGAAGGGAGGGAGCACTGAATAAAAGAGTCATCGGCACTCATGTAGGTTAGAATAGCATCATCATCTATGCAATGGACAGTGTTGATGGTTGCCAATTCATCATCTATCATGTTGGGATAAATGACAGGGAGAGACCTGGAGACCCCATTGAGTTGATAGGTTAGGGGTTCCAAGCAGATGGTGTTTATGCAAAAAAAACTAAAAGGGATGGAAACCATCGACTCCGTAGGTGAAGGGGGAATAATAGGTGAGCCTGGAGGAGATTGGTTGATGGTGGGTTTGGTGTAAAGGTTTACAGAAGCCTCGATGGATTCTTGGAAACCCAGACCATATCGTTTCTTGGCATTGTCATCATTGGGTGGTTTGATGGGCTGATGGGAGCCTTATTCGTAGTGCCCAAAGACAAAACCCTTCCATGCACACCTATAAAGGTAGGTGTGAGCAAAGGTAGGGTTGCCAAGAAAAGAGAAGTCAGATGTGAATGGTTGAGGTGAGGAGAAAGGATTCCTGTCAGTAGGAGCTTGATCCAACCCCCCATAGACGAGATTGGTTCGAAGGTTAGGAGGACCATAAGGAATGACCATTCCAATCTGATGGTCATAGCTTAGACTTTGATGAAGCTGTCCATACTCTTATGGAGTCTAGAACATGTCTAGGGAAAGTAAGAATTATTCCCCAAGTGAAAGTCATTGGAAGATATCTTCCATGGGGTCCTTGGTTATCGCTTGTGAAGGTGATGTGAGGGCAACCACCGTTTATGTACTGGTTGAAGCTTCCACGAATGGAGGCAGTGTTTTAGTTGGTGTCTTGAGAGGAATGAGAATGTCATTTGGTCGGTAGGTCATGTTACAAGTCTTGAAAGGGGATGGGTCGGTAGGAATGACGTGGACTTGTCTGTCGTGTTCAAATTTGACACAATGGTGAAGTGTAGAAGGGATGCAAGCAATGGCGTGGATCCAGGGTCATCCTAATAGCATGTTATATTGGAATTCTCCCTTGATGATGTAGAAGAGCTCCAGGATTGTGCATGAGCCAACGCAAATATGGAGGATGATGGTGCCAATAGTGTTAGCAGTGGTGTCATTAAAGGATCAAAGGATTGCGTCAGTTTTTGATACGCAATTCTTGCAGAGGGATAATTGATCAAAGGCGTGGGTATAAATGATATTAATGCTGGCACCCCCATCAATCATAACTCACTTAATGTGGGTTTGATCAATGTAGGCTATGATGAAAAGAGCAGCATCCTGATCTTCTGAGGTAGAGGTAGGAATTTCAAAATCACTGAAAGTGATAGAGGTGACAGGGGATAAAGAATGGACCAGGGCAGCTAGTGGTTGGGGGTCTTTGGGTTGGACCTCTGCTACCTATAAGGCTCTGATTAAAGCTTGATGATGCTGGGGTGAGCTTTAGATGAGGTCATACAAGGTCATCTTCATGGGTGTTTGGTGAAGCTATTTTAACATAGAGTCATGGATTGCCCCTGAAGAAGAGGGTTGGGATGCACCCAAGATGGAAATCTTGGGCTTTGGTGGTTGAGGTGGCTGGACAAAAGGGTAGGTCCAAGGAATAGCAGCTTTTTCTTTTGCCTTATCCTTTTGTGACCTAGTGGTTATGTGGATGGCATTAATTTCAAATAGAGGAGGCAAAAGAGGTGAAGGGACCATAGTTTGTTGATGAGATGTCGATGTCGATGAAAGGGTTTGAGAAATATGAGAAGGTGTTAGAGGTCTATCGTCAGTGTCCTCTAGAAGAAGAGTGTCTTTCTCCATGTATTGGTGACTGACCACTTTGAGGGCACAACAATCCTCAGTATCATGTCCTAGTGTATGATGATATAGGCAAATCTTAGTATCGTTAAATCAGGAAGGTTTTGACCCGAAGGGTTGGAATGGCTTGATAGGCGGAAGGGTTATGCTAGAGGTCTACAAAATTTAGCATAATATCAAAGCATATTAGCCCACTAAAGGGTTTGTGCTTGTTGATGTGTGAGATGCTGGTGACTTTTGCTTGGGGGTGTTGAAGGAGGCTTCTGTACCACCTTTTGGGTTGGTGGTGCGGCCTCATGTGAAGATGACACTTTCTTCGTGAGAGGTGCCAAATTTTTCAAAGAGGGTAGGCTTGTGGTAGGTAAAGGAAGTAGTGGAGGTAACTTGTTTTGGTTAGGGGTCAGAGTAGGGAGCACTCCTATTAAGGTAGAAGGATGAGGGCCCAAAATGGAGGGCAATGGTGATGGTGGAGGAGGGGTGCGCCACCATGGTTTAGCAGCCATCTTTAGTTTGGTTTGAGAACTACTATTGGGCAAGGCAAGGTTCAAGTCTACCTTCACTTGCAGGTGAGTGAGGTTAGTGACGGGGTGAACACTGAGTGACTTGATGGGTTTTGATATGGTGGATGAGAGTTTATGTTCTGATTTGAATAGTTGAGGTTTTAAAGGTTTAGAAGTAGAAGTCTGATCTGTGTCAGAGATTTTGGGGGATTTTGTCACAAGAGAGTCGGTGGCATGAGATGAGACAGGTTGGGTAGGATGAGGAGCTTTGAGTCACTCCCATAATGCCTAATGTTCCACTTTCTTCGATTGGAGAAGTCTGAGTTTCTCTACTAATCGAGAGAATGGTTGGGAAGATGTAGGATGAGGCTTTGGACCTTTAAAAGATGTGGATGGTTGTAGGGCTGAAAATGTGTTAGGTGTGGCAGTCTCAGACTCAAGGTGTGGGGGAGTTATAACTGGATTATCATTAGTCAAAGAAGATGGAGAGATAGGTTCTTCTCTTGGTGGAGAATGAACTGGAGAATGTGGCTCCTCAAGAGGGTAGAGGGTAGGGATGATTGTGCCTTCTACATGCAGTTGAGGAGTAGGAAGGGTAGGGTCCTCCATGGGTAGGAGGAATGATGAAGGTGAGGCTGGTGGTACTGGTATGGCCAAGGCATCCTCCAATATAAGGGTAGTTGATGGAGAACTAACAGGAGAAGAGGATTCATCCATGTGTGATGGACTGATGAGCAGACTAACCTCTTGAGACTGTGAGAGAGGTTGGTCAGATATAAGAGTCGAGACCATGTTAACTGTACGTATATTATGTTCTTGGGAGTCATTAGTCATGGTCTACACATTATTTTGGCTAGGAGGATGATTAGGAAATGGTTGTTTAAAGATGTCTATTCTTTAATTAGGTGGCGCATTTGGGTTGTCTAAGATAAGGTCACCTTTATCAAGCATGTCCTGAATGATGGTCTTGAGAGTCTTACAATTGCCCGTGTCATGGACTTTGACATGGTGGTAATTGCAGAAGTCATTCTCCCTATACCACGCAGGGATAGCGTGCAAGGGATCGAATTGAGGAGGTGGTCAGATTTGGGGGAGATTGAGGACTCCCTGTTTGACAAGTTTATCCAACACAGATGCGTATGATTCTCTTAGTGGAGTATACTGATGCTACACATATCTTTGTTGGAATTATTTGGTGATGTAGTCTGATGTGGAAGGTTGAGATTGGTTATTTGTTGAAGAAGATGATCTAAGGACTACAGTATTTGCTGATGCCTTAGATTTGGAATTAGAAGAAGAAGGTTTAGAGGAAGAGTTATTAGACTTAGAGTTGGGGTTTTTACTCTGCAACATGACTTTGTTTTCCTCGACGGTACATAGTTCAAGCTTTCTAGCCATCATGAAAGCTTTGTCAAAGGTGCAAAATGTCTGGACCCACAAGGTAGAAGAGATGTGCTTGGCACATGCTCTTGAAAAGAGCTCAATGAGCTCAGGTTGAGGTAGGGAAAAAGAGAGTTGATTGATCAGGCCTCTCCAGCGAGCAACAAAATTGGCTATGGATTCATCATCAAACTGTCAGATAGAATACAGATCTGTGATTGAGACCTTTTTGGTGATATTGATCAAGAAGTGGTTGAGGAAGAGTTGGGCTAGCTAGGTGAATGTGAAAAGAGAATGACTAGTGAGAGAGCTATACCAGTCAAGAGCAGCACTAGCAAGTGACATGGGGAACATGCATAACAACAACACATCATCATGCGCTATGAGATAACAAGCATGTCTGAATGCTTGCAGATGTTGTTGTGGGTCTTCCTTACTCAGGAAACAAGTAAATTTAGGAAGTTCCCACTAACTAGGATACGGTCAGATAGGGATAGAGGGATGAATGGGTTCATTGCAAATTTGCTCATACGAGAGAGCATTTCATGAACCAAAAATAGAGGTCTCAAGACTAGACATTTTGTCCATCAGCATTTTGATTATATCAGCTGATGGATTGACGGATAAAGCACCCCTTAGGTTGTAGGGCATTTGAAAGCTATTGAAAGGAGCATATGACGTGGTTGGTTGTGCTTGTGTAGGTGCAAAATATGGATAGCTAGTTATCGAGGCAGATGTTGAAGCTAAGGGCACTTGTGTTATGGGGTTGGTGGGCACAAATTGGATAGGGGCCGTCAAAGGTGGTTGAGGGGTGGCCACACTTGTTGAAGGGTAGGTAGTTACTCTTGTGTTGATAGGTGAAGAGTAGGGGGGATAGAGACCACTAGGTTTTGGAAGGGTATAGAATTTGGTTGAGTAGTTTGAGGTTAAGGGGGTGCCAAAACCCCCATGGAGGTAGGTCTAAAAGGAGAGGCTAAATTTTGAAGATAGGACACAATCAGGTTATTAGTCGAGGTGTTGGCTTGATTGTCTATGGGCTGGATGACAGAGGCGATGGATATGGCTACCATCTCAACTAAGG